>JAMWET010000355.1:437500-877500 GCA_024036415.1 Prochilodus magdalenae | reverse complement strand
GGTCATACAGGTCTACCAGCAGTGGCACAAATCCCAGTCTACAGGAAATTCTCCTCAGATTTGTGCCAGGAAAGGCATCCATCAAATCTGTCCCAACTGCACTATTTTTTGAATAGTAGCCGGTAGTCATGCTTGTGGAGGTTTTACACACTATTTAGTAGGTTTCAGTCGTAGGTGACCAACTTTTGTCTGGTGATCTTCTGATAATCTTATATATAACTTGGGTTACTTTCCTGTCTGTGGTTGTTTCATCATGCTACTTCAGAGCGAGCAAAGCAACATCGCACTGTGAACCAGTAAATCAGAGAAAAGAGCTTTTTTTTCAGCGTAGTGTGGCCTTCATGAAGACATCAGAGAACAATTTAAGATGCTGAGAAATGCACTCTGTGGCACCTTTACAGTAACACTGAGATTAAGCTTGGCCAGGCACAGTGTCAGCAGAGAACAGAAAAAAGATCGGTACCTCATGTCACAGAGTTTTTGTCTTTTGAAGGCTTTACTAACCTCAAACCTCTATTATCACTTATCTGGCTCACTCTTCTTTTTTTGGCCCTTCTTTTAAAATCCTTCAAACCCATATCTGTCATAAGAGACATAATCTTATAGCATGACAGCTCATTGGGTTTTGTGTCAAAGTCAAATGATAAGCTTCGGGCTATGCTACTGATTTTGCAAACAGTTCGATTTTAATTGTGGAGAAGGCACCACCCAGAAGATCCGGCTGCTCCTCAGGAATCCATACAGGTCTGCTTTCCTGCCAAGTGACTTTATTTCAGTACTGTCAGGCCACAGATAAGAGCGGTCGAGTCTCTGGAAGTCTGACAGTAACAAAAGCCCTCTGTCACACGGCTCTCGGGCCAGGCAGAGCCAGTGGCAGGCTGAAATGTTACCAAGATAAGGTGTCACCACAAATGAACACGCAGTGGTTGTACGTTCCTACAATCTCCTCACTTGGCTGCCTGTTTGCAGGCCTGCTCGTGCCAGGCAGTTCCTGAGTGAATTGTTTTCAGGAATTATTGTTCACAGGGAACCCATCCAAGCGACATTTTGGCTTCCTACTGTCTCCGAACCCTGCCCACCATAGAAATCAAGCTATGTCAACATTCCAAGTGCCGTTTTCCGGAGGCTTCCAAGCCAAACAACCAGCCCTCCTCAAAGCCGGAGGAAGCTTGAAGAATTGAGATGGCTTTGGTTCATCTGGACTTCATTTTCTTTGCTCCCTAATGATCGTATCACCATTAAAACGATGCCATTTAAGGCGTTCACAGACGGATACTCACAATAACCAGCTGCTGTAGCAGGTTATACTCTAACGGCAGCACTGGCGGCTTTCGTCTTGGTAACGGCAGAGTAGAAAACACTACACGTCTGCCATGCAAATGGTCTGTCCTCGGATAAACTTCCTGATCTCACTCAGGCCTTAGCAAACAAGCTGTTGGTACAACAATGTGATGTTCCAGCATTTCCTTTCATGTTTATGAAAGGAAAGTGAGAAAAGGATTGCATTTGCCTAATGCTTTGTCTCCCCACTCTGCGCTTTAAAAAGCCCAGAGCTATAGCAAAGCACAAAAGTGAACAGCATATGTGCTACTCTATAAAACGTAAATAAAGAAATGAAAGGAGTGAGGGGAAACAGCTCTTCTCACCAAGTCCAGCTTGGAAGAGCGGGTCTTCACAGCTACACCTGCTGCTTCCAAAGGAGGGCGGCTGGCGGGTTTTCTCTTTTCACCTCACTTCTGTTTACCGTGCATGAAATTGCAGCAGCCACTGGAAACGGAGAGGAGTTTTCTCATCCTTTTGAAGCCTGTCCATCCTGAGCTCTGGCATGGACCAGGTTGCTGTGAACAAGCTTAAATTAGAGGAAAATAGGTGAAGAAGCACCCAGAAGTTTCAAAACTGAAGCTGAAAACCTACTAAAAGGACTCACAGCGTAAGACTTACAAAAACTGTGAAGGTCAGATAAGCAGTACTCCCATTTTTATCAAATCTGAAAAAAATCACAGTGGTGTTTCTGTCAGTCCTTCCACTGTGAGAGGGTAACTCAACATCTTGACCATATGCAGGGTTATGGAAATACCAGTGGTTTGGTGAAAGGTAGGCTGCTGATACAGCATCTGCTGATTTCATAATAATGACCCTCTGATGCTTGTAGTATGCCATGAGTAGGTGGCAATTCAACTTTAATTTCCCAGCTAATCGCTAATATCGTCAAGGACAGGGCCTGTAGCCTAAACTGATCACCTGCTGGAACAATCTATGAATAATGGGCTTTGCATTTTAAAAGCCTCGCAGCTAGAAGGGCCTGGGTTTGATTCCTGGTTAGGGCATCCGGGTTCCTTTCTGTGTGGAGTTTGTATATTCTCCCTGTGCCTGTGTAGGTTTCCTCCTGGTGCTGGCTGTCAGCCCTATGATGGACTGGCGGGCTGTCCAGGGTGTTTCCTGCCTTTTGCCCTATGAGCACTTGGATAGGCTCCAGCAACCTAACCCTAATCCTGCAGCCCAGAGGAATAAAGCAGTTCAGAAGATGAGTGTGTGAGTGAGTCAGCATTTTAGAAGCAAAATCTGTTAAATACTCTCATAAACTCTTACATGCTTATTATATACGTTATATAATCATGGAATGTGTTTTGCATACCTGGACACCTCAAGAAGTCAAGGTTTCTCTGGTTCTCTGGGCAGTGTAGCATCTCACACAGAGGAAAAAAAAAGACATCGGCAGTATGTTCTAGCAACAAACGAGAGCTGTTCTGAGGTCAGCTGAGAACCAGACACTGCTCATTGTGGAGTTTCTTTGCTTTTCTTTTAATCTCCTAAAACTCTCCAAAACTACAGAGACCCTCCGAAGCGGGCTCTGATCATGCTCTAAGGTATTTGTGGATAGTAACAGTTGAGCACTAATTGGAGGCTTGAAAACTAGCCCAAGCCTAACAGACTTTGACTCACCATAATGAAAACAACTCTAATATTATGATATTTAATGTTGCATAATAAATATTCGGTCTTATCTGCAACTGAGTAAGTGACTGCATTATCATAGTGGCGCTGTTTCTATATTTAATCTACTGAATAGACAAAAGTGAGAAACACCCTTCTGAAACTATTGTCATAACTAGTTACAGCCAAGCTTAACACTATCAGTCTGAAAGAATGTGTGTGCCCAAACCTCAAAGACTATGAATGTTTTAGGGATTGCTTGGAAAGTCAGACGCAGAAAATGCAGAAACTTCTACTGAACTTTTGGATCTGTGGAATTTTTGAAAACAGTACTTAAAAAGAATGGAAGCTGTATAAAGTAAAATACTTTTTCTTTTATCATTATTTAATGACTGTTTTGATCAGAAATTCCATATGTGTACCATGTATCTTTGTGTCTCTGATAAAACCATGTATCTCCATTTTTATTATTATTTTTTTATATTTTTCATTTGAGCACAGGAATTGTCTTTACTTTGTGTGAAAATTTCATGATGAAAGGACAAATGGAAAAAGTCCAAAATAATTTTTTCTTCTGTAAAGTGACCATTTTGGAGATAAACGTTTTCGTTAGGACGCTAACGGTTAAGATATTGGAAAACAAATTGCTCTCAACTTGCCATAAAGGTTAAATGATTAGAATCATACTTTAGCATTTTTCGTCTAAACACTATAAGAATTCATCAAATGGAAAGGCATTCCATCTCCACCAAGCAGATGCAGCGGCATCCATCTTCATGTCATCCATGTCATCAGCCTATCAAGCATATATGTGAGACATACAGCAATGCTTTGTCTTTTGCCGGTATACCAAAATGATAGGCCTGCTACTATGTGTCAATGTCAGAAGCTGTATGATGAGTAATCGATAAAGGCCACATTTACCAGGGTCAGTCTGTGGCCACAGCGCTAATAACAAAGAGGGAGACAAATTAAGTGTCTACAATGGCGTGCACTCTGAATGGAGGATGACATGCACGGTGTAGTCTGAACAGAATTCTAAAAAGAACAGTCGTGTGTGCTGTCTTTTTGCCAGCCTGTTTTGATGTGATGTGACATCGATTGTGAGCGTTGTTCTGTTGACAAGATAAACATGTTGGTCAACGAGGCCATGGTTTCGCCCAACAGTGAACACACAGACACAAACACAACAGCAGAAGACCAGGCAGAGAAAGCCGACAGAGATACATCGCTGTACCAGGGAACCATGGACGAGACAAATGGGGTCGCCAAAGGTCAACGACATCATCGTGTCAGTCAACAGTGACAAGAAGCACACAGTTTACGGCAGCTCTTATCCAAAGTGACTGTGTTACTCTAGAGCCCTGATTCATTCAACCTGGGATGATGTGAGCCATTCCTCTGAATGTGTCCATGCTAAACAAAAGAACCTTCATGCCTTCAGGCAATTCACGTCTTTAACTAACATGTACGCTCTCCATCTACCCAATCACTGAGCTATTAGCGCATTAGCTTCTGCTCTGTGGGTCAAAACAGAGTAGTTGCCTGTGTTGCAAGCGTTTTGCTTCAGTCTATCAGGAAGCTCTGCCGCTGAGGCTCGCCCAGGCCTTCTAGCCATTTCCTTCAACATTATGGTTTGTCTTTGAAGTGTGCGGAGCACCTCCTCCTAATCCGCTTGGCCTTTGTAAGACATCCTCTCTATTCAAACGCTTCATAATTAAGCGTAAAATGGGAGTAGAGGGAGAGCGGGCCAAGCTGTCAGCAGTATCCAGGTCCAAGCCGAGGCTGGGGTTGAGTAAAGGAATGAGCTACAAGAGTGAGGAAGTTGAAACATGGACAAAGACAGTGTGGTATATTTCAGCAATGAGACCTAGATGTCTTTTTATTGGAGTAGTAGGAGAATTTGACCTTTACGCAGTTCTCTCTTTCTTTCTTTCTTCTTCTTTTTGCCCTTCTTCTCCAATTTCCATTACAAAAAAATATTTTTTATTTGTTTAAGTCTTTATGTGGATTCACATTTGAAGCTATTTTAGTTTCATAAGTAGTTACTGAATAATTCATAGTGGGGTTACTGAGTACTGGGTCAGTTTGCCAGACAGGTAGTAAGCCTAGTCTTGGACCACATGGCATTCTGAGTAAAAATTCATTGGAAAGAAAATATAGTCCACAGAAGGCTTAATCCCCGTCTGGGAAACCGGCCCTAAAGGTCTTTGTATTCGTCGCTGAGCAAGAAACATATGACTCAGAAAGTTGGAGTAAAGTCCACTCTTTCTCCTTAAGACGTGTATTTCTACTGCCGAGCTTCACACAAGGGAAGTCAAACGAGGCCAGTGAATGACAGACAGCGGACGGAAGCGCTTTTAAAACTCCTCTGGCATTAGACTTCGCTAGGCCAATCTGCGGCGGCCTTAAAACAACAAACACTGACACCACAGGCCGGCAGAGATAATGCCAGCATGTGTGAGGCAGGAACGCTCTCTCAGGACGTACTGCCGTCCTGGCTTCACTGATAACCTGCTTGTGTGTGTGTGGGTTTGTGTGTCCTCAGCGAGTGCTTCCACACTAAGACCACACTGACAAGATCAAACTGTTTGTCTTCATTTGTCTCTCTGAACCGGGTGATTTCTCAGAGGACGGACCCCCAGATGCAGTCAAATAGAGCTGTTTGTGTTATTTTCCTCGAGCATTTTTTCCCTAATGGAATGGTGGGTGGCAGGAGTAGATAGTGAAAGAGTAGCTATGAAGCAGGCTTTTGTTTCTGACAAAGGGAGGCACCGACTAGTTTTACTAGACTTCACTGCTCAGTGATGACGTTTTTTAAACATAAGGTTGACTAGCCATTGGTCACATTGTACGTAAATTTTATTTACGTTAAGGGTCTCTAAACTTCTCTGGCTCTCTATTTAGAGGACAAAAATCTCTCGACCAAGAAGAACAACACCCTTTCTTATTCTGGAAAGGCCTTGTGGTTAAAAGTTGGCCATTGCTATAAGAATCTGATTGCATTCAGCAACAAAAACATTAGTTAGGTAATGTCGGATGATCACGTCATGTCTCCCCCATCCACTCTTTGTCTTTCCTTTTACTTGTTTATATCGTTTCTGGCCTCCCCTTATGCCCCTGCCCCTCTTATCCCCCTCACCTGTGTCTAGTTTGTGGCCCCTCAATTTCCCAGGTGCTCCTTGCCAGTCCTTGTGTTTGTATACTCTTCTGTTTGCCTCTGTTGTTACCCTGCACTGTATGAGCTGATGGATGTATGGTAACTGCTGTGTCCTGCTTTGGCTTCCTTCCTTAGTGGGCAGGTTCATTTCTTTACGTCCCTGTCTTCATATTAGTTTAGTGTTTGTTGTGATCATGGACCCTCCTGCACTCATTGCTCTGTGTCTGCTCTGTGTCCCTTCTGGATGTTAATTTGAACTCTAATAAGCAGACTCAGCACTTGTATCCAATTGCATCGCCTGCTCAGTTACTACACTCCAACTCACCCTAGCAGTATTCAGTGGTGCTTTATCACTCCAGAGAATGCAGTTTACTGCTCCGCACTTCTCTAGCTGACACTTGGTTTGGGCATCTTCCAGAGCTTCCTGTTCTATTATTCTGTGTAGTTTCAGGCACAAGCCAGTGGCGAGTGCTGTATATCATCACAGTTGTGATATTATATGCAATAACACATAACTTGCTGTGTTGCATTGATACAAGAGTCCTGCTAAATAAAGAAATAAAAGATTCCTTTCTATATAAAGTGGTATCGTTAGCTTTTGTTATGACTAGAGCCATGAAACTGTCAAACAGCAGGTTCAGCTCAGCTTTCTCAGTGTTTACCAAATTAACCCGAATGTTGTTTTTTTAGGCGGCCTGTAAAGCATTTCACAACCCATCCTGTTAACGGAACTGTATTCTGTTTAGTTGTTGCTTGTTTATGGGCAATGACAGCTTCAGAATTTGATGTAGTCCCACCGTCACACTGTTGTGTACCTTCAGAATTTAAAGGAATGTCTTTTGAACACTTGGTGCTGATCTTTTCTGTCTCTCCATTCGAATTCGCCACCCTCCCAAATCTACCTTTCTACCAGCTGAGTTATTTGGTGACACTTGTCTCAGTTTGTGTGATGCTATGAATTCATTAGGAGATTTCAATATACTCTCATCATCAAAAGATTAGTTGCACCCAGAAGGAAGTGTGGGATTGCAGTGGCATTGGGAAGGAAGATAAATGTGACCAGGAACAATCAATTATAATGATAATGAATTTAGACTGATATGAGCAGTACTTATTGAGCTACACAAACAGAAGTACTGTCTCTCAGTATGGTGTTGGGCCGCCATGTTTGCTAGCTCAACATCCCAGATGTCTCGGCATGGAGTTGTAGAGTTTCCTAATGGTGCCCTGTAATAATCCATCCCATGCAGCTTGACCCACTACCATTCTGAGTCACTCCATGACATCCTTGCACAACACCAATTCAGTCTTTGGTGATGTTGACCAAATGTTTCGTTCCTGGCGGTTTATTCCTTCTGGGTGCAACTATTTGTGCAAATATTCTTTTGATGATAAGTGCTCGTGTTGATACTCGCTGGGCCGTCACTACAGGATTCTCGCATACCCTTGATTGTTTTGACTCAGTGCAACATGTTAACTTTGCCACGCATACTCAAGGACACACCCTATATCTGCGCCACAGGTCTTGATGACATCATAGGCTCCTTTGTTGGTATTTCTGGTCACAAACTGATTGAATGTAATCTCTGCATTCCTGTTCTCAAGGCACCTCCTCACATTCTCAAGCCAGTTGTGTCTTATCACAACGTTAGATCAGTTGGTCCTCTGACCTTTTTTTCCAAGCTATAAAAACCTTGTCCTTCATGGACATGCCAAAGATTTCAGATCCTGACAACATGGTTTACCTGAGGAATTCTAGCTTCTTCAAAAAAAGATATAGCCTTGCACCCTTTAAAGAACAGGCAGGTACTGTCCACTCATTCCTTGCCATGGTATAACTCAGAGAGATGAAGACCATTAGCCTCAGTCTTGAATGCCCCTATATGAAAACTGGGCTCACTGTTATTATGAAGCTTTTACTGAGCATTTGCATAAATACAGGGATGCTCTGATCCCGGCCTGCTCTTCTTATTACTGAGCCATTATTCTTAAAAGTACCTGGAATACCAAAAGCCTATTTACGACCATTAATAACCTGATCAAACAGATTTGCCCTTAGCTCAGTGAAAGCATGTAAGGCCTTCCTTCGCTTGTTCAAAAACTTGGTTATTAAAATCAGTCAGCAAATCCTCTGAGTTATTTCTAAACATATCACCCCTAGAACATCTGAGCACTTGCTAAACAGGTTTACCATCACAATCCCCTTCTCTATTGTAGAGCTAATCAATAAATCTAATGCTTCCTCAACTTCATCCTGCCCCAGCCTTCACTCTCAAAGCCTGTGTAACTGTAATTTGCTTTTCTGTTTATTTAATAAACGCTTGCCCTACAGCTGGTTTTCCTCCCATTGCTCTTAAGAGAGCTGCCATTACACCAACCCTTAAAAAACCTGGCCTTCATACATCCATTTGCAGGTTCAGGCCTCTATAAGATTTCTGGCATATTGTGACCGCAAACATGGTGATCCGGCACAATACTGAGAGACACTACTTCTGTATGTGTAGCTCAATAAATATTACCCATATCTGTCTAAATTTATCATCATTTTTGTTCCTGGTAATCTTTATCTTCCTTTCTCAGTAGCACTGCAATCTGACACTTCCTTCTGGATGCAATGTTTTTGATGATGTGTGAATTTCATATTTATATGACACGGCATGGCATTTTCCTATGTTTCTTTATCCCTTAGAATTTAACAGGCTGGGTTTGTTAGCGTGTATATGTAAATAATCTCTACGCTGGTTGGGTCCCCCTTATTGTGCCTTGTTCGAAAAGCAGCCCAAGGTGAAACGGGACATATAACTTCAATGTGAATGGGTGAGGCTAAACATTTTGGTTCTCATGACTTAAAATAAGCATTGCAGCTTGGTTTCCATGTATATGGTATGTTTTGAAACTTTAACAGTGTTTTCATACTATATATCAATAAATACCCTCATATAAAAACACAAAAACACTGAATACCCACATTTCCATTAAATGGGCTCTTTAAAACACCTCTGGGTTACAAGTTCTTTAATATATTCTCTTAATAATGATTTGGAAAAAAGTGTCAAAGCTTGCTCATCAGGCCCCAGGAGACACTTTTAAGCTAAATATTCTCAAAGGATCAGAATATATCTGCTTTATGCATGCATGCTTTTTTTTATAATTGAAAAAAATAAAACGAAATAACCATGGAAAATTAAACATGTACTCAAAAATGGTGCTATACAATACCGAGTTTTTTTAACATGCTACATTAGCAGAACCCTTTGTAAAGCTATTTGGAAACATAATCAAGGGGTTCTTTAAAGCTCCAGGAGAATCATTTCATAGAACCAATACAGCTTTCAGGTGGTTCTTTCAGTAGTCATGGTTCAACCCTAAAACTGGTTCTTGATCAAGTCAGATGTTTTTCCTAGAACATTTAAATGATGTGAAGGTTCTAGAAACTTTAAAAAGAGTCTGCACAGTGATATGTCTTTCATAAAAAGGGTTGTCAGAGGAACCATACTGAAGTACCAAGGATTCTTATAGCTTCTTGTGCAGCACTGGCCCCCTGTTCGGGCAGTGTCTGAGCTCGTGGTGAGTTTAAGGCTCTAAACTTCCTGTACTAGCTGGAATATTATCCAATGTAACATTAAGCACGGTTGTTAGTCGCTCTGGATAAGAGCGTCTGCTAAATGCCTTAAATGTAAATGTAAATGTAAAAAAAAACGTTGGTTAACGTAACACTACGTTTACTACAGAACGATTAAAGAACCCTCTTTTAAAGGGTGTTACACTTAACAAAAAATGAGACTTCTCCCCCCAGACTATGAGGCGAAAATAAATATCACAGAGGTCAGAACAAAACATTGTATCTCAATTCTGTTTTTCTATTGTCCTTCACATTGTATGTAAATTCTATAATAAATAGACCAAAAAATTACTCAAAGTTTCTCAGGGGGTTGGGCGTGGGGAAGTCTGGTGACAATAAAATGAAAGTGTGTTTTTTCTTTTCTATCATTTTAGAGATACAAGGTTTTGTTCAGTCAGCAGCAATACATTTCATTAGTTGGAAAAGTGGTTTTACAGTCTTTTAATCTGCGTTAGAAAGAAACTTTATAGCAGCGGCATGATGTCAGCTGCTGTAGTAAAAGGTTTGCTGTGAAGTCTTAGCCGTTACAGTTCCTCTCGGCGTGCGGGTGTGTTTATGAGTTTTCTCAAAGAGACTGAGAGAATGTTGAACATGGAGACGCAATATTACTATAGACTGGATCTCATTTTTACTCAGTGTATATTGCATGGCAACACAAACACGGGAAATCGTGACTTCGTTAAAATATCTCCTCTCAATTTCATGCAAATGACCCTATACTGAAAACTTTGCCCTGACACAAGACCCCCCTGTATCAGTGCTGGCTTAAGCCCAACAGGAAAGAGATCTGACACCAATCTACACCCCCTAACCACACACACACACACACAAGTGATAGCACAGTCCTCAGCCCACTGTGCCTCACCCCAAAGGGGATCAAAGTCTCATCTTGCATTTGCTGCCTGCTTGCCTTATCTGTTAATCTTTATTATCACGGCAGTTGCTTTTTAGTAGCTGCTTTTCCGTTACTCAGAAGCAAAGGTAGACAGAGTACTAAAATTCTACAGAAGTTAACAGAAACATAATCTGGTCATTTTGTTTAGTTAAAATTCCCATCGCAAGAAGAAGATGGAATACTCAATTTTGCTACAATTATTCTCTACCAAAGCTAACCCATTACCTTTTTGGGGGTGGTGGTGGTGGTGGGGTTGTTGGGGACTCCTTGAGGTCCGAGGTGATTTTTTTTTCTTTCAATAAAGAAAATAGATTTTGTATAGTGTTTCTGCACTATTGTGTGACCTGCTTTACGTGCTGTTGGTCAAGCAGTTTAAACCATGACCATTTTTTTTGTTGAGCCCCCAGATCTAAAGGAAGGCAGGCCTTCAGTAGCAGGTACAGAGTGCCCAAAACCTGATTAACGAAGGGAAATCACTCAAGAGAAAGACCGTGTGGGATTGCAAAGCTATTCAGAAGGAACAGTAATAATTGTAGACTGATATGGGCAATATTTGCTGAGCTACACACACAGAAGTAGTGTCTCTCAGTTTGGTGTCAGGCCGCCATGTTTGGTATGCTTATGCAGCTTGAATATTCACACTCAGTCTGGCACAACACCATTGCAGTCATTGGTGATGTTGACGTGGTGTTTTGAGCAGTTGTAACATTCTGTGTGCATGTAGTCCTCCATCCAGCTGTCTCCCAATAGTGCTAGTACTAACAGGATTACTCATGAAGGGCATTACTGCTCGCTGAATATCTGCAAACGTGTCTGGTGGGCCAGTCAGGTACAGTGAAAAGGCCCATCCCTGCTTATGTCACATTACACTCGAATCACCCACCAAGTCCCATTCCTGCCATTGATTCCTTCTGGTTGCAACTATTTGTGCAACTATTCTTTTGATGACGAGTATATCATACCATATCAATGAGTATAAAAACATATTGGCTGGATGACACGTACATTACTGTGCATCACAAACTTATTCCACTTGGTCTGCCTCAGATGGGATATAACCTGAACTATTCAGTGCATTTTTATTACATAGTAATAGATTATTAGATGGCCAACTTTATAATGAAGAAGCCAGAGTTTACCGTCACAGAAGCAGTGTTGGAATAGATATGGAATAGATACCAGGGCTTGATTAGTTTAGCAGGGTTGTGTTAGTTTAGGCTAGTATTGCTAGAGTAAGCTGTTTTCTGTATACAAAACAATCAGGCTGTTTCGATAAATGATTAGCTTCAGGAATAGCGTTCCTGAATATACTACTCTTTAGATGGCCACACCAGCTCTTTTGTGTTGGTATGCTGGATGCTGGTATGTTGGTCAAAAGCAGATTAATACCATCGCTGTCCAAAAAAAACTGTGTATCTCCGTTTTTGTTGATTTTTATTTGTATGTATCATTTAAACACCCAGCTGATGTTTACACTGTGTGAAAATTTCATGATCAATAGGCCAACATATATGACCCAAAATTCCTTTAGATTAAGGTCTGGTTCCATTGACTTACATTAAAATTAAATGAGGTTTTTCCCCTTTCTTGTGAAGTTACTATTTTAATAAAGATATTATGTTCGCCTGCAAAGCCAATATGTGGTTTTTGGATGCTGATGTGTTAGTTAGCAGCAATGAAAGTTAATACACTGGCCATATATATTGCCTGTTGGAAGCTGGTATGATAACCATCTAAACAGCAGGGATTAGTTACAGTAGTGAGCTAACAACCAGTCACAATAGAAAAAGGCAACAACTTCAGGTTATAAGAGCTTTCATGCTTGCTCTACTAAAATTACAAATAGGCTGAAATTATTACAAAGAATATTCACTGTTTGGTTAAGGTTAGCTTTGTGGCAAAGAGTAGTTAGGTAGCTAAATGTGCCCTTAATTTCACAATAGAAATTCATTAAATAAAAATAAAATAATAAACTCTTTATTGGACATGAACTCAAGTAGAAGAACAGTACAGTATAATTATGCTTAAAAAAATGAATGCTTGCAAGGTTAATGTACTAATGCCCTGTAATGAGAGTTATTAGGTAGCCAGAGGTTAGTGGCCCACTGTCCTCCCACTACTGGTATAGCAGGTGGTCCACTGGCCCTGGAAAGTGCTAGGAGAGTCCAGTTACATACTTTTTCTTCTTTACTTACTTTCATTCTCCTCTATTCATTATTTTAGGAAATATTTGTGTTGCTGTCAGTTATGATACAGTTATGAACAAATTAATTTTATATCAAGCCAGGTTTTATTTTTATCCCTCAGGCGTGTAAAATTAATTTTAGTTTACTTTCCAAAATAAAAGTCTGTGTTCATTTCCATTTAGTTTAAAGGTTAAAAACTGGTTGGATCTGGCACACATCACAATAAAAGGGGTGGACTAGCAGTGGAAAACAGTCAGTGGGATGCTAGCCTTATCAAGCCAGCAGACAGACAGGTGCTTTCTGGGTAGTTTACATCAGCAGTTTTTAATTATCCTTCATGCTTATTGGTCATATATAGGTTGATGCTGGGTTATGAATTCCAGGTCTTGAGATATATATCTTCCCTACATCACTGTGGCCTGCCAGAGACTGGGCTTGTGTTGGTAGAGGATGCTGGTATTACCACCTGTTGCAGTAATTACTGACCAAACAGGTGTGCGAGCAAGCAGGTGTCCATTTTCCTGCTCGTTTTTGATCTTTCGCTGGATTGCCTGATGCCAGAAGGACTTCCTCTAAGCTCAGAGAGAGGTGACTGCAGTGCCGCCTCCATTTCTCCCTCTCTCCGCACTCTTTCCCGCTCTCTTCTTACTTCTAACAGATCAAAAAGCGAGTCCTCTCGTTTGCTTACTGCCTGTCTGTTGCCACAAGGGAAATTTTTTTTTCAAAGGCTGAAAGCTCAGAAAGTGATTTTTCACAGTGAAAAACAAAACACAAAAGGCACCCATCCCTGCAGACTAAGCAGACGCTGCTCTGCCTCAGCAGCAGTCTTAATCGACCTACATAACATTTCTCCTCTGCCTTCCCGCCGCTGTGTTTCTGACGCGGTCTGTGAAGTTTGCTTCAGCGTTGTGTGAACTGCATGTGAATGTAAGACTTCGGTGCTTCAGCATGCTGCTTTATTATTAGCCTCCTGAGCAGGTGCCGCTATATGAAGCACTCAGCAGCGTCTGACACGAGATGAAGCCATGTCTGAGTCCCTGCACCCCAACAAAACCAGTTAAGCAAAGGCCAAGACTCACCAAAGGGTCACCATACTGAGAGAGCATCAGAGACGGTATGGGCTTCTCCTCTCATTCAAGTGATGTTTATAATGATGACGGGTCTTACAATCATCTCTCTCTCTCTCTCTCTGTCTCTCTCTCTCTCTCTCTCTCTCTCTCTCTCTCTCTGTCTCTGTCTCTGTCTCTCTCTCTCTCTCTCTCTCTCTGTCTCTCTCTCTCTCTCGTTCTCTCTCTCTCTGTCACTCTCTCTCTCTCTCTCGTTCTCTCTCTCTCTGTCGTTCTCTCTCTCTCTGTCTTTCTCTCTGTCGCTGTCTCTCTCTCGCTGTCTCTCTTGCTGTCTCTTGCTGTCTCCCTCTCTATCCCTCTCTCCCTCTCTGCCCCCCTCTCTCTGTGTCCCTCTCTCACTCACTGTGCCCTCTCCCTTTTTCTCTCTCTGTGCCTCTTTCTCTATTTCTCTTTCTCTCTCTGTGCCCCCTTTCTTGCTCTTTCTCTGTGTCTCTCTATTTCTTTCTGTTCCACTCTCAGTATTTCTCTCTCCCTCTCTCTCTGCGACCCCTCTCTCTCTGTAGCCACCTCTCACTCATACTCTCTGTGCCCCTCTCTCTCTTTCTGTGCCTCCCTCTCTGTCTGTCTCTCTCTTTCTCTCTCTCCGTGTCTCTATCTTTGTGCCTCTTTCTTTCTTTCTTTGTTTTTTGTCCTTTTTGTCTTACTCCCCATTTGCTTTCCTCCTTCCTTTTGCCTCTTCTCCCATCTCTTTTCTTTTTCTTTTATTCCATTACTCTCTAATTCTTCTTTATCTCATTCATTCTCTTTTAATGAAAAGGAGAGAAACAGAGAAAACTAAAGATGTATTTATTATTCTCTCTATCTCTCTCTTTCCCTCCCATTATTTCTCTCAGTCTTTCTCTTGTATATTTTTTCTCTCTTTTCCTCTCTCTCTTTAACGCTCCCTCTTTTTTTATTTCTATGTGTCACTCTCTGTCTCTCTCTCTTTCCGTCTTGTGCCCGAACCGACTGCTCTTCATCATTAATTCACGACCCATCGGCTGCGCCTCCCTCTCTGGAGTAGGCCTCCATATCTGCCTTCTAGGTTATGCATATTTATACATGCATCCGCTCTGCTTCAGCACATGTCATGCTGGTGAATGTTTCTCTTTCTAATGAAGGCGTTCTCATCTTTCTGCTTCTCTTCCCCTCTCGTTCCCTCGCTCCCCTCCCACGCTGCCACCGTATCTGTTTGAATTAGGGAAGCCCCTGAAAACACGCCTGTTTGCACTGGTGTCACAATGTGGTGGCAATATTCCAGCAGCTAACAATGCTAAGCTAATTCCTCTCACACTTCTTCTCACCTTCGACACTGACCTCCAAAGATGCTCTGATTCTCACGCCGCTCTCTGTCTTGATCTGCCACCATCCCACAGGAGAGGAATAAGTCTGTTAAATACTGGAGTCTGTCTGTGGACTTCTCAGAGTCCAGGCAGCAAAAGTAAGCCTTCATAGGAAGCAGCTAGCCAGCTGTGAGCTCTGCAGATAGTCACTGGATACTGAAATCTGGGGGCTTATATAAAGCGTCTGAAGAAACAGCATTGCAGTAGATGAGAAATATTATATGTAAGTGTACCAATATGTAATAATAGTGAATCCTCCATCTGTATGCAGTAATAATAAGTAGCATACATTATCAATGTCCAAAGAAAAATAAGTATCTTCAAAATGCCAACTGTGCAGGAAAGGGCAAAAACCTCATTTCATTTAATGTAAGATTTTTTCCCAAGCGATTTTGGGCCATTTCTGTTGATCTATTCATCATGAAATTTTTACACTGTGTAAATAGCAGAATCGGATGATGAATAAAAGTAAAAATTGACAAAAATTAAGACACCTGGTTTACATTGGACAGCTATGGTGTCTTTACGATATATAAGTATCTATAGCCATTACATGACCAGTGCATGACTAGCAGACACTCCTTTTAGCCATACAAAATAAGCTCACCAGACAAAAAATGAATAACCTGTGACTGAAACATACCTAATAGTGTATATTACCTCCACAGGCACCAATAACAGCTGCAATTCGGTTTAAGATGGACTAAATAAGTTTCTGGATGTGGACCACATCACTGTTCAGCCTCTCTTGCATCACAGGATTGAGCAGTTGGGCTAGATGTGGTGGATGCCTTCCCTGCCACTATTCTGAGGAGAACTCTCTGTAGACTGGGATTTCAGCCAGTGTTGGTAGACCCATATGACTGTACACTTCCATACATCTAAAAACAACTCACTCTGTTTGCTAATCATTAACATAAACACGAGACATTCACTGCTGTTCCACCTCCTCTCAATCTATGAATCCCATCCGGGTGTGGTTAAAATAAGGCTCCACCTATGGACTAATACTCTTTGTGGTTCAGTAGTGCCAGGGGACACGAAGCTCTAAATGGACCATGAAACTCTAAAATCCTAAATCGAATTCATTCAAGTTGATTTTTCAGTTTAGGATAAGGGTAACACGTATTAAGGTATGTATGCATGTAAACGTTAATACAATGTTTTGAGTGTTGTTCCTACAAAGTCAGGACATCTGCGTCCTGAAAATCTACAAATACTAATACTCAGGCACACACACACTAGCACACACACACACACACACTCGTGTCTGTTTAGGCGTGTGCATGTGCCATCCAAGCAGACAGTGAATGTGTGAAAATGTGTTTTTTTAAGGCAAATAATTACAGCTAGCAGTCATGAGTGTTAATGAGAATAATGCCTGTTCTCCGCTGCTTCCTTCAGACAAAGAAGCTGCTCCTCCAGAGCATCTCTGTGTGAGCACGGAAGCGTAAAACCTGTTTCTTAAAATGAAACGCCACTCCAGCCTCCTCGATTCCCTTCCTCTTTTCTTCTAAATAGAGTAGCGAGCTTCCAATAACATTCTGGTTCCAGTGAATTAACCACCAAGCCGCAAAACATCAAACGTGATAAATGTCCAACTTGTCCGATGTCTTTTATTCTTAGTTGTCTTTTTGAACAGAATTGTATTTGTTGGTTACATCACTCCATCACACGCAGAAAGGCACGAGCTGACAGTGCTGCAAGGGAAACTCTTTAACATGACTGTTGGTAGAAACCTGAGCAGCTTAAAGGTGCCATTGTTCTCTGATGTCTACATAGACGGTGTGCATTTGATCTCGACAACAACACAAAGTTAATTAAAGCTGGTTCTCACCATGAAACGCTGAGGCAAAAGTGGATAAAATCACACACCATGGCTGCTGTTGGGGTTGTGATGCTAATGAAGGTGATGCTGCACCTCTCTTCAGTCTTGTCAGTGTATTATGGTGAGTGAAGCTGCTCCATATTGTCCAAGGCTTGAGAAACTGTTCAGGGTGAAACGTGCAAAGCAAACTAACAACCTGAAATTGAAGCTGTCCAGGGTCTTGTTAAGATGTGTGCGTTAAAGTTGGCTTCGTATTTGCCACCTTGTTTAGCAAATTGTCCCTTCCACCTTAAATGGTGCCACATTTACATACTGTTGCCTGTACAAGCTGAACCTATTAAGGTGGAACAGATCTTTTGATCAAGAGGCTAGCAAATAGGAAGCCAGCTTCAGCCCTGTTTAAGGATAAACATCATGCCCACTGATTCTTTGGGTCCTTGGAAAGCGAATGAAAGTGCCATTACTGCTTTCACAACCTGGAATTTCTGCACATGGTCCACCGTTTACGTGACTGCTGCTCTTATGCTGAATGTATATTTTGGTTGTGGAATTATAAACGAGCTAGGACTGTTATGCAACAGTCTAGAATTGTGGGATTGATCTGTTTTAGTGTCCTCTTTTGGAAATGCAGGATTTACATTTGAAGGAGGAACAACAGTGTTTGAGGTTCATTGTGTAGAAGTAGTGTCTCTCAGTATGGCGTGGGGCTGCCATATTTGCTAATGGAACATGGCAGACGTCTCAGCATGAAGTTGTAGAGGTTCCCAAAGCTGTTCTGTGGTAATCCATCCCATGCAGCTTGAATATATGTTCCTGCAGATTGTGCTGAAGTGGTGGAGGTGGAGTGACACCAGTCTTTCTGGACGTGTAGCTAACAAACCGCTCATCTTGGTGCTAAACATGGGGCCTCCACACATGGATTTGCTGGTTGTCTCTGCCAAGACAAAAGCAGGACTGATCACTGAAGATGACTTGCTGCCATTCTGAGTCTCCCTACGACACCCTGGCACAACACCATTGCAGTCTTTGGTGATGTTGACGTGGTGTTAAGGGTAGTATGCGTGCATGTAGTCCTGTGTCTTGGAGCCAGCTGACAGTGGTGCTGGCACTAACAGGATGACTCATGAAGGGCATCACTGCTTGCTGAATGTCCACAATGTGTGGCCCAGCAGGAAACTTTGTTTGTATGTCTCACAATGTCAAACCTACCCACCATATTTCATTCCTGACGTGCAACTTACTTCTGGGTGCAACTGTTCTGCCGGTGATGGCTGTATGTCAGTTCTATATGCTGAACTCTCTTTATTCAGCTATGACAATACAAAAACAGTTTTCTACTTCTATTTCTATAGTTACCTTTAAAGCCTACTGGGAAAAAAAGAGGGTGATGTTCAGTGGTTTTATATAAATAACTGTCAGATTTACAACATGATTAGAGGGAATTACATACATTTATGGAAACACACAAACCGGTCAATTGGAAACTGATATATTGCCATTTTCCGTAATGGTCCATGGTAACCTATCGCTTACATGTGTTAGCTTTGTATGATGTCATTTAAACCAAGATGTTCATGGACATCTTGGTTTAAAGCCTTTCCATGATAAATACTGTTTTATTAGCAATAATGGTCTGAAAACTCTAAAATAAACAAAGCATCTCGGTTCAGCCTCGGCAAACTAAACATGAGGTCGAAACTGGCGTCCACAACCATGTCATTTTGGAGAAGCTGGAAATATGACTTCGCTCAGTATGTCTGGAACGTTGACAAATAGGCTTTTTAAGGAGAGAAAGACAGCCATGCCGTCAATCAATAAACAACTATGAGTTTATATGGGCGGTTTGCGTTAAATGGATGAACATCTGCTTGGCTTTTTGGGAGGTAACTTTGCGAAAGGAAAGAAAAGGCGAATTAACGGAATCAACAGGGGCGGCTCTCGATGGCACGAAGCGCTTTTGTTCGCAGCTAATTATTCCACAGGAATGTATTAAAGATTACTCAGGATACGCAGGAACAAATCCTTTAAATGGGCTGCACATTGTTCCTGCGCAATCACCATCATTTCAGATATGGCTGCGGTAGACCTTGTGAAATTACTCAGTCCTATTGTTCCAGGTTCATACTACCCTCGAGAGACATCACTCTGCTACCAGGCCCTGATGGAAAAGCCTATACCAACTCTCTCTCTCTCCTTAACATCCTATCTGCGAAACGACTGTAATTACCAATAGTGATTGGTCATAAACGGATGCGTTCCCTTGTTCAGGAAACATTTCATTACTGGGTTGTGATGGAGACTGTTAAATTGAAGTGCTCTTCCCAATCACATCAAAGTGAATGTGTGTGGTAGGACTGGCTCGTCATTTGTGTCTCAGTCTAAGTTTCATCCCTATTGAAGTTTTATCCCTGGTGATTTATGGGGTCATGTTTTTGCCCCCACCTCCTTTAAGTGTATTCTGCACTCTCGGAGAGAAGCATCTGCCCGGTCAGTTGTAAATTGTAAGCAGGCCTTTCAAATGCAGGCACAACAGAGGTAGATCTGATCATCATATCTTTTGAGTTCTCTAGACAAGTCCCTGATGAGCACATGCTGACTGCTGGCTAAAGCTTTTGTATTTCCGCTGTGCAGACACACAAAGGTCAGCGACGTGGACTGGCCACATGTGGAGACAGTAACAGATAACCTGAGAGGTCAGATACCCAGTGAAACATCAACCACAAACCAGAAACTCTTTCTTTACATAAAACCCTGATAAGCACTTTTCACTACACTGATTAACACCACGAGCTCACACAAGTAGGGTTTAAGAATAACTGTCCTTCGTTCTGGATTAAATCAGGAGGAACATTTGAGAAACATCTGGTTCATTCATTCATTAAACTGAATAAAGGATAGAAGGAAGGAAGGCACGAAGGAGAAAGGAAGGAAAGAAGGAAGGAAGGAAATGTATGCAGCCTTTTCTTGAATAAATGAATGACTGACTGACTGACTGAAACTAAACAGATATTAATAATTCTTAATATGAATTCATTAACGAACTATTTAACAAATGAATCTACAAATGAATGAATGACAGAATGTTTTCTCATTCATACAATGAATGAAACAAACAAATAAACAAACAAACGAATGAACAAAAAGCGAAAGAAGGACATATTAAATGAATGAGGGATTGTAATATCGAACAAATGTGCGCATCATTGAATGAATGACTGAATGAATGAATGAGACATCCATTTCTTCATCCATTAAATTGATGTATAGTCTTCAAACGATGAATAAAGATCCATAAAGCACTTAAAAGAATACTAATCCAGCACTTATGATGTAAAATGTGTAATATCATAATAATATATTGTACTTAACAGTAATAAATATATTGAACTATACTGTAATACATGTATTGGGCTATACTGTAATACATGTATTGGGCTATACTGTTATACATGTATTGGACTATACTGTAATACATGTATTGGACTATACAGTAATACATGTATTGAACTATACTGTAATACATGTATTGGACTATACAGTAATATGTGTATTGGACTATACAGTAATACATGTATTGAGCTATACAGTAATACATGTATTGAGCTATACTGTAATACATGTATTGGACTATACAGTAATACATGTATTGGACTATACAGTAATACATGTATTGGGCTATACAGTAATACATGTATTGAACTATACTGTAATACATGTATTGGACTATACAGTAATACATGTATTGAACTATACTGCAATACATGTATTGGACTATACAGTAATACGTGTATTGAACTATACTGTAATACATGTATTGGACTATACAGTAATACGTGTATTGGGCTATACTGTAATACATGTATTGGGCTATACAGTAATACATGTATTGAACTATACTGTAATACATGTATTGGACTATACTGTAATACATGTATTGGGCTATACAGTAATACATGTATTGGACTATACTGTAATACATGTATTGGACTATACTGTAATACATGTATTGGGCTATACTGTAATACATGTATTGGGCTATACAGTAATACATGTATTGAACTATACTGTAATACATGTATTGGGCTATACAGTAATACATGTATTGAACTATACTGTAATACATGTATTGGACTATACAGTAATACATGTATTGGGCTATACAGTAATACATGTATTGGGCTATACAGTAATACATGTATTGGGCTATACTGTAATACATGTATTGAACTATACTGTAATACATGTATTGAACTATACTGTAATACATGTATTGGACTATACAGTAATACATGTATTGGGCTATACAGTAATACATGTATTGGGCTATACTGTAATACATGTATTGAACTATACTGTAATACATGTATTGGACTATACTGTAATACATGTATTGGACTATACAGTAATATGTGTATTGGGCTATACTGTAATACATGTATTGGACTATACTGTAATACATGTATTGGACTATACTGTAATACATGTATTGGACTATACAGTAATATGTGTATTGGGCTATACTGTAATACATGTATTGGACTATACTGTAATACATGTATTGGACTATACTGTAATACATGTATTGAACTATACTGTAATACATGTATTGAACTATACTGTAATACATGTATTGAACTATACTGTAATACATGTATTGGGCTATACTGTAATACATGTATTGAACTATACTGTAATACATGTATTGAACTATACTGTAATACATGTATTGGACTATACTGTAATACATGTATTGGGCTATACAGTAATACATGTATTGGACTATACTGTAATACATGTATTGAACTATACTGTAATACATGTATTGGACTATACAGTAATACATGTATTGGACTATACAGTAATACATGTATTGGGCTATACTGTAATACATGTATTGGGCTATACAGTAATACATGTATTGGGCTATACTGTAATACATGTATTGGGCTATACTGTAATACATGTATTGGACTATACAGTAATACATGTATTGGGCTATACAGTAATACATGTATTGGGCTATACTGTAATACATGTATTGGACTATACTGTAATACATGTATTGGACTATACTGTAATACATGTATTGGACTATACAGTAATATGTGTATTGGGCTATACTGTAATACATGTATTGAACTATACTGTAATACATGTATTGGACTATACTGTAATACATGTATTGCACTATGTTGTAATACATGTATTGAACTATACTGTAATACATGTATTGAACTATACTGTAATACATGTATTGGACTATACAGTAATACATGTATTGAACTATACTGTAATACATGTATTGGACTATACTGTAATACATGTATTGAGCTATACAGTAATACATGTTATGGACTATACAGTAATACATGTATTGAACTATACTGTAATACATGTATTGGGCTATACAGTATATACATACTATATTAATACTACATATAGTTTGATATATGTTGTACTATATACTATAAATGCATTAAATCACACCTATACTATGCCTTAATTTTTTCTAGTGCTCTTAACTCAAGAGTTCTTTGGCCTCTAATGTATTGGTATTAGGATGCCTTCTCTGCGTGGACAACAAAGCCCTTTTAAAAGTCACTCTGGATAAGAGCATCTGGTAAATACTGTCAGTGCAAATGAATGAATGAATGAATTAATTAAAGCATTATTTCTTAATTCACTTAATGAATGGATGGATGGATGGATGGATGGATGGATGGATGGATGGATGGATGGATGGAAAATAATTTGATGAAACAACCAAACAAACCAGCATTAACATCCTCTGAGCTGTGAAAATGAAGAAGGAGCACGGAAGTGAGATTAACAGTGCAGTGCGGAGCTAATTGGGTGGTGACAGTGTGTGTTGTTGTGGTTGGCTTGGCTTTGTACTTCGGCACACTGTGGTTTGAAATGAACACATGAGCTTGATGTGCAGACAGACCGCTTTAATTAAGAGGTACATCTGCATGGTTTGTTGAACCATGGGGATCACAGTGCCTTTAATGTCAGGTCTGCATGTTTTGGAACACTAGTCAACCTGAAGTAACCTCACCTTTAATGTTTGTAAGGGTTTATACTTCGTTGAAAATCTAATCGATGCCTGCACTGTGTGTGACAGCTGCGGGAGGAAACTCCGTCCAGGACGAGCTCATGGACCTGTCTGTCCACTGAGTAGGACTCCACCTGCAGGAGGGACGATCTCTGAGCTGCTCCGTCACTGTGTTTCTCCTAGGGAGGGTAAAAACTAACACAGCACCTCGGAATGCATTCGCACTGTAACCGAGCTAACACATGTGCATTGTGCATTTCCAGTTTCAGGCGTGCACGCGCTGCTCCGCTGTCTGGACTGGGATGCTGTCCACATTGATTTGTCAGTCCCAGCTCACTGCTCAGCAGACAGTTAGCAAATGCGCGCCTGAATACTGACCAGTGCCACATGATTCCTCCTCCTGTGTCCAGCCAACTGAACAGCAGCAGCTGGAAGCAGGAATTTTACAAAATATGGACTATGACTCTAACGTCCTGTCACGTGCGAACAGGTAAAATATCTGTTATCTGTCGTCGCCTGATACACACCACCACCACGCTCAGCATCGGGAAGTCATTAAAGACGCGCAACAGACGAGCGCTCGCTTCTGCCCCCAAGCCCCCACACCGCCTTCCCTATCGCCCCCCATCGCCCCCCTTTACCCGTATTCCAACAAGCCACGCCCCCTGTGCTGCGATTGGCCGGTCTTATCTCGCTTGCTGAGCTGTGATTGACTAGTTGTAATCCCGCCTATTGGGCGTACAGCTTCTAAGAAAGGCACTAGTAGCCTATACTGTCGCAGGAGGCGAGGTTACGATTCCCCAATCATAGCACAGGTGGGCGTGGTGGTCGTATTACAGGTGGGGCGAGACAGCCTAGCTACAGACAACAGATGTAAATCTCTCACAACTCAGTTTTAGGAAAATAATAATAATAATAATAATAATAATAATAATAATAATAATAATAATAATAATAATAGTTAATATTCATAGTATATTTAAACCAGCTCCAACAGTGAATCTCTCTCTCTCTCTCTCTCTCTCTCTCTCTCTCTCTCTCTCTCTCTCTCTCTCTCTCTCTCTCTCTCTCTCTCTCTCTCTCTCTCTCTCTCTCTCTCTCTCTCTCTCTCTCTGTCTCTCTCTCTCTCTCTCTCTCTCTCTCTCTCTCTCTCTGGGTTGGGCTCTCAGAGCCCACCGACCCTCCACTGATGGATGTGTACGAAGTTGATAAAGACTGAGCGCTCGTGGGAAGAGACACCTGGCACTGCTCAGTCTGGTGCTGAGGGAGCGCGTTTAGGCGGAGGAGCGCCAGTCAGCCGGCGGAGCGGTGTGGATTATACAGCAGCAGGAGCTCCGCACTGGATTATTACCCGGGATTCAGAAGGCAAGTGTGGAGTGGTGTTGTTGTGGATATATGAATCAGCGATGAGTGGGGATGAATGCTGGTGTTTTCGAGGCAGTTTACTCCACGAGCAGTGACGGAGTGAGAGTGCAGGAGACACAAAACGAGGAGGCATAACGACATGTAGTAGAACCGAGTCGCGATTGGACTCGCTGCGGAAGAGCGCGTGTCTGATGTGCAACTGACGCGAACGACCCGTTAGCGTTAAAGCTGCCGCCGGACAGTCCGCCGCCTGGACGCGTCTAGTAAACAACTTTCAGTACAAACGCTCTTTACTCACGCACAGGCTGCTCACTCCGTCCCCCCCGGCCACCCCCCACACACACCAGCGGTCACTGTCACTTCTACAGGCGTATACGGTACACCTCATCCCCTCCGCTGCCCGGCTCGCGTGCCCGTGTAGATCGCCGGTAACATTTCCTCAGTCGATCCGGAGCGGTAAGGTTACATTGTCGACAGTGACATTTCTCCCTCACGCGCGCGATGGTCAGAGTATAGACACTGTAAACAGTGGAGAGAGAGAGAGAGAGAGAGAGAGAGAGAGAGAGAGAGGGAGGATGGAAAATTAATAACAGCAGACGAGATAAAAAGAGAGAAACAGAAAGAAAAGAGGGGGGGCATAAAAAGAGAGAGAGGGTAAAGTGATAGAGAGAGCCCACCAAAGAATAAATAGAGAAAGAGGCTGAGAAAGTCATAGACAGAGACAATAATACAAAACAGAAGAAGAGAAAGAGAGAGAGAGAGAGAGAAGCAAGGTAAACGAAAAAGTGAGAGAGTGAGTGTGTGTGTGTGTGCGGGAGAGAGAGAGATTAAAATACAGAGAGAGCAATAAACAGAGTGAAAAGAATGCAAAAAGGGAAAGCGAAATAAACAGGGAGAGAGATGAGCAAGGTAAAAGGAGCGTGAGAGAGAGAGTGTGTGTGTGTGAGAGAGAGAGAGAGAGAGTGTAGAATGGTATGAGTGTAATGCAGGCTGAGAGTCTGTGAGTGCAGTAGGCAGTAGTTTTGTTTGGGCTGGGGGGAGAGGGGTGTGTTGTGGTGGTGGGGGGGTGGTCTCCCTGTTTAAGTCTCTGCTCTCTGCTGAATGTTCACTACATGTCTCTCTGTCTCTGTGTCAGCAGCAGCAGCAGCAGCAGCAGCTCCTTCCTCTGCTGTCACACTGCGAGTCTTAAACAGCGCTCACTCTCTCACACACTCATTCTCCGAGCGGAGCGCACTGGAGCTTCATCTCCCTCCTCTCTCTGTTCCTCCCCTGTCTCTTTCTGGTCACTGTGGAGGATTAAACGCAGTCGGATCGAGTCTTATTTTCCTCTGTGTGTTTATTTCCTCACCAGGCTGTATGTGTATGTATGCGCGCGCGTGAGAGTGAGTGAGTGAGTGAGTGTGTGAAGGACATGGCAGCCCCGAAGCTGGAGAGAAGATCTCGGCTGGATGAAGCGAGAGCTGAGAGAAGCTGAACGGCAGGATGAGACAGAAATGAGAGAAAGCTGAAACAGCAGGCTCGCGCTGCCCCTCACTCACACGTACGACCCCGTGGAAGGGGGGAATTTTTGCTCTTCATGTTTTTGCTCTGACTTTGCCTGATCCGGGGAATATTCACCGCTGGAGGATTTTTTGTTTTGATTTTTTTGTTTTTTGGGGACATTTTGGTTTTGGACACCGCAAAGACAAAAACCGATGATGCGTTGTTGTGGATTAGCGCTCGTGCTCTTACCGGGAGTCTTGGTGATCGTGAGGGCGTTCAAAACCGGTGAGTAGGCTCCACAAGTCTCATGTGCTGAAATAAAAAGCTTATTCGAATTTTCCGTTCCATCTTAAATTGGGGCGCCAGAATGTAACTGCTGCGCCATTTAAGGTGGAACGGGGAAATTTGAATGAGACGCGGGCGCGCGAGAAACTTGCTGAAGGAGGGGGTCCGTGCTCGAGCTAAGGCTCGGTCCTCGTCACCTGCTGGACCAGTCCGGACAGCCTTGGAGACACAGCGCTGGCGCTGAGCATGTGCTTTATTCCTGTACAATATCTCATCTGTTATAGACTTAGACATTAACACGCATACACTGCTGAGCTGACCTGGCCTGAGAACAGGGAAGCCACGCACCTCAGTCACTAGACCTGCTTTCCTCCCTGTGTCCCCAACACACCAGCTATATGTATATCTTTAAAGTGTTACTTATAAGATTATATTGGCTTCCTTGGCTGGTTTTTAAAAGCTGGCTTTTAGTGTTAGTTAGACAGTTTTCCCCTTTACTTACATGAGCGCTGGAGCCGGTGGACGTAGGAATCATATATTGGTGTACACGAGGTTGTAAAGCGGGCCAAACGGAACCGAAATGGACAGAATGTAGAAGTGAAATCAGGCAGAGCTGTTTTTAGTTTTAGTTTCCAGTTTTTAAATCAGTTATTTAACTAGGAAATGTGTATGATGATGAATACAGGTCTGGATCGAATGAATAATAAAAAATGCTTTAATGTTCTTCACACTTTAAGTTTAAACAGACGAAGGAGAGCTCCACCACTTAAAAAAAAAATCAACAGTGTATTTTAGATGTTTTTAGTTTTAGTTTCATTTTTTTAAGGTTACTAAACGAAGTGATCACAAATAATGTGAATAATGTCTAGCATAGAGTTTTAGCAGACAAAGGGGAATTCCACCAATATTCAAAATGTCAGATGTTGCTTTTGAGTCATTCAGAGTGCTTTGGGGTGAAGCGGTTCACTGTAGAGAAACTTACGGACTCAGATTTTTGACTGGTGGTCCAGAGGAACCAGGGGTCACCATGTTGAATATAACAAATGTATTTACTATCCAAAACCACCAGTGAACCTACACGAGTCTTCCTAATATTGTTTTACACTCTTTAGCTTAATCAGACAAAGGGGAATTCCACCAATATTCAAAATATAATTTTTTCTATTGAGATGTAAGTCATTCAGAGTCCTTCGGTGTGAAATGGTTAAATGTAGAGAAACTTACAGATGCTAAATCTTTATTTACTTTGGTGGTTCAGGGGAACCAGTGGTATAATATAGCCAATTTATGTACTATACAGAACCACCAGCGAACCTATACGAGTCTCCTGAGGTTATATACCCGATGCTGTTGGTGGTAAAAAAAAATTGTAAAAAAAGTTTTGTGTGGGACTATTTTGTATTTATTATATTAAATGTATCTATTTTTCTATTATAATTTTTATTTTATAAACTCTTACAAAACAATGAGGCTTCAGGCAGCGTGTTCATAATCACTTTATGAAGTAACGTTTTGTGGGGGAGCGTTCAAAAGTGGGTGTCTGGTTCCTATTACCACCTCCACGGTGTACAGTTCTGAATCTGATTCTGAGGTTTCTCTAAAACCTACCAAACCACTCTGACTGACTTTGTTTACATCTCAGCCATTTAATTAGAGCATACAGAATTTTTTCTTTCGGGAAATCGCTGGAGTTCCCCTTCAAGTGCAAAAAGCCCGGGCAAGCTTTATGGTTAGGTCTGTAGGTTTCATCCTCGTGCTCAGTGAAGGTGTTTTAACCCTGATTCAGCATGACAGCATAACAATAATAGCCACTATGAATCAACAGTTTATATGACGTATAATAAGCTCCTACGTCCAATAGAAAGAGATGTTAAAGACGCGCGTGCCGAAAGTCACTTCCAGCGCGTGCGCTGTAACTCTAGGGGTTTTCTCCGGTTTGGTGTTTTGTTTTATTCGCCTAGCCAACTGTTCACGAGACTGTAAGTTCTGTTCCCTCTCTTCCCCACGTGCTCTCTGATCAGCTCCCGTTTGTCCCGTGTTCCGTGTGTGTGTGTGTGTAGATAAATGTGGCGAGAACATCAGGATCACCAACGCCAACTACCTGACCTCCCCCGGCTACCCGGCCTCGTACTACCCCTCGCAGAAGTGTGTGTGGGTGATCACGGCGCCGGGAGCCCACCAGAGGATCCTCATCAACTTCAACCCTCACTTCGACCTGGAGGACCGCGAGTGCAAGTGAGTTCCCCATTCCCGCGTGCACGAGCGCCACCCAGCGCACCAACGCTGAACTCTCTGCTCCGTGCCGTGCTTCATCCTGCTTGGCTCCCATGCTTTACAGCGTATCAGCCCGGATTGATGACGAGGTGTTGAATGAGGGTTTTTACTGTTAACCGTGCAGCACTGTTGTGGGTCACCTGTGGAAAGAGTGCTTGTGAAAAGGCTGGCTGAGTCTGGTAAATCCACCCTATTGTGAAATGATTTATGGAATGACAGGAGTCAGGACTCAGGAGTTGACCTGTTGGTGCAGTTGGTGTGGGGTGGATTATCCGAACACCATCCGTAACATGAGTTGGTCCGGCTCTCTCTCCCTCTCTCACTCCCCTGGCCCGTCTGCTTCCTTTGTTTGTGCCGGAGGGTCTGGAGAATGTTGTCGGTGGGCTGTCGCCGTGTGCATGTCTCTGTTACGCTATCCTCTCCACCCAGATAGTCTTCCGCCCCGAGCCCTTTTGTGCTCACTGAAAGTCTCGTATTAGTGGCTCCGTTTATCAGGATCTTTACCTCTTTACAGCCCTGTAAACCTACTGAGATTTACAGCTTCAGATGACCCAGTGCTGTCTGCACAAAAGGGGTCCGTTTCTTCAGGAGGCTCAGGTTTCTCTACCCAGAGACTTACCCACCCCCCCCCCCACCCTCCCTCGCCCCACCCTTCCACCACCAACTCAAACCAGTCTTTAAATGAGAGCTACCCATATAGACTGAGTAGATGTGGATGGACACATGGTGAGGACACTGTGCGTGGCCCCCTAATGAAATTATCTAGGAACGAGTTTCCTCTGTTTAAGTACGCTGAGTAAGGGAATTAGTGCCCGAGGCTGTAAGCAGAGAATGAAATGCATTCCCGCTCAGTCTGGGCATCTTGTGTTCTGCAGTTTGCCTTCAGTCGTTTCAGGCTTTTGCTTTGCAGTGGCCCGTTCCTGTGTTAGCAAATGTGATACTTTTCCACATCCCAGCTTTAAACTGGTACACTATTTTGTTTATTGCTCCTTCATTTGTTAGTGGATGTTGTAGGTATTATATTACATGCCCTCTTGCCAAGTACCCTTATTACTCTTGTATGGGAGCCCGCGTGCAGTTTACCCAACCCCTGTTTGAGTGGTCACGGATTGTAAACCACAGTATTAAAGCATATTCTAACAGTAAACCTGAAAAGACGTCTGTGAAATCTAATCAGCTCACCGCAGCGACCCAAAACTTGCCCTGCCTGTGGTTTTCAGTGAAGGAGAGGAGAAGAATTCGAACCTCCCGGGTGCACACCTTCTGCCATTCTCAAACAGTCTGTGGTGGGACCATACTGGGTTTGGGTTCTCCTTGATAATGTCATGACATGAGGTTTTGAGCTTGCTTCATTTCCGCCCTCTGAGTGACTGGCGCGAACTTAGCAGAGGCTCAGACAGTAGATATATGTTTTCTGCTAATTTGATTTAGAGTGGAGATGGACATCTGCTTGGCGGGTCTGGTGTCTGCAGATTAGGGAGTGTTTTCTCGACTCTTGCTGGACTCGCATTAAGGGCCCTTGCATGATGGAAACTGTTGATGTCCGAAATGGCCTCCTTATCTGATGGAAGCTACATAGGCCGCTTCAGCGAGCCACTGGCAATCTAATTAGCGGTAAATGGAGCACACATGTTCTCCGTGTTCCTGACATGTCCGTTATCAACAAAGCAAACAAGGAGAAGACGGAGAATAGCAGCCACTGCTCTTTTCTAACTGTAACGTGTTCATTGGTAAGAAACCTGAGACTAAGAGAGAAGGAGGCGGAGGAGATAAAGGAGCGTAAACTCCGTGACTAGATAAGGCCCTGAGTGGTTTTCAAGGATGGGCTCTTTTTTGGTTTTGGGCCGTGTTTGCGTTTCTCGTCTTTTCTAAAGGCTTTTCAGGTTGCACGCCCAAGAAGTCTCAGGAGAAAGTTGACCCTGTCAGGACAAATATTTGAACTAGAGTCCTTTCACCGCCTCCCACACTTCTACCAGAGAGAACAGGTTTCTTCTGAGATACTTCTAAGAGCCCTACATGTGTTCAGCTGTCCCTCACTTGGGGGGGGTCTGCTGCAGAAGCCTATAAACACGCACATTCATATGCTTGTGAGTGCGTCTATAGGTTGCTAAAACTGCATAAACTTTGTTTTCCCCCCAGAAGGGCCTACTTTAAATGCAAACAGCAGAACAGCGCTAGCTCGAGTGTTCAGAGAATATGGGAGACAGCTTTGCTGCTTCTGTCAGACCGAGGCGTTCAGCATTGGGCTCAGTAATACCTCTTGGCACACGCAGCGCGTCTCTTAAAGCTGGCTGGGTTTCTCTGAGGCCCGGCGCTTGGCACGCTGCACGGTTGTAGTTGCTTTTTTGCGTATGCTGTGTCAAAAGCGGCATTCTGCAAGATAGGAGATCCCCCTGGCAGCGTCATGAATCATTGATGTGTTCAGATTTGCTGACCAAACCAGAACACAACACATTCTGTTCAGACTGATAGATACCTGCTTTTTAAGGAAACACTCCAGCATCCCTGAACTCACGCTCTGTGTGCTGTAAATGCAGCATAAGGTCATTTACCATGGACGATCATATTAACACGTCTCATGTGCTCACTAAAGAAACACAAAACCTGCTGACTCCAAACATGCCTATCACTAAAGTCAGTGGCCAGAGTGTCTATTGGATTCTGAGAGAGGCCCGTATTCTATAGTACTCTGAGGTGGAACTGGGGCAAAACAGTGAGGCAATGGGGTGAAAGTTCTCTTCTTCAGAGCTTGATTCATATGCTTGTTTGCTTGTCTGAGAACTCAGGACTGTCGATAGAGCCCTCAGATGTGTACGTGTGTGGGAGAGAGAGTGTAGTTTGGGGGGCAGTAATATTCAGAGAATGCGTGGTTAAGAAAAGCCCATTGTAGGCCTGGGAGAAGTCATTAAACGCCGCCGGGCCTCTTAGTGTTTCAGAAGTGCTCAGCCCCCTGCGGCTCATCAGAAACCCTAAGCCACAGAGTGCAGCCTCTCCCCTGTCCCTGAGACTCTGCCTCCTCGCTGTCCCGCTGGCCCGGCCTGCAGAGCAGCACACTCCCCGCTGGGAAAGCAAACACACTCCTCTGGGCTAACGCACAATGCACGTCCTGTAGCAGGGCTGGAGTGCTGTAGTGGGGCGAAAGCTGCAGGCGCAGCTGGTTAGCGGAGGAGCTGCTCTCACTGCTTTGATTTACATGGGCCTGGTTAATGTAGACTGAACACACTGAATGAGATTTTGGCCACAGGTTGCTGTTTTATTCAGCTGTAGGGTAAAGCTGTCCCGCTGTGGCTCTGAATCAGCTGTAAAGAGAGTATTCAAGGGTGTTGTTTGTATGTGTGTGAGTAGTAACTAGTAACCAGCACAATAATCCTGACTATAAGAGCTTATATATATTATTATTATTATATATATATACACAGTAATACATACATATACATTCATACATATAGCACATATACTACATGTAGATAGCTACATATATAGCACTTATGGGACACATGTATAGCTCCATGCCCCAACAATGTACAGAAATGAATGTGTCTGAACAAAGAGAAAAGATCAAGTGGTGAGTGTTTCCTTTGGCACCCCATTGCACTTTAATCCCATGTAGAGTCTTTATGCTCTGTTTGTGTGGGCCCCTGCAGAGGAGGGGGCCTAGGAGTCTCTTCTCCCCCACTGAGCGGCACCATGGCCAGCATGAAGAGTGCCATAAACCTCCCTGATCTCCTGGACAAGGGGTTCTCATTTTATCAATGCAAACTACCATATCATGTGATATACTGATAGTGAGAGATATAGTGATAATGAACTTTATCAGCACTGCTCTGCACAGCTCCAGGCACATAATGACAATATGCGATTTTTTTGAAGTGCTCATTTGCATAATTTAACCCCTGGTGCTATCAGCATCGCAAAGGCCAACATCATGGTAATGATTAACAAGCAATACATTGTGCAACTCTTACTTTTGCCCTTCAGCAAGCCGGGCAAATACGGTGAAAGCCGGACGGTATGCTCGTTCATCAGCCGTTGTCATGGAGGGTGGACATAAAGAAGGGAGGAATGCAGCGCACCTCTTTCATCTGGCGCTGACAGGGCTTTTTAAAAACAGGGAATGCTCTGACCTCGGGGCCCGCGGAGGAGGACTGGACTGACACGGACTGTTCCGGATACTTATAGCTCCCCATTAACGAACATAAGCTCTGTGTCTGCTTATGCGAAAGTGTCAGCGAAGCCCTTGGCAGGCTGAGGGATCAAACACAGCGGCGTGACTGGCCAGGCTGTTTCCAGAGTGGCTGGCAGGGCCAGGGGAGCGGCTTCTGTCCTGTTTAACAGGTCTAAAACAGGTGCAGCGGCCCGAACGTGGCCTCCCGAAGAACTGCCAGAGCTGTTTGTCCTGATAACAGGCAGTGCGCGGCGTGAAGCTGAAGTGTTGGGTGGCTTAAATTCGATTGTGTGGGACGAAGCAGCCCATTACGTTGTGGACGTTTGGCAGGGCTCTGGGCAATTTGGAGTGTTTGGAAGCTGTTTATTTCTCTCCATTGGTCCCAAATCAGATTTATGCTGTGTGTCTCAGTGAATTCTGGGCACAGTGTTTTGCAACACATTTGCGCGCACGCGCACACACACACACACACACACTGTTGAACTCCCTCACACACACTAAAACAGCTGAGCAGGGGAAGTCCCCAAACTAGACCTGCACATAGTGTTGTTTTGTGGGGAAGTCATGTGCTCTGCTGAAGTGAAAAGGCCAAGCACAATCCCCTCTCTCTTTCCCTCTCCCTTTCTCTCTTTTTTTTCTGTCTCTCAGTCTCCAAGGGGTGTGGAAATGTCAGTTTGTCTACTTCGGTTTTGAATCAATGCTAATTATTTTCAATAATAACCAATAGTTTAATTACCAGTACATCAAAAAGTGGTTTCTAAGTGGTTCTTTAGTAAAGGCAATGGATATATATCTACACTGAAGTGTGTCAACTAGTACAACCATTGGAAGGCATAATTGGTTCTTCTCAATAATGGAGGACCAGTTCTGATTGGTTGTTCAAAGAATCTGTTTAAAGATAGATAGATAGATAGATAGATAGATTAGATAGATAGATAGATAGATAGATAGATAGATAGATAGATAGACAGACAGACAGACAGACAGACAGACAGATAGATAGATAGATAGATAGATAGATAGATAGATAGATACTTTATTGATCCCGGAGGGAAATTCAAGATTAGAACCAGAAAAGGTCAGAACCAGAAAGAACCCACTAATGTCACAAGCCTTTTGGTATGATAGAGCACGACTGGTTTAGCAGAATTTGCACTTTTTGCCATTTATCCCAGGCATATCAAACACTAGGCGGAACTAGCAGCAAATAAATTAGAAATATAAAGGATTTATTGGAAGTTCATTCATATTGGATAGTCCTAACATGGGGTTGGTTGGCATATGGTATGAGGATGGCCATAGTTTGAAAATAATGTAACATAATAGAAAGAACCAAGCTTAACCAAAGTCAAGCAAATAGCACCCTTTGAATCAAATAAATGCTGGGAATGTTTATTTAGTTTAATCATTGGTTTGTACTAAAAAGTATTCCAAAATAAAAAAATTAAAAAATAAATAAATGATGCACAAAAACTTATCATAAATGCTCTGAAGTGTAGTGGGAATATTAAAGCCTCATTTATAATCCATTTCCGTTTCAAAAGATGTAACCGTCACTGCCCATTTCCTTCCATGCACCCTTTCTGGTGGCATGGATCTTAAACAATACATCAGCCTGAGTCTAAAAGTTTCTGACCAGGGCAAACAAGCTGCCCAGGCAAAGTGCCATCATAACCAAGTCACACGACCTCTCCTCAGAAAGTTCATTCATTTTTAAAGTTGCTTTGCTTTGTTGTGTACAGAGACAAATAGCTATGGTCATATCTCGCCTGAACTACTGACTACACTGCTCTGAAGATTTCCTGTAGTACTGCTCTGTATTCCCATTTCAGGGAACGTGTAAAGAAATAGACCGAATGAACGCAGAGTCTAGTCAGAAGACTCATCTATATTTAATGAGGAACATAAGTGAGCCTCATTTGTTGCAGATTTAATGTGTATTAATATTTATTTTAGTGTTTTTTTTAGTGTTTTGTTTTTATTTAATATGCTACTTAGTGCACGCATGAACCCTACACTTGCACAGGCTTTACGCATGTATCAACCCGCCCCACCTTCATCAGGACTCTGCATTTTCTTTATGTTAGCTAACAGGCGTTGCTTGTTGTTGGCTTTTGAATCACATGTGTATCACATATTCACATTTCACTAAATGCAGATTTCGTCCTTCTGTAAACTTTCCTAGAATGTATTTACTCAGAGAGACTGAGTTGAGATCTTGATGAAAAGGATGATTTTATGATGCATTAAATCAGATGGTTGTGAGATTTACACCCCTGCTCCCTCGCTCGCTCCTCCTGCCCATCTCACCTTCAAGTGTGACACTGAGTCAGAGGTTCTAAAGTCATCAGGTTAATGAGAAGGATTAAAGTGCATGGTGTGTGTGTGTGTGTGTGTGTGTGTGTGTGTGTGTATGAGAGGGGGTAGCTGCCGGTGAAGTGCTTCACCTTGGTCGTGTGTTGGAAGGACAGGCTGATTGAAAAGCTCTCTCTGTCTGCGACATCTGCCGTCCACCCTGCTGCTCTGTCACTGGCTTGATTCATGCGCTCTCTCTCTCTCTCTCTCTCTCTCTCTCTCTCTCTCTCTCTCTCTCTGTCTCTCTCTCTCTCTCTCTCTCTCTCTCTCTCTCTGTCTCTCTCTCTCTCTCTCTCTCTCTCTCTCTCTCTCTCTCTCTCTCTCTCTCTCTCTCTCTCTCTCCACCACTTCACTGCTCAGCATGAGCGGATCCATGAGCCGGAGAAGAGGAAGGAGAGACGAAGGTGTGGGCTGAGGGGGATAAGGAAGAGTGGAAAGTGTTAGACTCAGAATGTTTGGGGGGGAAAAATGGAGAACAATTCTGAGAATAGAAAAAACTGCTGGGGAAGTGATGTGGAAGGCAAGAAATGGAAGTAGGAAAATAAAGAGATGGGAATTAGAGACAAACTGGATGAAAGAATGAAATGAACAGGAGGGTGCTGGTAAATCTGAGGTTAGAACAGATCTGCTCTGCTTTGCCGGCACAGAAGAAAACTCTGGTAAGCTAGCTGAAGGAATGCCAGAGCTTCTAGGCAGCGTTTTTTGGCACAGGCTGCCCAGGGCTCTTCAAGCATTCCGCCCAGAACAAGCTTCTCAGTGTGGCCTTTCCCTGTCCTGGGCTTAAAGTCGGGCCAGACGAGAGATTCACGCATCTCATTTGATTTCCAATCCTTTTCAGTCTCGTCAAAAAGAGCCTTACCGAGTGACACGATGAAAGAACAACAAGTTAATCTCTCTGCTTCAGTCTGGATCTGTAGGTTCAGGATGAGCTCTTCACCAGGCTCTCCTTCTCTTTCCTACTTTGCAGATGAAGAAGGCTGTTGACGTTAAGGCTGTAATTTAATTCCACGTTCTGTTCCAGAAGCGGACTGCGGCCGAGCCCGAAAGCTCATCTGGATATGAAACGAAGCCTTATTAGCAACAGGTTTTTCTTCTCCAGTCAGCTTCCAGCACTCAGCCTCGAACGTGGAGCTCGTTTCTTGTGGGCTTTCAATAATAACAACAACAAAGGAGAAAATGAATGAACTGTAATTACCGCTCGTGAGCAGCCTGGGCGTTGGGTGCCGGCTAGATTGGCTAAAAAGGCCCAGAACGCCCTGGTGCTTAATGCCCTCCGCCCCCGCCCAGGCCCAGAGGGGCCCTATGGGCGAGACTTTAATTGATGCGTCCCTTTTGGAGCTCTAATGTGTCATGTCACTGCGTGCTGGCCTTGTTTAGTTTGCTGTCAGGTTTGCAAATGGCTCTTTGCCTTTTGATTGATGAGGTCCCAGCCCTGGACAGGGTAAAGCCCCATAGCTCTCGAGCTCAGGGTCTGGCTGTGGCTGGCGTTTGACGTGACTTCACTGTGCTCAGGCCTCACAGTGGGATGGAGAGGGCTTATTGTGTAATCTAATTCAACTTGTGAGTTTGTTTGTGGTGGGTCTAGAAGAATATCTTCAGTCCTCTCTTTCTCTCTTTCTTTCTCTTCTCGTTTTCGCCCACTCTTTGCCGCTTGGGGTTGTCCATCTTTGTTTTCCCCACCCTCATTTGGCCGCGAAGTCTGACGGCTGCGGGCAGACAGTGATGGATGGTCTTGGGGCTTTCTCTCTGATGGAGTCCAAGGATCTCTGCTCCAGCCCCTCGCAGGCCCTTCGTTCTCTCCTCCTGATCTGTTTTTCAGCAGTGCACTGCATGTTTTCTCTTCTCGTCAGTGTGTGTAAGTGTGTGTAAGTGTGAGGGCTGGCTTTTTTCTCACGGTATAATTTTTGCTGTGTAACAATGACTGTCACGAAAGCTGTAAATTTAGCTGCATTAAAGTCGGCCCCATGGTGGGACGCTAGTATTCTCCGATAGCGTCACGTTGTTGGAGTCAAGTCAAGCCTGTGGGCCTCCTGCTCACTCTGTCTTTTCTCTCCTCTCTTGTGTTCTCCTATCCTGTTCTTTCTCTCTTCTTTTCATGTTATTTTCTTTTCCTTTCTTTTCATTTCATTTCCCTTCCTCTCCTCTCCTCCCCCCTCCTCTCTCCTATCCTCTCCTCTCATCTCCTCTAACCTCTCTCTCATATTCTTTCTCTACTCTTCACTTATCCTCTACTCTCAACTTTTATTTGCTCCTCTCCCTTTATCTCTTTTCTCTTCTATTACCAACTCCGCTTCTTCTCTCCTCTCCTCTCACTTTACCTCTTTTTTTCTCATATTTTCACCTCGCTGTTTCTCCTCACTTCCCCTATCCTTATAACATATTTTCTCCTCTCCTCCTCTCTCCTCTCCTCTCCTCTCCTCTCCTCTCGCTTTACCTCTTCTCTTTTCTCAAATTTTCACCTCTCTGTTTCTCCTCATTTCCCCTATCCTTATATCATATTTTCTCCTCTCCTCTCCTCTCCTCTCCTCTCCTCTCTTCTCTTCTCTTCTCTTCTCTTCTCTTCTCTTCTCTTCTCTTCTCTTCTCTTCTACTCTACTCTACTCTACTCTACTCTACTCTACTCTACTCTGCTCTACTCTCCTCTCCTCTCCTCTCCTCTCCTCTCCTCTCCTCTCCTCTCCACTCGCTTTACCTCTTCTCTTTTCTCAAATTTTCACCTCTCTGTTTCTCCTCATTTCCCCTATCCTTATATCATATTTTCTCCTCTCCTCTCCTCTCCTCTCCTCTCCTCTCCTCTCTTCTCTTCTCTTCTCTTCTCTTCTCTTCTACTCTACTCTACTCTACTCTACTCTACTCTACTCTACTCTCCCTTTACCTCTTCTCTTTTCTCATATTTTCAACTCTCCATTTCTCCTCACTTCTCCTATCCTTATCTCATATTTTCCCCTCTCTCCTCTCACCTCCCCTACCCCCCTCCTCACTGGTAGGTCTGCTAGTCATGCTGAGAGGGCTAGGCTCATTATCAGTCGAGAAAGCTCCAAGTTGGCAGGGTCTGCGTGGGTTTGTGAACAGGGAGGTCAGTTTGCCCTCCAAACTTTGGCACTGTCTTTGGCACCAACACTTTGATCAAACTGTGGCACACTAAGATATTGTGCAAGCTCACACACACATATAGATCACACACACACAGACACACACACACACACTGAGCAGGCCACACCAGTTGCAGCGGAAGAGAGGCAGTGCTTGGCACCTGGTTCACCCAGCATGTGCGCTCTTCACTGCAATTCCAAAAGCTGGACGCATTCCCCATTACAGGGAAAAAGACAAACAGGGAGCCAGAGAGGGAGGGAGGCAGGGAGGGAGGGAAAGGGAGGGATGGAGGGAGAGCGAAAGTAACGGTAATGATGTGCACGTACAAAGGAAAAGGCCATCCATCACATTGCTGGACACTGAAACAAATGTGGGAGAGTTTAGAGTTCCCTTTGTTCTGTCTTCCTCTTTCTCTCTATCAGTAATAAACAAACATCTGAAGGTTATGTGTGAATGTTTACACGTGTATTGTGTGGCTGTGCATGTTTCTCAGCTTACCAGATCCATTTTCCAACTTAACCCATGCATGTGAGTTATGGTGCTGACCTGGTCAGAGCGAGTGTGGCTTTCCCTGTCTGACCTCAGTGAATGAATGATCCCAGAGGGAGGGGTGTGGACAGAGGGATGCAGGAGGGAGGAGACGTACAAGTTTGTTAATTGAATTAGTCCTGGTGTGATGATGATAATAATAATAACAACAATAGTAATAATGATAATAGTCCAAAGACATACAGTCAGGTGAATTGGAGATAAATTGGAATTGGAATTCCTGCTCTCTACCCATTGAATGCTGGGATTAGTTCCAACACCACCCACACCCCAGAAGGATTAAGCAGTTTTGTGGTTTGTAACAGCAGCTACAGCAACTAAGTGGATTTTCAGAAAATGCTTAAATTTGAAGTTGCTGTGGTATTCCAGGTGGTTGCTATGTGGCTGCTACAATATCCTACCTAGTTAATAGAAGGCTACTACTGGACTTTAGTGATCATAATATAGTGCACAAACCTTTTCATTCCTACGGGGATTAATAATCACTCTTACAATAATCATTAATAATAACAAAACAAAAAAAGTCGATTTGCTTTGATGGATAGAGAGAGCAGTACAAGATCGGAAGTAGCCAGTTCTAGCCACCCCTTAACCTTCCTTGGTCATGCATTTAAAGGGTGTAGGAGCAGAGGAGATGGGGAGGAAGTAAAGGAGCGAGAGAATTAATGAGTGAAAACAAGTGGAGAGGAGAGGAGGTTGATGCCATAACCCACCCAACGCCCAGAGCCTAAGGGCAGTTCCCACTCTCATTCATTAACCAGTAACCCCTCTCTCTCTTTCTCTCTCTCTCTCTCTCTCTCTCTCTCCATCTCCCCACCCTGGTTCTTACCTCTAGTTGACCTCCCCCCTCCTCTCTGCCTACATTCGGTCCATTACTTGTCACTGAGTATGCATGGGCACTACAGTACAGAAATGGGCCTGATGCTTTTGTAACTGACTGCTCGTCTGTCTTGCATGGCCCACAGCACAGTCACATACATGAGCGTTCGTAGTTTTGGTCTAAATTTAGATCGTTTTTTGAGTTCAGTGGGGCACAGCCTTTCTCTGAACCCATCTTCAGCTCGATCGGATGCATGCAAGAGACTTCCTTGTTTTGTTTAGCAGGGACTACTGTAGATAAGCGTATCTAATAACCCTTAATCAGTTGCCTTCTTTGGTGGTTTCCTTCTTTCCTTATTATCTGGGTCAGCTCATCAGCCAGAGTTTGCTTTTGATTCATATAATACTGCACTGTGTTGACATACTGCTTAGGGTAGTTAAATGTGCCATAGATCAAGAGACGGCTGACAGTAATATGGCTAATGATATAGCACAAAAAGGTTCATTAAAGCGACAGGGCAGAGGGTGGTCTCTGGCTTTTGCACAGTGGGGTACATCCCTGCAAACCAATAAAATCGATTATAAAGAGGTCTTTACAGTGTATGACAGTGAAGGTGTATTTTTTACTTTTGGCTTGGACCATATTTGTGTGTGGGCCACCAAAAATGCCATAGGTGTTTCCCACTGTGCTGCTGGCGCTCGCTAAACGGACTCTGATTCTGTCTGTGCTTCGCTGTTCCTCTGTGTGTGCGCCTCTGCTATAGAAATCGGGCTCTGCCCTCATTAGAGCACACACACACAGGCCTTGCGTGTGTTCCCTTCCCTCCCTGCCATCCAGCATTAGCACTGGGGCCTGAAACATCACGTTCAGCCTGAAGCTGGCGATGGCAGGGCATGATTGTGTGTTTAATGGAAGATGGTGTGTGACTGCCTCTGCCACTGCACCCCTCCACCCCTCTATCCCCACTGCACTTTACCCTTGACTTATCATCACTGTAACAACAGCATCGGGTCTGGCCTGACCGAGAGAAAGAAGAGCTGTGGATGATAATAATCCCCTCCTATCTAGCGTCAAGGTGGGCCAAATGGAGACCATGCTTTCATAATGGCCAGAGAAATGGGCCCTTTGATAAAACCTGTGTGAAGACCTGCTGCCTTGTCTGCCTCGTTCGGGGTTTTCTTTTTTTCACCCTTTCTTCCTTCTCTTGGACTTTAGATGAGTTTTCTTTTATGTTCTATCCTTCTGGTCTTTGCCATATCACGGCAATGCGGAACAAGACATTGTGCTGGAGTGTGAAGGGTTGACACTACACTAACCCTGGAATAAGAAATGGTTCTTGGAGGGAAAAGTGAATTGGTCTACAACCATCTAGAGGTTCTTTAAAAGGGTTCTTTTACTGAATTGTTTTACCTACAAATTGGTGTTACAAAGGTTCTTCCCACTCACAAATCTCATTCAAAAAATGGTTCTCCAAAGAGCCGTCCATTAAAGGAAATTCCACATGATGTAAAGGTTCTAGGAAGAATCCTTCTCAGAATCCTTCTCAGAATGCAAAGGGTTGTTTTTGTCCAATGACTATACCTCTATGTTTCAGAGTGTTGTTCTTGATTCTTGTTCTATGCCAGAATATATATTACGTGAAGGTTCGTTAAAAAAGTTCTTCACACTCATGATTCACATGTACAAGGGTCCTCTGAAGAACCATCCATTGAAAGGTTTATAAGGGCAGCCTGTTTTGGAAATGAGGTGTATGAGTGTGAAGAGGTTTTTCAAAGTTTAAAGAACCTTCACATAACTAGCAGTAACTAGAAGGAACCCTCCAACAAGTGTACCATGTTGTGAAGGTTCTTTAAAACTTAAAGTTCTTTACACTGACAGTACTAGCTTTCAGACATGGTCCTTTATGGCACTGTTATGCGTTTAGCATTTACGCTTTATAGCACTTCAGTGTCGTGGCTGACACACACACACACACACACACACAAACATATATATATATATTTGTCAGCCCATGCGATTCAGCAACATCTGCGACTGCTCAGGCCGCTCCAAAGCACCACACTCGGGGGAAATTTCTGTGATTTCTCAGTGCACTCTTCTGCTGAGGAGTGCTGTTATAACAATGTTAATGTGCAGGGATTCTAATGCACCAGGGTTACTATTAAATGAAGTGCAGTTTGTGCAGTTACTAGATTTGGAAACACTGATGTGCTAGTCTTCATGAATCCGCAATCAGAATGCAGCAATACTGTAAGAGATAAAACTATACAGCTTTATGTCAGGCTGTTCCAGGCGAGCTCACTCAGGTGAAGGCTGCGGCTAATTTGGTCCGGTTTCCCATCATATCCTGCCCGTATGTGAAAGATTGATCTTCATCCTGTTCTGGTGGACGTGTGGTTAAAGAGGCAGATGACGGGACTTCCTTGAGCCCTCACAGCTGCGAGAGTGTGTGTATGTGTGTCTGTGCAGAACTCGCATAAATTGAAGTCTTAGTGGGCTCGATGGAGACAAACTACCACAGTGAACTCAAACTATGAATGCATATTAGCCGTTCTGCCCCTGGGCAGTGCTTCTAATTAATCGCTCATGCTCTTTTAAGAATAAGAGTGGGAAGTCTGATGGCAAATGAAGGCATTTTATCGGTGTAATATCCCATCTGTGGTTCTTAGAACGTATTGCAACAAAGCACTTTGTGCTGGAACTGGGAACGAGATGATGCTGTGCAAGAACATTATGAAGGAACATCAAATACCAGAGCTTTAAATATGTTAGTAGGCGTTTAATAAAACATATGCCCTGTGGTATTGAGAGGAAAAAGACAATTGTATGTGAAATTAAGTCTGACTTCATCATCGTGCACAGCCCTTTTTCATCACTGCTCATTTAAGGCTTCCATAGAGACACAGGCACATCATCGCCTGAGCTGGCTGCTTTTTAGGAGCTGCTGAAAAGCGTGGAGCCCTGGCTGCACTGTCCCAGACAGCATGCTCGAGCAGAACTTTGCAAACAGAGAGAGTTTTGTGGCTTGTTGTGCAGTTTTCTCTCACATGAGACAAGATCGAAGGCCCTCCAGCAAATTTTGCTCCCTCCCTCCCCGTCTCTCTACGTCCGTCTCTTCTTCTCTGTCTCCTGGCTGCTATATTTTCCAACAATAGATTGCTGTGTCTGTGTGCTAGATAGACACCATAATTAACCCTTAATGCTTTAAACTTGTTAATATAATTGTTGGAAATCTGTGGAATCTCTCGAGCAGTGTAATTAGGTAGACTAATGAAAGCAGACATGCTGGATCCATCAATGTTAATCATAATTGCCGTTTATGAAGGCATGGGGCGCAGTCTGCTGTGCTGCGCTCGAGAAAAATCGACTAGTCTCTAAAAATACGTATCAAACAGGAAGAGCCGCGGGGGCCGCCATGCGCCTCTGGGCAACTACGCCTTTTGGCCCGCTGGAGTATGGAAGAGTCATATGGCTGTTATACGCGCTCAACCAAGGGTGTTTCCACCCTGTACACCACTGCTCCCACCGACCGCACGAGCATATGCACACACTTTCTTCACTACCCACTTCTAAAAGTGTCTGTTCTAATCAGTTTAGTATTTGGAAACCAGCTCCACCACTGGGTGGTACCCTGGCCTTGGTGTGACACATCAAACAGCACCAAATGATAATGGTAGCGCTGCTGTACCAATGTCTTTCCACAATACTGAGTGCTTGATTTAGCATTATCGGTACATAACAAAACCATTTAACTCTTATATGTAGTTATTTACTGGATGATTCGCATTTTTTGATAATTCATAATATTGAAATTTGGTGCTGTCAAATAGAAAAAATAATTCATTTTGATTAAAGACTGAAACTTTCAGAAGCACAATTACTGGGCATGAATTCCCCAGTCATACTAACTCTGCGCTGGCATGACCATAAAACCATAAAGCCCATCGTCCACTGTACACAGAAATACTATGATATAACGTTAGAGCGAACATTGACACAGCAAGTAATATAACTAACAGTTGTTGGTGCGGTAGCAAACTGTCGCTATGATAACCCGCTGCTCTTCACAAAGATTAGCAAACCAGATAAAGCTGTACCGACCTATTAGTTCTGTGAAACAGCAACTATAAGGTTAATGTTACCCACCTGTCCAGGAGAAACAGAGCAAAGTCCTCGTCCCTGTTTATGCCTATCAGCTCTCCATGAAGCTGCAGTCAGCCTCTTTTTGAACAGCTTTAGGGTGGCACTGTTACATTCCGGCAAATCAGCTTCTTGTACGTAGTGCTACAGTTAGGCAACATTCCTTAGCCGTAACTTTTTTTTTTTTTTACATTCGACCTTTAATGGTGCACCCTACTGCACCTTTAATTGTTTAGTTTGTGTATTGTATTAAATCATGGTTAATTGTACTTGTCTTGTTTGCTGTAAGTTTATGAATCATGTAAAAGCAATGCAGTCTATTATAAATATGTGAGTGGACAACATAAGGTTAGTCAGAATGTCTGTGTTACTTTCGCACTTTCATCCTTAACCTTGAAAATTACAGTGTCCAATTTATACTGCTTCTTTACATCTTGTTTAGAGAGGAGCAGGAGTCTTCTGCTGTGATGTTGCTTTGGTTAGTTTGAAGGTTGTTACTTTACCCCTTACTGTACTGCCAGTGCAGGTGTTTACCGAAGCATCAGCGGTGTGATTTGCCTGTTAATGACTTAACGTGCTTTGGCATAACGTACATCTGTGATAAGCAAATAAATGGTGAGACAGTACTGGAGAGCTGGCAGGAGAGCTCGTTATTTAAAAGCTTTTAACCATTTGAGTCTACAGAGTCATAGCAACGGCACCCAAGTAGCTGGGTTCCTGGGTTCAACTATGGACGGTTTAAAGGGCCAATCTTCTCTGAGTAGAGAGTTTTCGAGCCATTTTGTGTCATTTGTGTTTGTGCACAGAGGAATTTGTCTTGCGCATTTAACCCATCTGTGAAGTGAAACACCCATACACTCTCACTAGTGAACACACACCTGAAGGCAGTGAGCACCCGGTGGGCAGGCCTATCCACAGCAGTTGAGGGGTTAGGTGCCTTGCTTAATGGCACTTCACTCGTTACTGTTGGTTCGGGGAATCAAACCAGTGTCCCTCCTGTCCCAGGGCTGGTTCCCTAACCTCCAGCCCACAACGACCCCCACGACACAGCTGCTACACACTCAACATGGCTAATGTTTACAGCACTGCATACGGTTCACTTTGGCATAATTAAAAACACAAATCAGGAAAAGCAGGCTTGTTAGGCATTAAGGCATGTAAAACAATTTATGATATTGATTTTTACCAGCATCTCCCTGCACTGGCTGCAGGTGTTTATCAGTAAAGTACTGCAGTTTTAAGCCTACACCTTTCAAAACACTGTTTCCAACTTTTCAGTCACGATCCAAGCCATTCTTTTCTGGCCCCTCTGTCTGAGATCGCCAAAGTTAATAACTCCATTCGGGAGTGTTTCCATCATTCTCCCAGCGACTGTGAGGTTGAGCCCCTGTCACCTCGCTCCCTGTCTGTCATAGTGCCACAGAGACAGAGTGACGGGCAGCGAAGAGGTCATTACTGAGCTAAGCACGGCTCGCGGCCGTGAAAGCCCATTACAGCCAGCTGGGTTAATGAATGTCACACGCAGTAGCTGGACAGCGAAGAGCTGTAGCAGCATGTCCCCTCCAGGCCCAGACTGTTAAAACAGCAAAGGAAAGAGCGAAAAACTTCCAGATACACTTTATTTTTATAGTTAACCACATTGGACTCAGGCCGGCTAAATGACAGTTTGCTAGTCGTTTTATGCTAACTATTGACTTCTGTTTGACGGCCTGTAGCGGCTAAGCTGACAGGGCTTCTTTATTTTATTCTTCTTATGCTGAGTAAGGCCAGGTCACCAAGTCCCAGGTTGCCTGTCAAATGTGGATTAATCCTAAAACACAGTGAAATTATTACAGATGCTTCAGGCTTGAGGATTAGCGTTAGCGTCTACCATGTGACAGCCGAGCACAAGAGACCTGTCCTTTACTTAGGCAGCTCCACCTCAGCATGTACAAAAGAATAACTGTAGCAAGAAGGTCACATTAAACCTGACCCTCCATCCACAGAGGCAGGTTAAATGATCTGTCTGGTTGCATAAGGCTGAAAATCGCTAACAGCGTAGTCGTGTTTAATTTCTCGGCATGTGTCTCTAGCATTGAATGGCAGAGTGTTCGAGCAGAGGCGGACTCCGTCCCGCCCCGGCTCTGTTTTATTGTTAGTCTGTGGTTTATTGTCTCTTCCCAAGGCGCGTGTGAAGTGGAGCTAATGTTCTTATTTGACACTTCTGGATTGCCTGCTCCACGCTCTCTCCCCTCAGACCAGCCGGCCGGCTAATACATTGCGGGGTGGCGATGCGAAGGTCATGGAGAATTAGATTCATCCCTTTTGTTTTAATTTCCCCTCTGGATTGGCAGTCCATTTTCACCATTATCGTGGTTGGAGCATGTGTGCCTGTGTGTGTGTTCGCTCTCGTTTGAGGAGAAGAGGGTCTGACGGGAGTGATGGTGGTCTGCACTTGCTGACAACACTCAGACAAATGTCTGTCAGGTTAAGGCCAAAGATATCGTCTGGGAGGGCAGAGAGAAAAGAGAGAGAAAAACACATTAAAAACGTTGTGTCTGCCGTGTCCTCTGGGGGGAGGAAGCTGAGGCGGGTGGAGGCAGGGTGTTGGGGGGCGAGGAGTGAGAGAGAGATTTGAGGCCAGGGGCAGGTGGAATGGAGTGCTGTCTGAACTGGAAGAATCGGGTGGCTCTATTTTGATGAGATTGCATGGCTCTTCTGCTCGTGGCTCCGGGGAGCGATTCCCTTTTATAAAAACGGGCCTTGTTGCTTGTTCTGGCTCTGTAAACGGCCCACACTCATCATGCCAAGCTCCTGTACAAAACTAAACCCCTGCAGGTGTCTACAGAAACAGATTAGCCGCTTCCATTTCACATGACTCTGTTTGGCAGGAAAAAGTCACTTGTAGGCAGTAAACTAGGCCCCGTAATTTGATCCTGTAATGCCCTCCAGATGATCAGTGCCTATTGCTAGGCTGGGCTACAGCTTGGAACTTTATATATTTGCAGATGAGCTGCAGCTGAAGGCATGCAGGATGCACCAGCTCTTTTCTCTAGGGCTGCCCTGTATGAACAGAATACTAACTGCATTGCTACATACTGTGACTGCAAAGATTGGCCTGCATCATTTAGATTACCTTGATGTAAACAAGATATAAACAAAGCTGGAATTGGCCATTCTAGAGTGAGAATTCACAGTGCTGGTGATGGGAACCAGATGTCCAAAGCTGTTAATGCACCCAAAAAGCTGCATCACTGAAAGCAATTTCAATAATTGGTTAGGAAAGTGCTGCCTGATGCCAGAGGCATTGTTTTACAGTAGTTCATTGATAGAGTTTTGGCCTAAAACATATTCCAAATGCATCCAGTGTGGAGAGATACATGCAAGGTAACGTAGCCTCTGATGACCGCCAGTTAATATCCCGTGTAACTGCCTTGTGCAACTCGGACAGCAGCTAGATGGGCTGGTAGTGACTCCATAAGGTACTGGTGGGTTGTTACGTGTATCTAGAGTCATGCTGACTGCAGTGCATCCCACAGCTGCTGAACACAATAATGAAGGTGGTCCCACGGACGATCAATCGGGTTCAAGTCTGGGGAATTAGGGGACCAGTGTAGTACTTAGAAAACTTGGTCATGCTTTTCCATCCAAAGTCTGAGTTTTCTAGTCATGTGACATGTCACATTGTCTTGTTATAAGATCCCATCCGTCCCAGGGAAGACAATCAATCAGCATGTTTGGGTGTATGTGATCTGCAAGGATGGACTCGAACTCATTCTGTACCACATGGATGAGTGAGCCCAGAGCATGCCCTGAAAACGCGCTGCCTCCGTCGAAAGGTTCATCATGACCCTTGGTTCCAGTCACCACCACTGTAAAGAAATCTGAGTCTGTAAATTTCTCTGATGAACCACCATCATGTTATAAGTTTGAGAAGCAGATGGAACTCCTTTGTAACAGTAAAAATAATAGTTATAATATCACAATAACGATTTATAAATGATATATTGTGCAACTCTACTCTCTGGACATTCGAACCGAATCGTTTTCCAGAAACAGACACACAGAGGCGCACACACGAACGTGGTGTTTGGAATGCTGCTAAAACTTACTGTTTTCATCCTGGTAAGCAGCATGAGCCCAGAGGCAATGTCTCCATCTGCATCTCATTCCACCCCACTTGCAGCCCAGCTTTACAAGGTTCATGTGTGAGGAGTGCTCGTGATGTGCCCGACTAAAAAGCGATATAAACAGCTTTTCCTGAAGGTGCTGAAATTTCCCATGCAGGCAGGAACAGGACGCCTGCTCTGTTTCTTTCTGAAATGCGGTGAAACTGGTGCTCTAAAGAAGGCTTGTTTCCAAGCATCGTGTTTCCTCAGCCGTGACTGCAGTAGTTATGCCACTCTGGCTGACTGCAGGGATCTGATAGCGTGTCTGTGCTCCTGTCATGGTGTTGGTGAGGACAAAATAGGTTTCTTTAGACCCAGAAAACTGTCAGGCACTGAATGCCAGTCCTAGTTTCTAATCTGCCATGGAGAGCGGGGCAGCATCAATTTTTTAAATGTTCAGCAGTGCAAGGCTTGAGTGGTTGGGTTTAGAAGCAAAGTTTATGCACATGAGTGTATGAGAGTAAGTATAAGAGTGAGTATTAGTTTGAGTATATGTGTGAGTATATGTGTGTAAGTATATGTGCGTGAGTATATGTGTGTGAGTATATGTGTGAGTATAGTGTGAGTATATGTGCGTGAGTGTATGTTTGTCTTAAGGGGTCACGGGGGTATGTGTGGAGTAGTGGTGTAATACCGCATCTGAAAGTGATGATTCAACTGCGGTTTTGTAATCGGTTATAATTGTGATTATGGTAATACTAAAAGAGCACACTGAGCAAGATTGATGGCCTCTTTTGTGAACCTGATGTAGATCTGGAGCTGCTCCTCCAGCCCCATCCCCTCACAGAGCAGTTTAGTACCCAACCATGCTGATGCACAAATGCTCAAACACCTGCGATTCTCTAAATTAAATCAGATGTTCAGTTTCCCCTTCACAACAAATACAGGGCCGGCCAAAACATGCTGAGTGTCTGAAATTTGCTTCCTCAGTTTTGCAGCATTAGCATATTGTCTATTTTTATTGATAGCCAAATGCCATATGCTGTCAGAACCATTACAAACAAGTCTTTTAGATAGATATGAGTGCAGCAGTGCCATGACTGATTCCTGCTAATTGGTAAGCTACAAGCTTCCTTTGTTTACATTAGCTTTGTCTTGTCTTGGCTGTTTGACTACTTTCGGGGGAAAGGGGAAAGTTCATTACAAGACATTTATCACATATCGTTGCAGACCAGAGAAAATCATGTACATCAATTTTTACTTTTATGCATCATTTGAACAGAGCAGCTGCCCTGTACATTGTTTTCAAATTTCATTATGAATGGACCAACAGAAATGACCCTGAATTGCTTGGAAAAAGCCTGGTTCCATTGACTTACATTAAAATTAGATCAGTTTTTCTCCTCTCCTGTAAAGTTCCCATGTTGGAGACACTTTGGAGATATTTTTCTTTGGACAGCGACATGTACAATATATACAAGTGATTTTTGACCAGAATATCTCTTTGATTCTGAAGGAGACACAATTTTCAGTATCACTGGTATCAGCAGATAGGTATTTAAACAATTGTCCTCTAGAAAAGCAGGATGTTGAGTGCTTGGTTACTGCACTCAAATATCTGCATTTTATTCATTTTACTGCATGTTTATATTTCTTTAGAATGTTGGTCCAGGTAGATTTAGATTCTGCAGTTTCTACAATTTGTAATTGTTATGAATGACCATCAGATTAGTGTCCTGTCTAGGGTGTTTCCTGCCTTTTGCCCAAGTGCCTAAGTGCTGAGATAGATTCCAGCACCCCCAGTCAATTTTAGATCCAGACAGATAAGCAACTCGTTAGATGAATGAATGTATCACCATTGGCTCATATGCACAGGAAAACCATCAGATATAAGTTTCAGCCCAAGCTCTCCATATCAGTGCAGCCCTAATTAATGACAATGGTGACAATGCTATGCTTATGTGTGAGCATTCGCTGTTCTCTTCATCTGTTCTCTAAACTCTGAGCAATTGCTCGACCTGGGAGACCCTCAGACTAACTCTACCACTGGAAAAACGTGCCCAATGTTCTCTTCATGGGCGTTAATGACCACTCCTTTATTGTCACTGTGTTGCGGAGAAGTTGACCAGCAGGAATGGTGTGTGTCTGTGGTGGAGGTAGCAGCGAAGCAGAGGTTTAATTAGAATGAGAGTTACAGTTCTGTTTCCACAGCTGTCTCAGAGAGGAAAGGGTTTGGAGAATGCAAAACACAACAGCACAATACATACGCAAGGGAACACACCCAAACCAAACAGAGTGAGGTCACTGCACGGTCATATGATCACAGCACACTCACATGAAGCTACCTCAGAGATGGCTGTGTGTGTATGTGTGTGCATAATTTATAAGCTTCTGTCTGTGTGAGTTGGTACTAGTGTGTGCACATTGAATGTGCACTCGTTCATTGGCAGGGTCTGAATTAGAGCTGCGCATTATAAACCAGATGCCATGTTCCAATTATATAGCCACATGTTACAATTGCAATATGCCATTACCTTGCAATTGTGGACAGCAGTTTGACTATATTTATCGTTATTGTGATAAATGGCATTGCGTTATGTTGCATAATGCTTTTCAGTGCTGACCAACCATGTGTTTCATTACCTAGAGAATATCGTTAGTCCTGGCTGATTGGATTTAGTGCAGCACAGTATGTGAAATGTTGAATAAAAGTCAGTATATTCATAATTGCTAATAGCATTTTTTTTTGTAATGGGCCACAACTGGGCTCTTTTATCTGTTCCAGCTTACGACACCTCAGAACCAAATGAAATATTGGGATTGAGAAGATGCATTAGAGTATTGCCCACCTTTATCTTGTAATAATTCAAAAAGTACACTGATTGGAGATAGCTAAAAGATGGGCTAAGTTCATTTGATCATTTATTCTTTTTGATCTATTTGCATATTGTAGCCCCGATTTGACCTTCTACAGTATTAGCATCATGGTGGGCAATATAGAGGTATATAGATGGATAGAGAGAGAGAGAGAGAGAGAGAGAGAGAGAGAGAGAGAGAGAAAGAGGAAAGGAAAAGTACATTGCTCATATACACTGTATCCAGTCTGCATGTGATGCAGCATTAGATTGGGCCTGTAGCAGCACTATCTGCTCTGAGTGATATGCTGCTGTGGCTTTGCTATCAGAGCAGGCAGACACACATGCACATGGGTGAAGTCATCGCTACATTACCCGCCCCATCCCTCCCCCCAGGGGAGCCAATTTCAGAGAGCTCCGCGTTTCTCATATTCTCAATTTACCCACACGCAGACACACACACATACACATACACACACACACACAGGCTCATACCACCCCCTGCAGTGTGAAAAAAGGCCATCCCACCAGAAGCATCAACTCAGTGCAGAAATAGGCCTCCTGCCACACTCGCTCTGTCTCTGGGACCACCGTTAACCCTTAACAGCAGCAGTGCTTTTCCAGCTTTCCCAGCTATTTACATCTTAGGCATGTAAATACCAACTGCCACAATGTTCTACAACTGTGGAAACATGAGTGTACACAATTCTAAAATAATAAAATGAATTTTGTTTGGACGTAGCCCTTTTCCAGATACTACGTCTGAAAGCATGAACAAGATAGAGGAGAGGAAATGAGGTTGTCAGTAATATCCCAGGTGTGCAGTTCACGGTTAAAATAGTACATTTTGACCATTTTTATATCATCCATATTTAATTTATGCCACATTTTTCCAGCGGCTGTTCTTTGGGTGTGCGAGTTTAGGCATGTTTCAACTGCCGGATTTCTGTATTAGCACAGAGAAATGACTGTGAGGTTGAGTGTGTGTCTGTAATGAGCCCAGAGACATCACAGTCTAAAAGTAGGAATGCATCACACCAGTGCCTCTGTGGAATCTTTCCTCTTCTCCTTCTGCTGCTGCGCTTACTGGCGTCAGGGGTGATTAAATGGCTAGGAGAGTAGATTCTTCTGGCAGCCGTGTCAAGCTTAGCCACCCCTCTGTTGAAAGTACAGTATATTGGTGTGGAAACGTTCTGTCCTAATGGACTAGCTTCACAGAGCTGCAGTGTTCCAGTAGAGAATAGACTGGAGTCTTTATTTGTCCTCATGTAGTTCATAATTATGCTGTTATTCTGTGCAGCTGTAGTGTTCTATCTTCTCAATGGTTTGTAAAGGGGATCCAGAATTGGAAAACGATGTATAAATAAATGCTACTATTATTATTATTATTAGACAGTGGTGTCTGCTAAGGCTTCCAGTTTCTCCTTACTGCCTGTGACAGGACCACCCTCTATTGCACGTCTTGTGTTACTGACACAAGATCCTTCTGTGTGTGTCTCTGTGTGCGTGTGTTTCTATCTTCCCTTTGTGTAGACACGCGCATCAGTGTGTGTGTAACAGACTTCCGAACTGCTGCTGACTCAATTAGGTGGTTGCCCACGCCAATAGCCGTAGGGCTGAAATTCCATTTAAAAGGGGAAGTGGGACACATAAGTGTGTCTGTGTGTGCACATTTAGAGAAAACAAAGAAAAGGAGCTGCCCAGCTGAACCACGCTTTTGTCTGTACCTGTCTTCATACACATAAAGGTGTTCTGGAATCACACAGGGTTTTCCATTCTCTTTCCAATCTACCTCACTCACAGTATGCACACAAAAGCCAGTGGGAAGTCTGTCGAGGAGCAGCTGTGTTGTTTAGAGGGCAGTAGGACATCTGAACATGAGCATCACTGACCGCTTTTTAGAACTCCTGATGCAGCTACAGGTGATCAGTTCATCACTGTATGTAATATGTAACAGAGGAAACCTTTACTAAGATTTCAACTGTTAAAAATGATGATATAATTCAGTTCAAAGTTTGGAAAATCAATTTTTAAATTTTGGAAGTACTCCTTAAAAGTTTGAATCTCAGTTCAGTAGTTAGTACTGGAGTTTAGAAGTTTAGAATCACTGTTCAAAAGTTTGAACTGGCTGTCCCAGTGTTTTAACAGAGTTTGGAATCACCTTTCAAAAGTTTAGGAGTACTTTAGGAAAGTTTAGAGTCACTTTTCAGAAGGTTGGAATCTCAGTCCATCACTATGGTAAAGATAGTAATCTTATTTCAGTGGTTAGGTGTTCCAGTTCAGACTCACTGTTCAAAAGTTTGGAATCTCAATTCAGTGGTTACGTGTTGCAGTTTCAAATTTAGGAATCATCTTTGAAAGTTTGGAATAACTGTTAAAATGTTTAGAAAACATTTAGGTGGCAAATTTTAATTATATTTAATAAACAATTTTCCTTTTTTGCAAATAAAAGCAAGAATCATCTATAGAATTCAAAATTTCCCTCTTGGATCAATACAGCATCTATCTATCTATCTATCTATCTATCTATCTATCTATCTATAGAAAGTAAGTAAAATAAGAATTAAAAAAATTCAAAATGAGAATTACACAACATACAAATAAGTTTGATTACTTGGTCATTCAGAACAGCTACAGAATAATAAGCCTTATGAATTATTAAATTAACTTTCTTTCCTTCTCTCTTTCTTTGCAGGTATGACTATGTGGAAGTGAGAGATGGTGTGGATGAGACGGGGCAGCTGGTGGGGAAGTACTGTGGGAAGATCGCGCCCTCGCCTGTGGTCTCCTCTGGGAACCAGCTCTTCATTAAGTTTGTGTCAGACTACGAGACGCATGGAGCTGGCTTCTCCATCCGCTATGAAATTTTCAAAACAGGTATGTACCAAAGTCTCCCACTCCCCCGAGCTAACTGTACTGGAATATGCGTCAGGAGAGAGAGAGTGTCTAAAGTGATGCTCACTTTGTGTTATGGTGACTCACCCATGCTTCACAGGTCTTTCAGTAAGGCTAGGGGACAGACAGGGTTGGAATGAAGAGAGAGGGGAAAAGAGAGGGCCTTATAAGGAAGAGAGCGATGTGATGGAGAGACTTTCTCCTCTTCCTGGTTCTTGTGCCTCGGAGCAATGCCTGAGGAGATCAGATTAGATGATAACTTTGCAAACGTAAGGGGTTCTTTCCCTAACCTTGATAAAATCCCTCCCAGCAGTGTCCTGGTCACTTGTTTAGACCCTATATGGCCTTGTGAAAACATATGCAGATATTTCCTGTTGTTTAGACCTGCTTCCTGTGTTCAAAGCACTAGCGGAGATTGTGTGTGTGTGTGTGTGTGTGTGTGTGTGTAGCTGAACTAGGACAGGTGCAGCAGATGCCACTTTTGTTAATTAACCTCACTTTCTGCTCTGAGCACTCTCTATTTGACCTCAGGATAAGATGGATGCCTCAGCAGGGTTCATTTTAATCTGTATAGTGAGTGTTTCTGTTTGTGTTTGTGTATGGCAGCTGGTGCAGCCTGAAGTTTTTTATATCAGGTCACAAAGGAAGTCAAACACCCTCCCCCAAACCACCTACCACCATCCTGAACATGAACAGCTCTTCACACAATCATAATGGAAAAACACCAAGAGGGTATTTCCATGATGGAAGTGGCATTTGAGTGCTACTGATATTACATCAACAAATGTACATACAGTAAACAACATCTTACATCAAAACACAGGCAAACTGTCCTTCCTGAATAACCCTGTGCATGTTTCAGATAAATGACATTAATAAAACTTAAGAAAACCATAACCACTATATCTACTTAACCTTAAATATGAAAATTAAAATACTTATAATTCACTCTCTTATATTCCTCTTAATCCTTTGAAACATCCTCAATTTTCATGAGTCATCCATTTACCGAAAATGTCCATCTTAGTTCTCTCCCTCAGCATTCACTTAACCCAATTACATGAATACATTCACCTCTGGAATATACTCCAGTCACATGTTGTACAGGAAAATGGAGCTTCCAGTTTGTGATGATATAATAAAGGGATGCTGAGGGTCGAGGCCACTTTGAAAGTGTACCCATGTAACCTAAACTAAACTATTTAAACTATAGCTTAGCTTATAGAGAGACACCTCTCTCTCTCTCTCTCTCTCTCTCTCTTTTTTTTTCTCTCTCTCTGTCGCTCTCTCTCTCTCTCTCTTTTTTTTTCTCTCTCTCTGTCGCTCTCTCTTTTTTTTCTCTCTCTCTGTCGCTCTCTCTCTCTTTTTTTTTCTCTCTCTCTGTCGCTCTCTCTCTCTCTTTTTTTTTCTCTCTCTCTGTCGCTCTCTCTCTCTTTTTTTTTCTCTCTCTCGCTCTCTCTCTCTCTCTCTCTCTCTCTCTCTCTCTCTCTCTCTCTCTCTCTCTCTTTCTATGTATCTATATATATATAAGTTTCACTCCGTATCTGTGGTATCACCAAAGACCTTTTTGAGATGCTTCCCATCAGTATTGCTCTAATTAAAGTGAAAGTGGCTGATAGACATGTACTGATATTCAATAATAAGCTATACCACAATATTCAATACACATATATTACTCATTACACAGATACTATTATCATGGACACTTCAAAGTGATCAAAAAAAATATTAGCTCTCCTTTTAATATTAGTAACTCCCTTTCACAAGTGTCCACTCTCCATATTGTGCTTTATCTGATGTTTGTCCATCTGCTTTAGTGAGTAATTGTTCTGAACACCATCCCAGCTCACTATAACCTTTGCTATTTTTACCTACTCATTACATAACTGGTATGAGTGCCAAAGTTCTACCTCCCCTACAGAAAAGAAGAAGAATCTAAAGAATCTAAAGAATCCAAAGACATGATGCACAGTAGGACTGTTAGGACAATGTAGTGTTAGGAGTCTTGCCCAAGGACTGTAGCACAGCATAGTCACCCAGATCTTTTACACAAGATTCCATTAGGTACTTTTTTCAAAGACAGAAATTCCTGAAATACCCAACCATGTACACAACTACTGACGTTTAGAACCTTACATAGTGTTAGTGTTATAAATTATGATAAAGGGATAAGTATTTATCATGATGTCAACCTAATCTCTGCCTGGCACATCACTCAATTGCTACAGATACATACTTAGAAAGGAACAGCAAACCTTTTGACCCAAAACTCAGTGGCAGTAGAAGTCAGTGGGCAGTAACTGAAACTGAAGCTGAAGCACCTGCCCACTGGATTCTATTCAAAGTGCATTTAACAGGGAAACGTGTGCAAATGATAGTCTGTGGTTATCATTGAATGCCACAAATGTGGCGAGAAAGAGGATAGGTTAAATAAGCATTGGGGTCTTCTATTAATTCATAGTCCAAGGCGAATTCCAGCTTCGTCAGTTCGGTTTAGCTGTGGTGGGTTTGCACTCAGCACAAGCTGGCCGGCATCAGGGACGTGGCCTTGGATTCTGATTAGTATTTATTATACAGCTTGCTGAATCCCCTGCATTCCTCTTACTCCCCGAAACACTTCAGTAATCAGCAGCCTTAAATGATGTATAGTCAAGCATAGCACTGCAGCTGGTGCAATGGATGTGTGATTTAACCAGTTCGTCATTGGTCCTCCTGGAAGATGTTGCAGTGTAATGAAATTCACTTGAAGAAACGTAATGGAGTAGAAATTAGAAATCTTGGCTCAAAAAATATAGCAGGTTGTAAGTGAGAGAAACCAGCTACAGTGGGATACATGGAAAAGCGATCATTTAGGCCTATTGCTTTCCATCTATGCTATAGCACTTCATTGTAATGATAGCGTGCTGTAGAGACTAGCTAGAGCAATCAATTATGAGATAATAACAACAATCTAAACTAATAATAATGACACAGTACAGTAACCTTAAGCCTCTCCTTTAGTCGGCCAGCGCTAGCTTTTACCTCTCTGCTTTCTGTTTGATGTGTGGGGTGTATCTGATCAGAAGCAGACTGTATTCATCTTTGTAACAGAGGGGAGTGATGTGAAATATGGCTGTGCTGTCTGTAGGCTGGGGGCACATGCACGCTGATGTCTTCTTCCTTTGTTAGCTGTTAGCTTATTAGTCTGGACATGTGCTGCTGCTCCAGATTGATATGAATAATGGTGTTATGCTTGGAGACCGCAGTGTGTTGCTCTGTTACTGCTGTCCAAACCATGATAGCACCCAGCCTACAGCTAAAAAAATCCATTTATACACATTGAGAGAAGGAGAGATCAAGCTCTAAATGAAATAAAGGCCAATGTAAGAGGGAAAATGAGGCCAATCTGTGTCACTGACTAATGAATTGAGAAAAGCAAGGATGGGGTACTGTTTGAAGAAAAAGAGATTAGCTGGAATTAGCTAGGATTAGCAGGCTAGCATCAGCTGTCGGACAGTACTTGTGTGGGTGCTGCTGTGTGTGTTACACTTGTCAAACTAATGGCTGCATGCAGGCATCAGGGTAGCGGTGCACACTAGCATTTGTGAGTGCTTTCAGATTAGACATGAAAGAAAAAAGATCCGGATAAGGCAAACCGAGATGTGTGTTAACTTCATGCAGTTTTTGCAGTTCGGGGAACTGACCTTAGTCCAAGGTCAGAGAGTTCATCTTTGTCTCTCTCTTTATGTAACATGGAAAAGAAAGATATGGAAAAAAAGAATGGGAACACTGGAGGTTACTGATCTCATTACCATGACATTAACATGAATCACTCGGAGAAGACCACAGGTGAGGTGGCTGGTGATTTTGTCTGTATCTTCAGTTCTTAGGGTGATCCAGGGCACTTTGGGAGGGGCACGTCATGCTCAACCAACCTGTGGAGTTCTGGCATTTCTCCACTGATCTATAAGATCAGATACTGAACATCAGTATGTGTGGTTTCCAAAAGACATCAATTAAAAGCCATGCATCGTTGGAGAGGGTGCAAAACTCCCTAATCCTGTAAATGGTAAAATGTGTTGCAAAATACCCAAATATTTCTTGCTCTTCAGACCAAGGTAAATAAATAAATAAATAAATAAATAAATAAATAACTAAGATAAGATATAGCTTGTGTAAATGTTATGCCATGTTTTATGTTCAATTAGTTTCCAAAATGTTAAAAATTGTTAACAAATTGGTCCAAATAGTGCAGTAAAATTAGTTGAAGAATAAACATTCTGATTAATGTGTGTTATATTTATATTAGAAAATCAATATAACATTTCACCAAGGATCTTTTACACAAATTTAAGTATACATATAAACATGGAACTTTGGAGAAGCAAATTTTTTTTTTCTTGCTTAGTTAGCATATAGAACAACGCATCAGTTACCAAATATCTGTATGGAAAGGTAAAAATCTGTATTTTAAATTTAAATAAACTGCAAAATATGTGAAAAAACTGAGAAAAGCATTGGTCAAGAACATACCATGAAAATGCCACAGTTCAGATCCAAACAACAAGAAAAAGAAGAAAAGAAAGGAAACCAATCAGCGATTACATGGACAAAAAATAGAGAAAGAAACAGAGGGAGGGAGATAAACGGCGAGGATCTCCCCTTTCACCGCATCTATCTTTGAATGCAATCAAGCCTTTGCCGCCGTTGTGTAATGAGGGACACTCTCTCCACACAGCCACCAAACCTCCCTGTGTTGGATCCCCTTGCCTAATAGGCCCTTTATGGGATCTTTTGCAGGGGTTTCTAGATGACATGCTTGTGTGTCCTTTCCAAAAAAAGAGGGCTCTGTACTTATCTTGTCATGCTGTGTTCCGCGAGCATCTCCTAAAAGGGCCCTGGAGGAGTGAAAAGGAGAAGAAGAAGGGAAAAAAGGAAGCATATGCTTCCAGTTAACAGCACTGCAATTTTCAGAGCCACATCAAACCTGGCCAAGTAGGCAGAGAGGCCAACTCTGGGCAAATGATGGCAGGGGAGGAGAGGAGGCAAGAGTGGGTGGGTGAAAGGATGCATTGATGGATGGATTGATGGATAAATGAAGGGTAGGGATGGAATGATATGAAGATTCCAAGATATGATTTTTGAGACAGAAGTTAAAAAAGCCAAGATTGATTTCACATACGTTATTTGGTCCAATTGGCAAAACAAGACTAAGACCTGGTCTTTCTGAGAAGACTAATCTCACTGTCACTGTAGTGCCAAGGTACGGCAGGGGGTACTATGTATGCTATACAGTACACTGTGAAGGGTCCAAGCTTGTAACGTCTTCCCATAACTGTAAACCCAATGGTCTGTCAAGGCATTCAATCAGAGGCTGCTAGGTAATATGAAGTGGCTGAAGATCTGAGTGCTGAAAAAGAGTACCAGTGTCTCTTAAACAGGTCAGCCAGGACTTTGGTTCAAAAGATCAGTTACCCTGAGAGCAGACTGTAATGAGATAAAGGGGAAAAGATAGTATCTCTGAATGGACTGCCAGCAGTATGTTAGGCATGATGGGGTTAACGTCTGTATCGTCAGACTTTGAACGGATGGATGGAGAGAAAAGGGATGAAAAACAAGTGACTCCTGCTTTGGCATGCTGAAAAGCAGCGTCATCGGCCCTCGCATTTAGCCTTGCCATTTATCATGCTGATGCTATCTCAATTCTTTTACGATGGCACCTGTGTCAACAGCACCGACTAAGGTTGAGGGCAGCTTATTCATCGTACCCAGTCTGCTTGGTGTTTTATGTGCTGCACGGGCCAGTGGTATAGGTCACATCTGGCAAAGCACCCCTGTCACTCTACAGCAACCCCCATGCCACCATTATAGTCTTCTAAACAACACACACACCCAAACCCAGAAAGCAAACTCACTCTGTATGTGGTCCCGAGCCCCCTTTCTCATGGGGCACAATCAGCAGCACTGACTAAATATTGTGTCAGCAACTCCATCCGTGGGTCTGCGTTAGCCCCACCTCTCTGACTCCAAGTTAATGTTTGCTGAGGAGAGAGTCCAAATTCTGCTTTGCTAATTCTCTCATGCCTATTAACCTCTGTCAGCTTAGCCCCGGGGTATGTGTGCATGTGTGCGTGAGATTAATGATTCACTCGAAGACATATGGAAACATAAACATTAGCAATTACCTCACCAGACTCAAAGAGCATTTTATCTCTGCATCACACTGTTTTGCAAACTCATCTCTAGCTTGAATCACGCTAGAGGCATTCACCGTGGGCCTGCAAATGAAAACCAAAGTCTCTAAGCAACAGCTCTAACACTACAGTGTTTTACTGTCCATACTTGCTTGAAGATATATCTTCAGAACAACGACTAAAAGTACAAAATCCAGTGAAGCATTAAAATCTGCTGACTGCTCATGGCGCCCCCTTGTGGATTCCTGTGAGAGGAACTCTCAGGGCCTTCTAGGTCTTCAGAGAAGGCCCAATGATTTCTGTGAAGTGAATTTCCATGAAACACTTCCAAAGTTGGCTTGTTTTGATTAGAAAGGGCTGGGATGGAAAATGTGAGAAGGCCCTTTGGAAGTCCTAGGTATGTCACTGTGTCATTGTGAGAATGAGTGGCAGCCTAACTGGGAATCAGACACTTTCTAGAGAAGGAACACAGAGGCCTGGAAAAGAGTTGCGAAGTGGTAATATGTCTGGTACAAACTTCTTATGAAACATAGTACATCTTACACAGGGGATTTCCTGGTTCCTCTTGAGGTTCCTCTTGTCTTTAGGGAGTTTTTCCTTAGCCGCTGTCATCCTTGGCTCTCTTATTGGAGGCTTGGACCCGGACTTTCTGTAAAATTGCTTTGTGGCAGCATCTGTTGACAAAAATACAGATTATGCTAACATGAGTTCTTATCATCATGGGCACCACTGGAATCCAATGAAGGGAATAGTGCATAAATTAAATTCCTGATCAGCACACAAGGTAACGAGTTGTCAGGACATGACTGAAATGACTTTGAGCAAAGCACCTAACGCCCAACTGCTCCACAGGTGCTGTGTATAGGCTTGCCCACTGCTCCATCAAGTATTCTCACTGCCCCCTAGTGTGTGTGTGTGTGTGTGTGTGTGTGTTCACTAGTGTGTGTGTATGTGTGTGTTTCACTTCGCATATTTAAACGTGGAAGACAAATTCCTCTGTGTGCAAAAGCGAATGGTAAATGGCTCTAAATACTAATTCTGTTGTTTTTGCTGTTGCTGAACAGTTGACCATGGCGGCAGTCAAATTTGCGCTTCCTCAGAACAACTCGAGTTCGTTTTTTCATAGCCATCCCTGTCGCCATCGTTGCTTAGTGTTCCTATTAATATACTCACCACATCTCCTACACTCATATCTGCCTGCTTTACAGCCCACACAAAACTAACTTTCTCAAAGGAACCATCAGAGTTAACCCAAAGCCAGCCGCTCTGTGGAAACCATATTTATTTAAGGTTTGAATTGCGGGAAATATATCTGAGACACTTGAGGGGGTTTGTTTCGCTACACGGGGCCTGCAAACAATCTTTTTAACAAGCCCTGCTTCTGGCCTGTAAAATAAACTAAGCAAATTCCAGGGAGGTTGGAGACCTCAACCGTCCACCACCCGGCAAAGATAAGCCCGGTGTGCTCATGTGAAGACAAACCAGTAAAATAAACCTTGAAAGTGTTAGCCGTTAACGTCAGAATTAGCACTTAGCTGCCATGAATCAGCAGCACGGCTTCATTTTTTTCACAACTCGCTTTAGCTTTTACATCCTACCATAAATTTGAGAGTTTGTGTAAATCCATGGCTGTTCTGTCTCTCTGAAAGGATGAGACAAAGTTGTTGGACAGAGTGCTGTCTGAGGGAAAGGAAAGGAGAGAGTTGGGAAGGGGGGTGATGGGATATGCATGACTGGGCTACTCTCACAGAGCTTTATTTGTTTCACTCGGGTTTACGGGCCCTGAGTGTCCTAGCTTTTCTCATCTCTCCCGCCGCCACAACCCACCAGTCCTCCAAGACTCTTGTAAAGTCCCGACTATCCCGACTGCTCGCAAACAGCTGCAACAGGAAACCAGAGATAACAGAACTTAGAGAAAAGGGCAATTCCATTGAATTTGAATTTTGTCACTTTTGAACAATGCATGGAGATATTTGATACGCACCATTTTCAGGATTTATGACCCTTTATGTTAACTTACATTAAATGTAAAAGATACTTCTGTCTTGAGAGATTTGTCAATGGATGCTACTTATATGAACTCCTAAACCTAATCAAGAAACAGCTTTGCACTTATAAACAGCACTTTATAAACTCCCCCTGATCCCATCGACCTGTTTAGACCTGTTTTCCAGTTTTCTCTGGTTTTCCTACATACTCAGACCGCTTTCTTGTCCTGAATGTATAATAACAAACAAAGCCCAGTGCTGAAACAGTGTTCCCAGCCACAATGTGTAAACAGCAGTGGAGCATTACATATCCAGGCCCAGCTCTGGGATTAAGTAGTGGCCAGTGAAACTCTGGCTACAGAACTGATCTCTGTACAGATACCTTCAGCAGCGGACCAAAGGGTGAAATTCTTTGTCAGATTTCATATCTTAATCTCTTGTATGTGCGCTAGCCATCCTTTTACAGCACAGGCACACAGACATAAAGGCCTGGAGTGTCTGCGGCCCTGACCCCAGTGTGTCCCCTTTCAGCGTCTGGCCGAAATGGTGAGGGGGTGGGGAGGACGGTGTGATAACATGCAATTACTTCCCAGAGTGGGAGAGAAAGAGAGGCGAGCAGGCTGAGAGAAAGACAGAGAGAAAGGGCAAGGCAGAGATTGATTTGGTGCAGACGAAAGGCATATTAGTGTAGTGCTCTTATCTTAACAGCTTTCTCTCTGACACTGCTGGGGTCTGATTGTCTAGAGAGAGGTCAGAGGGGGGATTCTAACTGTACATGTTTAGGTCACAAGTGTAAATCCAGTCCACGCATGTGAGTTCACTTCAAGTGGCAAACTAGAGACTTTTATTTGTTTGGTACTAAAATATGGAATTGGAAGCTTTGCACAACAGGAGTGGTCATATTTGGTTTAACTGCTGGGATTCAACCAGACCAATAGACTAGCTGTAGACGTCAATAAAGGCCTGTAAAGAGTAGGCCCTTAACTGAGTTTAATATTAGGGCTGCTACAAATATAAATCAATATGCTGCATAAGTGAATATGCAAGCACCAATAACCATATTAAAACAAAGATGTAATTATATCAGGCATAATAAATTTCCCAATAAGGTACTAAACATGCACTATACATCTTAATTATATTTGTATTCTTAAAAGCTACAGCTGGACTGATCAACCTGGCCAATGGCCGAAGACACAAGAAATGAGATTACTTAATTATTAACATAGATGATGATGACAGTCCAATAAATTATATTTTACTGCTTTATAATATGAAGCACCTCTGGGAACTATAACTCACTCACACGCTCATGTCTAGCAGGCTAGGTATTGTCCACAAGGGGGCACTATTAGCAGTCAAATTTAAATCTTAATGCTTCATAAAAGAAGTGCTTACATTCAATGAAACAAAATGCAGGAGCCAAAGATTTGTTTCATTCATCATTTGATTTTATATGTTATATGCTGGCTAACTTCTTATTAACTGTATTGTGTAGTTAAAACTAGTTATTGTTAGTTATTTTTAATAGATTTTATTGTGCAGCAGTTTGGTGCTGTAGAAATAAAGGTGACTTGACTTGGACAAAGTTTGAACTCTTCTACTGAAGAGCATAAGAGAAGCTAGCAAATCTGCTGTTGTTTTAAACTTAACTTTTAGCAAGTTACTAAATGTCAACTCACTTTAGTCTCAAACTTTAAACAGCAGACATTCACATTAGTAGAGGAGAAAAAACAGCTAAAGAAGCAGAGAAAAAATCGCAGTTGGCTTTTGGTGCATGTGTGGGACAAGCTGAAGTGCCTCTGATGTTTCTGAGCTAAAGGCCCAGTGAGAACTAAATGACACACATTGAGTGGAAGCACTTACCCATATCCACTTAAACAACTCTCTCACACAACACACTGCTTTCACTTTCACTTACACAATCTCTCTCTCTCTCTCTCTCTCTCTCTCTCTCTCTCTCTCTCTCTCTCTCTCTCTCTCTCTCACCCTCTCACTCTTGTAAGAAATCCAGATAAAACCATATACATTCACCAAGCACTTTATTAGGTACACCTCCTTGTGTCTCCATTTATTGCCCATTTTATTAGCTCCCCTCACCATATAGGTGCATGTTGTTCTACAATTACAGACTGTAGTCCATCTGTTTCTCTGCATGCTTTATTACCATGTTCTGTAACGGTCAGGACCCCCACGGGACGACCACAGAGCAGGTATTATTTGAGTGCTGGGCTATTCTCAGCACGGCAGTGACACTGGCAGTGTGTGTTGTGCTGGTACAAATGCATTCAACATAGCAGTGCTGCTGTGGAGTGTTTAAACACTGTGTCCACTCCCTGTTCAATCTATTAGACACTTCTACCTTCTTTTTGTTCCAAAAAGAAAGAAAAGAAATGACCCAAAAATAACCAGGGATACGATGTATATACAGAGATGTATATTACAAGTAAAGTATGTATATATATATATATATATATATATAAAACATACATGGAAATATTACTATATATACATAATATATATACTAGCAGCCATCATATACGGGGGGATCAGTGCAAGTTTGGGGATCTGTATCAACATCTGGAGTTGGTGATTTTGAATGAAGGCATCATGAATGCTGATGACTACAGACAAATGTTCATCGTGCAGTACCTTCTATAAGGTCCCCTCCTCTGGGAGGAGCTTAAATCTACAGCAAGATAATGACCCTAAGTGCCCTGTTGAAAGAACACAGAACTAGGTACCCCAGAGTCCAGACCTCAACATTATTGAATGTGTTGGGCATTGATATGTATATTCCTCCCTTCTGCTCCTTTGCTTTAATCCTTCCCTTGGCATTTAATATTTTCCACTCCATTCTCTTTCCATCATGCTTTACAGTCGTAGGTAAGAAACACAGTTCTGGTGCTACATGGCCTGTCAGTAATCCCCTGTTAGCGCAGCTATGCTAAGTAGTGTTGTCATCACATTATAGCCCTATGAGAGCGCGTTTCTGTGCTCGTGTCATGAATCCCGTGCCTTGTTACCATATACTGTGTTAATCTGGCGGTTATGATGTAAACCCAACATGCTGATGTGTTGTATGTGTGAACTAAAGTGACACCCTGCGCCGGAGGAAAGCTAGCTCTCTAGGGGTGTTTGAGTAAATGTTATGACTCGCTGTTATAAAAGTGTGCGAGTGTGCGAGCGCGTAGAAGGCTTTAATTTTCTCCTCTCATATGTTAGACAGGCTTGTAATGATGTAGAGGGGGGCACTGCTTCGGAACGCGATCTGACTGCCATGTTTACTTTAGAGCTCCCACAGTCCTCTGCTGCTGATTGAAGCCTTTCACTATTCGCTCTGTGTACACACACATACTGAGCCCACGCGATACGGTAGAGGGAGAGGATGAAAGTTTATAATGAGTCGCTGCCCGTTTCCCAGTCTCGAAAAGTAATCACTTTTCCGTGATGGTTCTCTCTTTAATATGTCCTCTTAGGTTTAGAAATGCGATCTCTAAAGTATAAACTGTGCTTTTCACACACGCTCTGCCCCCTAGTAGCCCACACACCCTTATTGGGCCCAGCCAGAGGGCTTCAGGGTGGGCTTCCTTCTCCACGCGCCGTAAACACTGCAGTCATGGAGCTAAACAATACGGACCACCACGTCTTTCCACTGCTGTTTGCCCACCACTGCATTCTTTTTGTTTGCAGAGAACAGTACACCACTAAAAGAAGTACTTGCTCCTTCTTTCTGAAGGCTAGCAGTCTTGATGTACACCATAACCAGATGTTCCTACCACTGTTCCTGCCACTGACCATTGAACTGTTGGTGTTGGTGTAAGCAATATTAGATTGTCTTAAGTGCTTCTGTATTGATCTTATTTTTTTCATACCTCTGAAATCTGCTGCTCCTATCCGTTCCATCCAACACTTCATGAGGAGTAGACCAATAGGAATAGTCCAAAGTTGCTTCAAATATTAATATTACTCACTGTTTTAAAATAAAAAGCATTTGCATTTTGTTGGTCAAGTTGCAATTTTGCATTTACGAGCCAAATATCACTGTAAAGACCTACATTCCTCCATTCACATCCTCCCTCTTTCTCTCTTCCTCAGGCCCTGAGTGCTCAAGAAACTTCACCTCCAAGAATGGCATCATCAAATCTCCAGGATTCCCTGAGAAATACCCCAACAACCTGGACTGCACCTTCATGATCTTCGCCCCCAAGATGTCAGAGATCATCCTGGAGTTTGAGAGCTTCGAGCTAGAGCCTGACACACAGCCTCCCGCAGGGGTCTTCTGCCGTTATGACCGCCTGGAGATCTGGGATGGCTTCCCCGGAGGTACGTCTCGGTGATGTCCTCAGTCTGTAGCTTGTGGATGAGGTTCAGCAATGATGGAATGATAGTAATGGAATAGGAATGCTCATTAAACACTGAAGGACCAGTCATTTAGTGCCTCTTTAGATCCTCCCTATTGTTACTGTATGGAGTAAATAGTAGTTTTATGTAGTAGTCACTAAAAATACTTATTAATAACAGAATAATAAGTCTAAACATTCATAACTAAATAATCATTCTAGAGCAGGATGCTGCCTTAGGCAGATTGACCACTGCCTAAGCCATCTCTACATTGTCTTTGATAGTTGTATAAGGAAATGCAAACACTAGTGAGCTAGTCCAGGTCTTCCCAGCAATGATATGGTATTTTAACTCCTCTGCTTACTGGCTTACCTACATCCTGTTTTAAAATATGTGCTGGCAACCATACCCAATTTCAAATGATGCTGGTGTGGGTTCATTCATAGGTTTAGACTTGTTTAGTGGTACACAGTAACACTACTCAAAGTAAGTCTATAAGTTCCCCCTGTGTGCATTATGGAATTCATTTCATTGGTACAATAACTGAACCTGTGCTACAACAGCTTTCCAAGCAGCAGCACTTCATACTGAAAATGTTTATACATAGTTCTGGAGATCATGTGAATGCTTATGTGTGCACATACCAGAAAACAGTGTATGTGAAATGGGAATTAGGATAGTCACATTCCTCATTTCCCGCCGCTCATGCCAGCCGTTTGACCCAGTTGCTGCCACTGCCATAACACTGTCCGTCTCCGTCCCATAGTTTCACATTCTTTGGGCTGCTCCATACAAACACAATGGAGATATTGTACTGGCCTCGTCATCTTTCTCTTTCTTTTTCTCTCTTGGATGTGCTCTTTCTCCCCCTCCCTCTGCTATATCAGGCAAGAGGTCAGTGGGGTGACCTTGTCCTTGTGAATATGCACATTTATCAGAGTGAGTAGATGCTATCACTCTCTAACAATGCAGTGCGATTGATCTCCAGGAGAATAGAAGGAAACTCTGGTCCTAAATCAGTACTGTGGAAGTCAAAGCTAAACAAATCCCCCTCCCAAACCAGCGTACAGATAGCCGAGGCCTTATCTGGACTCTTTCTGACGCACAAACAGTACTTGTATACTGGCCTATATTTAACTTCTCCGAATATGTTCTGGGATCAGTGTTCTTCCCCAGTGTATGCTTTTAATTGGACATCTTAGACGACTAGTCTTCCTCTAAGACTGATAAATACAGCCCAGTTTCTTCTTCTCTAATGGAACCAGCAGAGCTGCCAGCGACTGGTTGAATGCATATATTAGCTAGAGAGCTACGGCATCATGTAACGATTTACATTAAGGGGCTGCTTTTCAATCCCTTAAAGGCCAAGGACCTGCATTCCTCACTCCTTTAACCTAAGAATAATCAGCCATTTGGCATAGTTTCCCATGTACTGCAACGGGATATAATAAAGCTGGGGATTTAATGGGTTAATAGCGTCTATTCTTTTCTGTCTCTGCCATACCATTTGCACAGTTGCTGCTAATAGTTTCTGTTCCCTGAGAGAGTCACAGATCTGGAGGCTGCATCCAGCTCTTGTTCCTCTTACGTGTGAAAACTCCTGCAAGGCTTGAACAAGCAGATAGGCATCCAAATCAGCAACGAAGACAGCAAACACCTGAAGGCTTTCTCTAGATTTCACTTCATTACCACCTTTTTTTATTTTTAGAGGTGGAAAAGTACCTGTGATAGAAACCTGTGATCGAGTTAGCTCTCTGTTTCTTTCATGAGAGAAAAAACAAAAATGCCATTCATCCGAATGCAGTTTCTCCTTCTTGTTAGCATAAGGGGGGTGTGGGGGGCACCTAGTACACTATGTTGAGCACTCAAGTTGTACTGGAGGAAAATGGCAGCCGGAAGAAACGCTGCAAGTTTTGTCAGAGATGGGAGAGTCATCTGTTAAAAGGCCCAAAATAGACACATTACCCTAGGAGGTCAAGCTGGCGTCCCATGTGTTCTGCCGCAAAGAAATGGAGGGGGGGTGAGGGAGGTGGAAAGCAGGGCTTTAAAGGCAAGCCTGGAGGCTCTGGGGTTTCGCCGCTACTTGTTTCCCCGACTCAGACGCGAGCTGCATTACCTGTGGAGCCACACCAATCAATAGTGCATTAGCGTGGAAAGGCTGGGAGGCGCGGGACACGGCTTCCATGAAGCTACAGGGGGATAAGGAGGGGTCATCCCCCACTCTACGGCCCACTCTTGAAACAGATTTACAGACCTGGAGAGCCGGCACCTGGACCTGCAGTTTCAGGGCATGCCATGATTTTAGCTTTGCGGTCCAGAGTGTTTAGGATTGGAGTTATTCTGTCTAGCCTTTGGTTACCTATAATTATGATCTTGTGTACCATTTAGCGAAAATACTAACCATAGATGTGCAAATGAATGGGCCCTGAAATGAAATCAAAGTGAGCCATATGTGTTAAACAAACAATTTAGCATAAACAGAGAGCCGGCTGCAGTTTCAGGCCAAGCTGTGGTTTTAGGGTTGTATCCTGTGCTGATTAGGGTTAGCGTAGTGTGGGCTAAGTTATTTGCTAGTTAGTTAGCAGTTCAGACTAGTTCACTATTACCAAACCTGAGTGTTTATTAAACAACCAGTGAAGTTTGAATGAAAAATATAAGATATAAATATGATAAAAACACAGCTTAAAAAATGCTGATCAGATCTATCTGAGAACCGTGGGTGTGGCTAATGGGCAGCTTGATTGACAGCTCTATGTCCAACACTTCTAGACTGCTCTACCACTCATACAGAACCAACATTATTATCCAGCTTTTATGTGACGGCAACTGAAAAGAAATAGTCAATGATAAAGAGATCCATGGATGGATGGATGGATGGACAAACAATCGGAAGGATGAAAAAACATGCAGACGGATAGATTAATGAACAAACAGACAAACAAGCAGATAGACAATGCAATGCCTTAAAGAAGGAACAGACAAATAAATAAGTCTATAGATGAATGAGTGAACATGGACAAGCAGGTAACCAGGTTAAGCTAGCTATATACTACACCACCTCTTTACGAAAGCCAACAGCTAGTCAGTAAGATCACCGCTGACCGCCAGCTGCTTATCCCATGTTCACCGCATTCATCAATCTAGGACTTATTTATTTGTCTGTTCCTTCTTGTAGGTTGGTCTAGCTGACCAAGTTTCTCTGGCTGTGAGACTGCTTGTGTGAAGAAACATCAGGCTTGTTATTGGTTAGGAAATGGTGTAAATTGGATATCTCAGTTGACATGAAAGTTGACAGAGAAATGTGGTCAAATCCAGAAGATATTAATTTAATTTAAAAGAAAGCACATATTTAGGTTATTTTTAAATACACGTTAATTAAGCAACTAAATGTATATTAGCTAGTCATCTTCCTGAGTACTCTGCTAGTACCAAAAGCATCATCCCAGGACAATGGGACGCAGGTCTAAATCTACATCAGATTCCAGAATGCAAATCTAAAACTGGTGTACAGATGGGTACATATCAAGATACACCCCATGCCCTTGCTCTGCTCTTGGGGAACTATCAGGACACTGGGTTCACAGAGAGGGTATTAAAAAAATTTCATAGCCCATACAGGTCAAGTCATACAGGATCATTCTGGCTGTAGACCTAAATGGCCTGGGCATCTTACAACGAACCACACATTCAGACTCACACCTGGACCGCATGCAATGACTTACAAAGCCCTGGTAGGAGCCAGACAGGTCTCTTTTATCTTTGGGTGTGTGAGTATAGCGTGTTCTGTCACTTTCCTTAGATCATAGAGCTGCTAATCAGATTAGAGGCAACTGAGGAAGAGAGGCAGAACAGGCAGGAAAGAAACAGACTAGACAGGTAGAAAGCCAGACTATGAACAGACAGCTGCTTTTTCCTAATTATTATGTCTTTCTTTTTGTCACTCTCTCGATTTAACTACCTTTCCCTCTACACCCTCTTCCTCCTGTTCTCGAATAAGATCCACACTCATTGACTCTGCTCAATGGAACGTGTGCCTGTCCCTGCGTTTACTGCTGTCCTTTCATTCCGTTCTCTCCTTTTTTTGTTCCCTCTCAGTTTGTCTTATGACTTTTTCCTCCCTTTTCTTTTGGAGAGGCTTTTGGGAAGTTATTGGGCTGTGACTGGCAATTGCCTTGGGACCAAAGCAGCCGAGGCTTTAACAAAGAGCCCTGGAATTTATGACAGTAAAGAGCCACAGACGGACCAAGGCCTTTGCCTTCTGCTCAACAGCACTTTTCTGCCTTTGCTTTTATATTACGGTGACAATGGGGTGTGGAAAGTTTGCAGTGGATTTCCCACGTCTCTATAGGAGGTCAGCCAGTGTCAGTGCCCACTGTGCAAGTATGTCCTTCAGCTGTGCAAAGTCTAGCCTTAGCAGCACAAATTCCATTACAGGGCATTATTCTGGGGCGCCTCCTGATGCTATCATTTCAACTACTTACTAACACTGATGTGGAATGTTCACTGTTTATGTTAGTTTATGATTGTATGAGGGAGTAACTGACTCCATCATATCAAACTTGATCTTTTTAATCTTGCTCTCTTTCCAGTGGGTCCATACATAGGCCGTTACTGTGGGCAGAACACTCCGGGCAGAGTCATCTCCTACACCGGTATCTTGGCCTTGACAATCAACACAGACAGCGCTATAGCTAAGGAAGGCTTCTCTGCCAACTTCACTGTATTGGAGAGGACCGTCCCGGAAGGTGAGCAACCACACAGCACATCACTGAGTGCGTTTACATGCACTTAATAATCTGTCGGATTTCTGCAGCTACCTGATTATTCCAGAGTTCACATAAACAACATACTCTAATTTCTTAGATCGAATAAAAATAACTTAACTCAGTAACATGATTTTTCAGTGCATGTATAGCATTACTCTGATTTCTTTCTGATTTCTCAATGTGCATGTGGGAAGAGTACAATAAGCAAGCAGTGTTTCATAAAGCAACTGCATTGTGGCAACAAAACACTTTTGTAGCAACACTGAAACTAAGTACATGCTTGATGAAATGAGGGATTCTACATCTTTTAGTTGTAGATATATTCATAATTATATTCATATTCCTATTGTGAATCGATATATACTTCCTGCTGAAGCCAACACAGGAAGCTTTACATTACGTTTACGTCATGTCTATATCTCTGAGTTTAGCGATAGCTTGCAAAGCACTAATCCGATTGCTGCCTGACTCACACAGACTCACACAGTTTCCCGTTATCTGATTACTCATGTAAACGCGTTGATCGGATTACTGTCAAAATCTGATTTTCTGCAGTTATCGGATTATTAGCTGCATGTAGAAGTGCTCACTGTCTGACCGGAACTTCATACACATTGTGATCCAATACTGACTGTATACATCCCTGTATTTTGGTAACACTGCAGTGATATACCAAATCATTAATGTGCTTTTTATGACTCATTAAAGCATTATATATTATATATAGGCATTTTATATAAGGATATAGCACTATAGATGGCTAAACACAAAGAATAGGCCATAAATACGAATATGAGATTCACAGTTCCGTCTTGTTCATACATTTTTATGCATTGTTAAAACCCACTAGTTACACAAACCTCCTTACACATACCCACATGCACCACCCACTGACAACATGAGGCATCGTGGGAATTTATTAAATCACCACGTCCTGCTCAGCTGCGGTGCTATTTCATTAAGTGAATGTGTTAGGAGTCACGGCCCATCTCCTCCGCTTTATGAAAGCTCGCTTACATACACACGCACACATGAATGCACACATATAACCAGACAGCTCCCTGCCACTTTTTTAACACAGTCACCGGGGGGCTTCACCTCTTCACCCCAATTTGAGGAATGTTCTGACTAAAAATTTCATCTCGTTTGTGAACATACCACCAACACATATGTGCCACCAACACCGCACCCTCGTAAATCAGCCTACAGCCCGCCCTCCCTCTATCTCACACGCTCTCTCTTTCTCCTTCGTTCTCTCACTTCTACTTGGGTAAACATGGTCATTGGGGGATGTGCTGAGCCTGGTTGCCTGGTTATTAGTTAAACACATTGTCCTCTAGCTGCCACCGTCACACTTACGTATTCATTTAGGGTCTCATAGCATGACTATTGTAGGAAAACCTATTTCTGACACGTGTCACGTTATCACTGACACTTCTATCACGAGGCACTGAACATTAAAATGGTTGCACAGTGTTAACATGTTTTCAAAAGAAGTAGAAATTGATTGATAAGGTTTTCCTATATCAGTGCTGTTAGATGGACTTTTTTTAAGAGGCACTCATGTGTAACTGTTCATGCCAGAATGGTCTCAGAAGTGAGATTTTCCTGTTTAAAGATGAGTGAAATCCTCTTTTGGTGATGCATCTTCAAGGTGGGAGGAGCTTCTGAACAGCTAAAAGCACTATGGGGTGGATATAAGATAGCTAGGAAGCCTAATATCATGTCTGTATTTATTAGCCTCAACATCAGTGCATTCCTTTATTGCTGTGGTGGGGTGGATTCCCAATGGCCATATATCACATATTTGTGCAGTGCATGCTGGGTATTGTAGTAAGCGAACAGGGACGAGAGTGAAACATGATAAAGAATCATGCATTCTGTCAAAGCCTTGAGGCTGAGTGATGCAATGCTGTGAAAAGAGAGCAGAACACTTATTTAAATGTTACCTTGAATGTAATTAAATGACATAAAATCAGTGAAACAGTTAATAGAAAAGAATTTGAATCAGGAAAGAAATCTGGATCATTTTGCTGGGTTTATTAATATACGCGTCCCCTGTTTGCTCTCTCATGGAATCACATATTTAATGGCTTTCTCCACTCTGTGCTGCTGGAGCTGGTGCTGAAGAACAGTTTCTGTTTCTTCTCGGCTGGAGCCGTGAGGGGCAGACGCAGGTTATCAATTATTTATCACCTCCATAAATTTACATTCCACGGGCCTCCTCCTCTCCTCTGTGCCTGGGCAGGGTGCTGTGGAGGAGGCACTGATACACAACTGAGGAGATGGCCGGATGTTAAATATTCATCCCCCAAGCGAGAGAGGCACAGGAACCTAACTGCTTTATCTGCTGACTTCATTCTGAGTGATTTACTGATTTTAAGAGAGAAGCTGAAGAGAGAGAAAAACTAAGTAGAGGAGAGTAATAGAGGACGACAAAGACAGAGAAGCTTGGATATGGTTCAAAGTGAATGTGGACCGAACATTATGCTGTTTGCGCTTTGAGTTCTTTTCAGTAATATTAGAGATATCATAAGAGAGGGTGAGAAATGCGATGCCATGCGTTTGCATGAGTGTGCGCATGTATGTGTGAAGATACGGAGATGCAGTGTGTGAACAGTCAGTGTGAGCTGCTTAAACTGCTGTCTATCAGCTAACACAGATGCTCTCTCCATCTGTTACAAGTGCCCAGACCAGCATCTCTGGGCCATGAAGTGTTGTTTGTGTGTGCGTGTGTGTGAGTCAATGATGCTTCAGGCATTCAGCTGCAGTGTGTACACTCACACACTCTACATAAACACTGTGTCCACTCACTGTCCCCTCTATTACACACTCCTACCTTGTTGGTCCAGCTTGTAGATGTAAAGGTAGAGATGATAGCTCATCCTCTAGGCCTTCATCAATGTAGGCAGTCAGGGACAGTGTTAAGGCCCATTCTTGCTTATGTCACTTGTGTGGCCGAGCATGAAACATTTGCGTTACTCACAATGTAAAAAATAACTACCCACCAAGTTTCATTCCCAGCCGTTGATTCCTCCTGGGTGCAACTGTTCATGGTGTATGTATACATATAGGAATTTCTAGGACCTTGTGTCCTGACAGTGTAACAAAACCAACCTGCTTGTGTAGGCTTTAGCACATGTCTGGGCTTTCGGTTTGGGCAGCCATCTCCAATGTTAATGAGTGTGATCTCACTTATGCAGCGTGTCAGTTTGTGCGTGTGCATGTGTTTATGTTTGCCGACCTCGGGTCAGAAAATTAGCTCATCTTCGGTCGTCTCCCCCTCAGAGACCCTAAGCCTCGTCTGTGGGCGTCTGGACAGTGCCCCCAGGGTGGTCAGGGCTTGAACTCCTGCCGACCTCACTGTCCCCAGCCACAAGGCCGGCATGCCTCTGGTCAGCCGTCCCACGACAACACAAACAGGCCGAGATGCCCCCTGCTTGGGTGGCGGGCGATTAGAGTGAAATACGGCCTTTCAGTTCCAGCAGCACTAGCCCGGATGGAAAGGCTTAACTTTTGCCAGATACATAAAGTGCCTACAGAGGAACTTTTCCAACAGGGTGCAGACTTCCTGCATGTTCTCCATAACTCCTCTCACTGCTTTCGTTAAGAGCTGAAACTGAATGTTTCATGCATAAAGCTTTATGTCTTAATGTAGTACACTGGCAAAGTGCTTCCATTATACACAGGTTTCCTGCTGAGGGATAGAAAGAGAGAGAAAGAAGGAAAGAGCTAATATGTTATTCTGGTCACCAGAGATGGAGAGTACAGCATGCTTGAGTGACCCATCCTCCAGAGAAAGGCTGTAGTTTAAGGTGGGAGGTGATGCGTGCTTTCTTTGGACCCTGACTTACCCCTTTCTCCCTCTCTCTCTCTGTCTTTCTCTCTTTCTCTGTCGTTCTTCTCTGTCTCCTTTAGACTTTGACTGCATGGAGCCACTGGGTATAGAGTCTGGTGAGATTCCCTCAGACCAAATTGTGGCCTCGTCACAGTACAATGCCAACTGGTCTCCAGAACGTTCTAGACTCAACAACTTTGAAAATGGCTGGACCCCACTGGAGGACTCCAACAAGGAGTGGATTCAGGTATGGCAGGATACACACTCCTACACACACACAAACACACACACACTCTCGCACACACACATATTCTCAGACAGATGATGTCCTGCCATGTAGTAAAACAGAAAGTCTGTCTATGATGGCTCTCAAGGTCTTTGTATGAGTATGCCTCTTCTCCACTCTTTCATGATCTGGAGCAGGGTTTTAAAGACTCGCCCCTCTGTTATACAGTACTGGACAAAAATCTGAGACTACCCTCTAAAAACATTTAGTCTAAAACATCCAATAAGTTACAGTTATTTGTTGAAGAGGAGAGCTGTAAACACACAGTTAATATATAACATATCGTCGCTGTCCAAAGAAAAACATGTATCTCCATTTTTGTTGATTTTTACTTTTATGCCTCATTTGATCACATGAGCTGCTCTTTACACTGTGTGGACATTTCCTGAAGAATGGACCAACAGTAATGGCCTAAAACTGCTTGGAAAGACATCTGGTTCCATTGACTTCCATTCAGGTTAAAGGAGGTTTTTGGCCTCTCCTGTAAAGTTGCCATTTTGGAGATACCTGTTTTTCTTTGGACAGCGACGATATATATCATAAACCAGCCTTCTGGTCTGTGCTGCTTGTTCACCAGGGTTTTCCTTTATTATAGCCTCTATTCTTTTGGGAAAACCTGCTTTCAGTTTTTCAAAGAAATCTGCCGGGATATTTTCTCCAAACTCTCTTATCTCTCCAAAATGGAGCTATTAGTTCTTTGGTGCTAGTGCTTTGGTGGTCTACCAGATCTCACTCAGTTCTTGGGATTTCCATTTGGTCTATATCTTTTTCTATGTAATGTTTGGAAATCCATCTAATCCAATCTCCTCGGAAATATCTCCTGCAAAACCAATTACTTGAACCTAATGTCCATTTTGACTGGAAATTAAACATATGATTTTGACTTTTGCACAGGACTGCATGAAGTACTATCTGATTCCTGTCCAAGCTAAACGGGATCATGCAGTGTTTCTGATTCTTTTGGCATAGCTGTGTTGTTCCTTCATGAAGCGAGGATTCTCTGAAGAATCTGCCCTTTTGCAGGCAACCAGTGGTTTGTTTGGCAAACCCCAAATTGCGATGAATCATCGCAGGCTACAAGACAGCCCTCAGGCTATGCACTCCTCTAACCTCAACAGTGAGCTATGATAATGGGTTTGAGAGACACCATCTCTAACCTGCATTGGTCTGAATTGTACCATTCCAGCTACCACAAGATGCTCTGGGAGGTGTTGCTCTATCCATAACAAACGTCTTGCAGAGTCGGCTGAAGCGCTTCATACGACATTCCCTGGCAGCAGTCTCTGCGGTGACATGACACAGTTCCCATTAGACAGTTCAGCACCTCAGAAGGCTTTTTTTTTTTTTTTTTGCATGTTTGGGTTCTCTCTCTAGCCCGGAGCTCACGGGCACCATCAAAACTCAGACCTACACTTATTTATTTTACAATCTTCACTTGTCTGGAAAGTTTTGGGCCAAACAGGCTCCTCAGGGGGCTAATAACAGAGCCGACCCACAGCCAAAATATTTGCTCGGGGAGGTCCGTAAAGGAACTTTTCTTTATTGCTAGCAAAATATTGTCCTGGAGGCCCTATGTTCTAGCTTGCAGACTAATTGAATCAATAGAGGGGGCCCTTTGCCCAGCAGGAAAGAGGAACCATGGCGTTTTAGGCTGTGTTTGACTAGGCAAAAGGCATGCATATATATATGCTCTCTAGCACTTCCTCTGGGGCAAAAACTTGTCCTGGTGAAGAAGTCTCAAGAGGCTGCAGTGGCAGGGCTGCAAAAGCTTTCAGCATAGAGCGGGGGAATTCCTTCATGTCCCAGAAAGAAAAGGCCTCTAGGAGACAATGTGGAGCCCAGACAATATGAGGTCTGTCTCTGGTCCTTCTCTTCTCTCTCCCCTCTCTCGGTCTGTCCATCTTCCTAGTTCTCTCCCTGTTAAAACTGTCTTTGTCTCAAAAGACTCGACAGGCTTGTGGTTTATTGCATCCTCTCAATATGGCATTGATTGGGTCTTCAGCCTGATAGAATGGAGTACACTACTGTTCTACTGAGATGTGCTCTGAAAGGCAATCGATAATCAACTCTCCTCGTTTTACCGGCCACAAGATTCCAGCTGAAGGGTCTTCAAAGCAGTTCAACTGCAGTATGCATCAGTGGCCTGTAGTTTAGGGGCCTTTTCTTAAAGCAAGACCCCCCAACACCTAAGCCATAGTCACAGTATTGTGGAAGGTATCCAGCTCTGGAGGAGCCCTAAAACAGCAAAACAGTTTACTCTCCGTAGTGGCTGTAAATGAGTTTCTGTAATAGATGGCGGTGGGAGAAAAATAGAGAAAAATTGCTGCCTCTTTCGTTCAGCATGGCTGTTCCGCGTCGCTTCACACTTGCCACTTCATATTTTATGTAGTGTAATTAAGCAGCCCTCTCCGCTTACCGAACTTGTTTAGTCATTTCAGATTTTAATGAAACTCTAAATGGACTGTCTCCCACAGAGCAAGAGAGGCTGCCTTTCGCTGCCGTTTTGAATCCTCTGAAGAGTATTGATTAGAGAGGGTGCTTTATTTTGGGCAGGGGAAATTTCAGGCAAATCAAACGTATTCTGTTTCAGGCCCGATCCGCACTACCCATGCTATTCCCTCTCGGCCAATCAGATGTCAAAGTTGAGCCCCGCACATCTGTTTCCAAGGGAACAAAGCTGGAGTCCTGCCGAGAATGAGCGAGGATGAGTGATTTATAATTTAAAGAAGTCCTCTTCTCTCTCTCTCTCTCTCTCTCTCTCTCTCTCTCTCTCTCTCTCTCTCTCTCTCTCTCTCTCTCTCGTGCTCTCCCTCTCTCTCCCTCCGTCTCTCTCGACCTGCGCTTGTGGAGTGGTTTAATTATAAGAAGCATTATTAAAAGAGAGGAATTCTTCATTACGCTTTCATTAAAGTTGTCGGTGAGACACAACAACAATCTCTCGCCCTCTAATGGAGCGGTCCTCTCGGCGTGTGCAAATCACCCTCTCATCCGTCCTCCACTTCCCCTCACTCATATCAGCAATTCATTATTTATTTGATTAATTCTCCCAAATGCAATTTGTAGCGGACGCCTGTGTTATTCATGACAGCCAAATGGTAATTCTCGGGTATCTCTTGCGTACTGCTTTATTTATTTATTTACTCAGAGAGTTTCCGACAGCGTTCACCATGTATTTAAATGCTGGTTCATTCAGACACAGAGTTTGGAATGCTCCTGAAACTCAGTCCAGGTATAGGAGATCCGCCCCCTAGCTGCTGCATGAGCTTGTATGGCAAGTGATCCATCTAGCAGCCCAATGAAAGGGACTTTTTATCATGTCGAGGGGAAAAGACAGCTGTCCATTGAGGGCTTTTCCTTATGAGCGATGGGAGAAGTCTTGGGGAGCTTTGCCAAGTCACGCTCCAGCAGCAGAGCAGCCTGAACGATCAGAGAGGGCTTAGGAGGGTGCACCCTTTTTTTTTTTTTTGGAGCTTCCTTTAAAGGCCCATCCCCGTGAGGCACTTCTCATCGATCGGTTGCGGATTTCCTGACATGCCGTGCACCCAAAACACTGCCTTCTGGAAGGTTCTTCACGTTTCCTGCACTTTTGGAGTCAGCCTGGTTTCAATCGGAAGGCTTCGCCAAAGCATGACGGAGGCCGAGGAGACACCTGCATCTGTACAACACATTGGAATCCGCAGGGGGAGAAAGGCTGTCTCTTTGAGAGACACGCTACAGCCCAAAAAACAGTGGGCCCCCCTTAGGGATTCTCTGGGAAAGACAATTTCCCATCCCTTGAGAGCGGAGTGTGATGAGGAATGGGCTCTGTCAGGCAGCAAAGCACTGTACTGCAGCAAAGGCCTGAGTGTAAGTGCAAAAGCAGCTCAAGATCTTAAGTCCAACTTACACGCTCTGACAGACGCTGTTGATCAAAGCACGAGCATGAATAATGCATTTTTATTCCGAGGAAAAAGTTAACTGTCAATACTTGAAAGTGCCTCTCTCCTAATAGCAGGATGCAAGTCTCTCATGCTGAATGTCATGTTTTGTTTTATTAATCACAACCTTATAAAGATTCCTGCCCATATCTGCTGATTAGCATATATGGAGCCAGCCTTTTGAATGCGCAGTGGTTCATTTGAGTAGACACTGCCTCTCTGTGTCCTGCTGTTCATGTAAATGGTTTGATCGGGAACGAAATCAAAGAGACACGACAGTCCTTGTCCTCGAGCACCATGGGAGGATGTTTGCCTTCGTCTGGTTCTCGGAAATAAGTCAGACAGGAGGGCAGAGCGTTCGGAACAATAAGTGCCCATGTTTTGGTGCAGGCCTTTCATATTCCCTCGCAGTAGATCTCTAACCGTATCGAAGTGTTCAGCAGGAAACCGTGTCCTGGCTTGATTGATGGAGCTGATGAGGGAAAGTGCCAGGCCCCGAGATGAAAATGATGACTGAATGACCCTTCCACCCAACCATTATGCCATCGTTTTCAGCCCCGGACTCATTTTGCTAGAAAAACAGGTTGAAATTCCAGCGAAGGCCATTGAAACAGCCACTAATTACAGACTTCCCTTGAAGAAAACATTCCTCGCTGGCCACTAAGCGTTCGTTTATCTTGAAATGGTCGGAGTGAGAGGAAAGGGCAGAGTGTCAGCCGCTGTAACAACGCGCTCGAGCGTATCCTGTTTTTCTTAGCCCGTCAACAGAATGTGCTTTCAATTAGCCATGGTCAACGGGACGCAGCTACGTCCGTTTTCCATTGTTTTGCCGAGCCGTTTTATTCCTCAATTAATGTATTAGCTGCTTCTATTTTGAGACAGGAGCTGTCCCCCTGCCAGCTGAAGAGTAATTAGACAGTGTGCCTGTAATTAACATGAGAGTCTCTGATGATGAAGCCTGTGGAGCTGGTGTCAGACTGGGCCGCCCTGCTAGCACCACACCTGTGCTAGTCACATTCTGTCTCTCTGAGAGAGTTATTTTTTGCGGTGACTTATTTGCGCCTGCCCTTATCTTCCTATGTCAAACGATTCTCATTTAAGCCCCTCGGAGTTATGTGTGTTTATGAGTACATGAAAATGAGCTATGATCTAGCATCAGCTTGACGTTAGACAAGGGTGGCTTATTCAAACCTCACTGCTCATAGCGATAACTGGCCGAATTCCTCAATCAGTCATCCATCAACTCATTGTTGGCTTATTGTGCTCAGCCCCCAGTTGCAAGCAAGACATGAGCGCTTATCACATAATAGCGCTCCGTGAGCCAAAGCTGATACTGAGACGAAGGACATGCCCAAATAGCTCAGTACAGGCTGCTGACTCTATGCATCAGCTAGTCAACCGAATGATAAATCGACAAAGCCTCTGAAGTGGCTGGTGGTGGTGCACGTTAAACCTAAGCGCTAAAGAAATTAAACTCTGAGCTCTTTTTGTGTTACTGTTTTCCACCTTCTTGCCACATACGTGCATATCATCTGCCCTATTAGACCGCCCCCACTCGTTGCTCACTGCCTCAGAAATAGATGATCACCTCTCAGGAGCACGTGCATAATTTAACGGCATGAGAAAAAGGCGCCAGGGCGCTAAAAATAACAGGGTCTAATTCCGGCAGGTAAATTCAGTGATGAATGGGAGGTCTTTGAGGAGCCCACAGGTCTCGCAGTGTGCTCTAATACAATTTTCATGAAAATGCGAATTAATTATACCTGTAGTTAATGGAATTTTAGAGAAGGCTTTCATGCCGCCCAGGTGCTGATGGGCGAAGCTGAAGAGGCAGAGGCATGGTTTGATGGATGAAGAGATCGTTGCCCTGTGGTAGCTGCCAGCCCAGGTTTGTGTTTGCTTCGCCGAGGCTGGGATGACTCCACGCCCTACCCTTCAGTTCCTCTCCACTAACCGCACCTGGCTGACCCCATGCCAGATGGTATTTGAGTTTGAGACACACCGAACAATCTGTGATTTTAATGATCAGCTATGTTGAGGCCTTTTCTATTTTCTGCCGTGGAGGAATGCAAATAAGGAGAACCAAACAAACAAAAAAGTGGGCGATATAATTCCCTGCATTGCCCAATTATGCATTCAAAGCCCCCACGTTTACATGAGGAGGGATGCTGCTGCTTTCCCTCCAAAGACGAGGAAACAGACAAGGGGAAAAGAGTTGTTTTTTGGTTTTTCTTTTGTCAGGAATCTTTTTTTAAAACCCTCCTAGTGAGTTGAACACCCTCCCACAAGCGCTATTACCAGAGAAACAAACAGTTGGGATCAGCTTTTGAAGCTCCACGGCCCTTTGAATTCTCCCAACTAAACCGCCACAGTAGACTCCGCCAGCCAGAACCGTCGTAGCCCTAAGAAAGCGTCTGGCTAATGCCACTTGCTCACCATGGAGAAAAAGTAATGAGCGTGTGGTGGGGTTATGGAGAAAGTTTAATAAGTGTGTGAAGGGGTTAAGGGAGGATTACGGCAAATTCGTGTTATCCACTGCCACCGGAGTAGTCTCATCAAATACGCGCACGCACACACACACACCCTCTTCGCTTGTCACACACCCCCAGTGCGGTGAAACACACACACTCCCCGTTAATCTAATTGCACACCAGGCTTAACTGGCAGCCTACAAAGCAAAATGAGGCTAATTCTGTTCCTGCTTTTCTGCTCGTATTTAGCACAATGACTGCAGTCTCTGTTCTTCCCGTGCGGTGGAAGCGCTGATCCTCTGCCAGATCTGCTTCTTGCACCTAAGTCTTGGTCATTTTTAGGATCACTGATTCCAAGATCAGAGCTGTGGCAAGCCTTTAAGAATCAAAGCGCTCGTTTTCTATGCACGGATTAAGCCTGCACGGCATTATCATGTTGGATTCTCCACAATGACCCCTTTTAATCTAGCTGGCTATGGAACTGCGTTCATTTCGATATGGTCACCAGGTAAAACTGCTCCAGAATGAGTTGGAGAAGTTCACCAGTGGTGTAACTACTTGGGGGAGCATTGGGGCCCATGGCACAAGGGGGACTCTGGCAACTAGGCCCACTAAAATCTTTATTGGGCGCCTTTTTGGGGCCGTAATTGTATACCCATGACTCACAGACAGACGCAGGTTCTTAACATACTTCTTCAGTTAGCTTCCATCAACAATACACGGACAGCACTGACGTCTGTTTATTCCCTTCATATTTGGAATGAATCTTATCCATTGAGATCCAAAATAGACTGACAGAAATATTTATGTTAAGAGGCCCATATCGGTCATTTTTTGGCATGTTTGCACGGTTTATTCATTTTTACATGCCATTTTCCAACTTAGAATTAAACAGTCTGTTTTTATTATTGTGCCTGATATATGAGCTCTATTCTGACTGACTGTCCTGTATTGGGCCTACTCCTTATAACTTCAGCATGAATGGGCAAAGCTCAACCGCTATCCATAGAATTAGTGTATAATGGACTAAATATGTTAGATGTTGTGACATCACAAGCAGAAAGAATTCAAAACAACCATCTTAATTTTCATATATGGGATGATTTTCATAGGACATATGACGGTGTCAACAAACCATTCATGTTGGTGTTGACCATGGTGCCTCCACACACAAATTTGTTGGTGGTCTCCACCGAGACAAAAGCGGGACTCACCACTGAAGATGACCCACTGCCGTTCTGAATCACTCCATGACAGTCTTGCATGACACCATTGCAGTCTTTGGCAATGTTGACATGGTGTCGTCATAACGGTCTGAATGCATATAGTCCTGGGTCGTGCCAAAGGTCATGGCACTAACAGGATGACTCATGGAGGACATCATTGCTTGCTGAATGTCTGCAATCGTGGCTGTTGGGTCTGTCAGTCACTGACACTGTCACTGCTGAGCATGAAACTTGAATCATTTGCATGTCTCACAATGTAAAACCAACCCACCAAGTTTCATTCCTGTTGGTTGAATCATTCTCAGTGTCACTCTCAGATCATGTTATTAATAGTGGCATTACAGCTTCCACTTGTTTGAGATATATCCATAAGTTAAGCAAATTTGCATTGCCTTTTTTAATTAATTGACAGTCATGTTTAACAGGGGGGCACTGATTAATTCAGTCAGTACACCGCCTAAGTTGACACAAACAGAATGATATTTTTATCCCTATTAAATAGTGAGGGGTTGCCTGGGGCTACTCCCCTGAATGAAAAGGCTTCTCTGTAATAGAAATGTTCTCATGTAAGAGTTATGGAAACTCAATAAACCATATGTGAGGCCAAAGACACTTCTGGGGCTCCTCCCATTAAGGGAACATGAGATGGTTTGTTTTTATCTTTAATCAAGTTGGACTGTATCGAGTCAGATTAAATGAGCGGCGTGTCGTGGGAAAGGGTGTGTGGCCCGGAGAGGTGTAAATTACAGTCCAGGCCTGGATCGTGTTAGCACATTTGTCTGATGATTGGCGTTTCTCCAGCCCCTCCCTCTTATATAAATGTGCAGATCTGGGGGGGGGGGAGCCAGAGAGCAAAGAAGAATGGAGAGTAGAAAATTGGCGCATGTTTTTGCTGGGTCAGCGTGGCCTGAAAATACATCATTCCCGAGGGACAGCAAGGTTCCAATTTCTACACTTTCTCACAATGGTTGTGGTCTCCAACATGGCTGGCTCACACCTCTAAACCTATTCCCCAACACTTTTACAGATGACTAATGTTTTTACTTGTCAACTGTCTAGAAGGTTTGACCTGAAGTTTCCCAGGCTGAAAGTTCATGTTGTGTAACATAGAGAACGGCTGGTCAGGATACCTTTTGGTGTGGTCATGGTGTTCTATAAAAAAGAGCCAAGTTTCAGGGAATTGTACAATACAGGCTTGTTTCCTTTTAAGGTAGGATGGCAGGCTTTGGGAATTTTTTTGTCCAGTCACATGATTAGATCCATCATCTGGGGGAATCCCATAAGCCAATGCTGGTTGTTCAGGGTCTTGGCATTAAGCTGCTTCACATAGCAATAGTAATTGGCAGTAAGGTTCATGAACTTCAGTTCACTGTGTTAGACTGGTACTATGCACATTCAGTAAAGTGCAAAAATCAGAGACCACCATTCATTCATTTATGTGTATATGTGGGACTATATTGTCAGCCAGCCCTCCATCTCTACTTTATATTCATGTCTTCCCACTCTGTTCCTCCATCCCCCGTTTCTGTCTGTCTATTTTCTCACTCTGTAATGCATTCTTGTTGACTAGGAATCAGTTGGGTCAGTGAAATTGATCCAGTCTGTTTCTCCTTCAGAGCATCTCTCTGATCTCAAATCTGCTTCTGCTCTGCACATCTCTAATCAGCTCCTCTCTCCTCTCCTGCAGTCAGTCTACCCTGCTCTTCAGGCGATGTATATTTCAACAGCAAGCCCAACGCTGGGCATCTCAGACAGAGAGAGAAATATTAAAGACACCAGTCACGGAGGATCTGAGTGTTCTAGTGCTTGTAACTATTCTAGATCTTCAGTCCAGTATATAAATCCTGGATGGTATTATTGGAAAGATAATACTTTAAGGTCCATCATAGAAATTCTAAACCCCAGCTTCATTTAGACACACATGTATCACTCATACCAACCTCACCTCTCTGTATGTAAATGTATATCCAGTCCACTTGAGAAATAACATGATAGGAAGCAGAGGATTCCATACAGTAGATGTTTAGGTGACTGGGGACATCTGGCTTTATGTGGTCAGCCAGTCCTGCTCTGAGACTGCAGTAACAGTAGTCTGTATTTCTTTTTTTAACAGCATCTCAAGATCTTCCAAAAAGAGGCTAAAAAAAGAAAGCGGGAGGAATTGGTACACATCATTCCATCTGTTTTTGTCCTTAGCTTGAAATAATATGAAATGAAATTCACTGCAGAAAAGACAGCCAGCAGTGTTCCACCTCATCCTGCTGCTCACAGCCATACAGGATTTTCATGTGCAGTTACCATGCGCCCTGCTTGGATACTGCTGTCCTTTCAAAGCTGCATGTCCCTGATGCACAATACAGGTTTTGAAAACTGCCGAAAGCGCTTGATTCACAAATGGTATGTCTTGAGAGTGGGCTTGTGTGTGGTGTGACCTCAATTTCTAGATGATGAAAGTGTAGGTCCTTGGTGGCATCTTCTTCTCCTCTGTAACTGGCTCTTTGGAACTTGCTCCTTCCACTATGCTGGCTCTTTGGAACTTGCTCCTTCTATCTATCTATCTATCTATCTTTACTATTCATGTGTATGTAATCTGCAAATGTAACTATTAGGACCGTCACAGTTATGCCGAAGCACCACACTATTTCTGTTTAACCCTGTTAATGCACTTTCCTAGTTTGACCCTCCAAATAATAAATAGCAGTGCAGTCAGAAACCCAGCTGTTTTTGCACTGCTTGTTGCTATAGAAGAATCTCTTGCAGCCCACACATTTTCCACACATTGAGACACTCACTGCACTGTACCACCTCTTCTCCATCTATGAATCCCGCCACACACACCGGCGGTAATTTATAGCCTGGTCATCCTTGTGCAATGGCATCTGCAGGAGCCTGTGGTCACTACCACCTTACACATGCAAGGTGACACATTTTTTCTCTGGTGAGATTATGACACATGCACTCAGTGGTTGAAGCATCCGGACACTGTTGCTCTACCTGGTGGTCACTAGAGGTGGACTATATGGGAGAAGTGAATTTCCATAAACTGCTGCTTAAACTTTTATGTCTGGGGAGCCAAGTCATTAATAGATGTTTCTTTGTCCTTAACTGTACAATCTTCATAGAGCCAAGCGCAAAAACTGCAGAATCGTTCCACAGTGCAGGTCATGCTTGTGTAAGCATTGGTTTGGTCTAGCATGTGTAGTCTAGTCTGACTGCGCCTGCAGGGAGTGAAACAGCCCACAGAAAGTGGATGTGTTTTCCATGGATGTAATAGGAAGTACAGTACTATCATAAAACAGCACACTCACAGTGAGAATCACAGTATGTGTCACAAGCAGCCCTGGTTTAGCAGACATACTGCAGCCTGGGCTATCTTGAATTCAGGAAAGGCAAACTGCGCTGTCTGCAAATCGAGAAATCTGCTACAGCTGTGAGCTATAACAGCCCTGTACATTCAGCCTGTGCCAGTAACCACTAGCCTCTCTCTCTCTCTCTCTCTCTCTGCTGCTCTCTCTTGACTGCTAGCCCTCCGTAATGCCAGTGGAGCTCATGATTCCTTTATGAAGCATTCATTTTTTAATACTGCACGTCTGAAAATCTGTCCTTTTTTATGCATTATTTTACTGCTTTGGTCATGTAGCCAGCGAAGCACCATATCTTCCATTTATCCAATAAGCTCCTGCGTCCTATCACAGGAAATTAAATCGTCACCACCATTGCCGTCTTTTATTAAATTGAGATTCATGAAATCAATCATACCTTATAAGTCTCCAGAGAGGTTATGAAAGTAGACGTACAGTGAAGACGTTTTACAGTAGAGCTTGAAATATTTGTCGGAACCTGATGGGATTTGACTCTTCACATCAGGATTGCTCAGTTTCAGAGATCATTTATGAAGGCCCAGTAAAATTTTGCACACTGTTATAAAATAAGGGGCAGTAGTGGGCTGGAGGTAAGGGAGCCAGCCTTGCGACCGGACGGTCACCGGTTTGATTCCCTGAACTGACAGTAACGACTGAAATGCCCTTGAGCAAGGCACCTAACCCCCACAACGGCTCCCTGGTGCCGTGGATAGGGCTGCCCACTGCTTCGGGCAAATGTGCTCACTGCTTCCTTGTATGTGTGTTCACTAGTGAGTGTATGTGGGTGTTTCACTTCACGGATGGGTTTAATGCAGAAGACAAATTCCTCTGTGTGCAAAACAGAAATGGCTCAGAAATATAAAAAATAATAATAAAAATAAACTGGCAAATAAATAGTAACTATGCATTAAAATGTGTTTTCAGTAAATAACATTAATTTTAATTAATGATTATTATGTAAAAGGTTTACATTTCCAAAATTTACTATTAAAATCATCCACTGAATTTGAAATAATAGATCCCTATGTGTGGCGTTTCAGAGACATCTACTGAAGTTACCAGTTCGCTCCTCTTCCTGGCTATCTGGTAATACCACTTTGTAACTGCAGAGGCAATAATGAGTCACTGTGGTGTGGAGCCAAATAAGTCCAACACCAGAGGGTGGAGATGAAGCACTGCTGCCCTGACAGCATATTCTAACCTCCTGTCAACCACGCTGAAGGTCCTGCTCCCAGTTAGATCATTTAGCCAATGAAATGAAGAGTAAATGCAACAATGGCCGAAGCTCCTGGCTAGCGACAATAGTTAGCACCACCATTGCTGTGGACATTACTGTGGAGTGTTATTTGTTTGTGTGGACTGCTGGTGGTTAATTCAGCTGCTTTCTCCTTTTCTCTTCAGGTTGATCTGGGTTTCCTACGCTTTGTCTCAGCTATCGGACTGCAGGGTGCTATTTCTCAGGAAACCAAGAAGAAGTACTTTGTAAAGACCTACAAAGTGGACGTAAGCTCCAACGGTGAAGACTGGATCACCCTGAAGGAGGGCTCTAAGCAGAAGGTACAAAGCCCTCTTTGGAGGCATCCTCTCACCCTGCTTATTTTAAGTTGTTGACCATAACGTTATACATTGCCGTATAGTGAAAGTGTCAGGAAGTGATATATGAGAGGATATGATCCTGCCAGAAGAAGCTTTGGCACCGTGCTTCACTTTCTTTATTTAGCCAGGGAAGTTCATTGAGGCCTCAAGGCTACATTCCAGGCAGCTCTGCAGTGCATCAGAACAATGGACATGCGGAACAGTCCATGAATCTAGACCGTTGCAGAAGCTCCTCGGCGCTAGCTTCAAGTGTAGCCTAGCGTGAGTGTTAATCTTGAGGAGACTGCAGTGCAGAACATCATGCACACTTGAGTTTCTCAGACTCCATTATTCCCCCAGCTTGGAATGCTAGAACACACTCACAGACCGAATGCATTTACAAGTGCAGTAAAACCAGATGAAAAACAACTCCAAAGCAACCACAGAAGCCAGAGAGACTCAGGGAATTATTTCTCTTTCCTTTTTTTTTGTGAGGAGTGATGTCAACGCTTGCGGTAGGAATTTCTTCACCAAAGGATGAAAGACGAGAACAAAGGGATTATTAAACAAAAAAAAGTGTGGGGGAAATAGTATGTATGTGTATCTCTGTTTAAACAGCTAGTGTTATACTAAGGGACTTCAGCCATCGCTGATGTTCACTCTGTGTATGACCACCTCTAGCCTGACGATAGATTCCAGCAAAATTACAGCTGCTGAGCAGATTGGGAGCCTAGGATTAGGTTTAAGGAATGTAGAATGGTTGTTCCACATATATAGCACAGCACAAAACTGAAAGGCCGCATTCTCGTTTGTGTTTTCTCCAGTCAAAACAGCCATTAAGTGCATGATACCTAGATTAGATTAGATTAGATTAGATTACATTCAACTTTATTGGCATTGTGCAGAGTACAGGTACAGAGCCAATGAAATGCAGTTAGCATCTAACCAGATGTCCAAGTGCAGTATTATTTATATAAAGAGCCGTAATAATAAATATATACATATATAAGCATATCTATATACATATATATGACTGTATAGAGCAGCATTTACAAATGAATGTTTCAACTGTAAGAGTAGTGCAAGTAGACAGTATGTACACAATGAAAATAACATCTGAGGTAGAGATAATATGAGAACAGTATGTAAACATGAGTATACAGTATGTAAACACGAGTATACAGTAGGCTTGGTGATGAATAAAGTGCATTAACAGAAGGTGCAAGGAGTAGAGGGAGTGCAATGTAAATTAAAGTGTCCGTTATTCATTTTTCAGGATATATTTCTAAGGAAGTTGCTTATCATCGCTGCCGTCTTAGGTTTCAGTGTTAGTTAATATAAAGAGATTTTGTTCGAAGCAATTTTGGAGCATTTGGAGAAAACATCACCAAAACAGAGAGACAGCTGTGACATATAAGATAATTCACTTGAATAAGGAAGGAACATGTGAGAAAACAGGAGCTTTATGTCAAAAGCTCTTATGCGGGTATTCAGATAATAAGACGTAATAGACCACCAAAGCCATCACCACCAGATCACAAGGGTGTTTATCTTAGCTTGTATCTTTCAGAGAGAGGAGGAAATCAAGCTCCACTCCTACTTCAGATCTGAGACATCCAAAGGTTTTTCTGTCCATACTTACACTGTGAGATTAAAACCCAACTCTATGGGTCTGAAAGGATGTGTAGTGTTCCAGAAGCTCCTCACTGACTAAAGGAAACACAAAACAGAGTCCAGACTGCAGCCTCACTGAATGTGTTAGGTATTACTTGGGCTATGATAAGGAGAAAGTGCAAGCAACTTGTTGGACTGAACTTTGGAGGCATGGGAAAGTGTCCCTGCAGATGGAAAAACTTTGAAAAACTAAAAACATAATAAAATAGAAGCTGTGATAAAAGAAAAGAGTGGATAGACATTTGTTAAATGTATAGTTGGGTCATATGCACAGCACTGTATAGAAATAAATCTCTGTGTGTGTATGTGAGAGAGAGATGGGGGGAGTTGGGATGGCTGAGAGAGAAATTGCTTCTGTGTGTAAACCTCAAGGCCCAATTTCTTTCCTGACCGCCCACCGAAATACACAATTCTCCTTTTAAAGCCTGGGCTCTAAGGTTAGGTTCTGACGCCTCTCTCTCTCTCTCTCTGTTTCTCTCGGTCTATCTCCTTCTCCCTCACTTTCTCTCCTCTCTCTCTGGGTGCTCTAAAGTGCTTTTGTGAGAAGGGGGCCCATTTGCAGACCGCTGAGGTTGCAGCTTGCCTCTGTGGTTGCGGCTCTGAAAAAGCCTTTTAATAGTTAGTGCAGTCGAATGGAGCATCGGCGTGACATTTAAAGAGAGTGGATGGCTCCTTGTGTTCCTCTCTGTCTTGTGCACACATCTGACAAGCCGTGCCCAGGGACCGGATAGCAACAAGGAGTGCAGAATGGGCTAATGGTGGTGTGCCCTGACTGGCTCTTGCTGCTGACTGTGCAGGGGCTATTCTCTGGACACACACATCCACTGTTACAGTCTCTTTAAATACCTCTACAGACGGAGTACCATATACAAGTATATGAAATAAAACAGCTCTCTGTCCAAAGAGATCACACCTATTACCATGTCAGCCGTGCCATCCCGTAACCTAAAATAGCAGCTACAAAAGGGCATTATCAGGGCAGATTGCACCAGAAAACAAAACGTTGCCATCAATTATATTAATAAACTCCCAGTGTGGCATACCTAATAGCATATAATACCTCCACAGGCCCAAATAACAGCTGAGATTACATTTGGCAGGACTTCTGGATGTAGGCTACATCAATGCTTACCCTCGCTTTCATCAAAGAGTGGCACAGTTGGGCCAGATTTGGTGGATGCCTTCCCTGGTCGTCCCACAGATTTTTAAAAGGATTAAGATTATTCAAATCTGGAGATTTTGCAGGCCAGTCCAAATATGTGAATGCTCCTGAATGTCCATCATGCACATTTGCACCCCTGTGAACATGAGAACTGTCATCTTGGGATACAGGGATATGAATGTTCCCCGGGGAGATGATGAGCAAAAGGCAAAACGTGGTTGCCTAGTAGTTCAGTGCAGGCACTGTGGTTCCAACGTACTGTTATCTCAACCACTGGAACAAATTACTCCTAGCTAAAAGAACATTACAGGGGTGATTTTTTTTTGTTTTTTTTTTTTGTCTGAACATTTTGTTAAATTTCCAAGTATAAATAAGTTAACACGTTGTTAACTGATAATAAACGTAAATGTAAAAATCAGCAAAGATATATGTTAAGCAAATGTTAGTACAAAAAGTATTTGTACATTTTGGAAATAAATTAAATATTAAACATTAATGTGCCATAACGTTTGCACAGGCCACGTTTTATGATTTGTTTTATGTTAAATTAAGTCAAATTCAATAGTCATCCAAACTTTTACATACAAGTATAAGTGCATTTCCATTATATTGCAGCTCAAGTGCTAGATTAGTGTTCATTTAAATGCTTCTTGAGGAGATTTGTCTTCATTAGGCACTTAAGCTGTTCAGACTGCAGGCAAATCAGATTTGTTTCTCTAACAGTGTCTGTCCGCACTGTTATTTGCAAGTGATCCAGAAATCATCATCATCATGCTCGCATGGCTTGCTGTGATAAGGCACCAGTAACTCTGTAGCAAATCCCAGCACTTCTGTCACTCTGGACATGTTTGCCACATTGCGAATGATGCAAAAGTCGCTATGAGCATCCAGATGGAGATGCATCTGTAACATTTTGATTGGAATCACTTCCAAATTTGGTTGAATCTGATTGGCAAAAACGGATTATCAAAAATGAATGTGGAGGCAATCTGTATATCGTCGCTGTCCAATGAAAAACATGTATCTCCATTTTTGTCTATTTTGACTTTTATGCATCATTTGAAAACAGCATCTGCCATTTCCACACTGTGAGATTTGCATGATGAACGGACCAACTGAAATGGCCCAGAAGTGCTCGGAAGGATGTCTGGTTCCATTGACTTACATTAAAATCGAATGAGGTTTTTGGCCTCTCCTGTAAAGTTGCCATTTTGGAGATACTTGTTTTTCTTTGGACGGTGACGATATGCTGTCTGGTCTGAACAGTCCAGTCTGAACAAGGCAGTCTGAACACAGCCTTAAAGCCTGTCTTGCATGCAGCTTGAAGGATTGCACCTTGAAGCTCAAGCAGTGCGAAGTAAGAGCCAAGTTGTAACCATCACTTTGAGGTAGTTATCATGGCATTGGAGGCAACAGCAGGCATGGTGAAAATGGCGAAAGGATTCAGGGCTCTCCCAGAGAGAGAGAGAAAGAGAGAGAGAGAGAGAGAGAGAGAGAGAGAGAGAGAGAGAGAGAGAGACATAAATTCAAACAGGTTAATCTGCCCTTGATTTTATTCAGAAGCCTGTAATGTCTTATGAAGCGACTTTATTTGTCTTTTCCCTCTAAAGCCTCTCCTCCACCTGGCCCCGTTGCTGGGCTTTCCTTTCTAACTGAACACACTTTAGCTGTCAGGGCAGACTAGAGCTGGGAGACACAACAATTTCTGACAAAGCCACTAAATGAGCTACTCTTGGTACAGCGACCCCACGGACAGCCCTATAATCGGAGAGGGCTTGGAACCTCACTTGCGGCTTTTGATCCTTTGACACACAGCACAAAGCAGCCTCTGTAGCTTCTGCAGCTGCCTCTGTAGATAGCGAAAAGAGAGTCCAAAAACATAACCAGTATTACATTATCATTTCTGAGGGCGCTGAATACAGTCCAGTCTGGCTGCTGTGTTTCTCAGGCAGGAAGCTAAGCGGGCTGCAGGCTTCAAAGGCCTGTCCTTTCGGTGAAGCCTCTGCAGAAACCTCTTGAATAATTAATGTGGGTTTTGTTGTTTGCCTGTCAGGTTTTCCAAGGCAACACAAACCCCACTGACGTGGCCAAGACCTTGCTGCCCAAGCCCACGCTGACACGCTTCATCAGGATCCGACCCTTCACCTGGGATGCGGGCATCGCTCTACGCTTCGAGGTTTACGGCTGTAAGGTTTCAGGTGGGTTAACGCTTCACCGCCAACACTTTCCAAACACACATCTGTTAGCCAGGAGGTCTGGAATTTGTTGATAGATGCTTATTATGCTTGCAGAACCTGCGGGCTGCACAGATTAGTGGACTAGTCTGTTTTACTGCTCAACAGTGCTGCTTTAAGCTTGATGTTGACCAGTCACAGATCATGTGATTTTGATGCTAACAACATGGACAGCTCAGAGAAGACAAGTGAGGAGCCTGTTGATTTTATGGTCCCTACCTTAGATTTCCTTTAGTAATCCAGTAGTCACGTGTCGGTGAAGAGGCCACATACTGCCCGATAGTACTGTCAAATTTGAGTTTGGGCACTCATACTGTGTTGGAGTTATTCAGCACTACATTTCGTTTGCTGTCCAGACTACAGCCACGGGCGAGCCCGAGTCAGATACAGATTTCCACGTTCCATGGCCCATATCTCCCGATCCCTGGTGAATAGCAATGCCATCTAGGTCTCTTTGGAAATGGCATGTCACACTCCACTGCGCAAACCAAACTGTCAAGTTTGGTTTCATTGCAGTTTCATAAAGTTGGGTTTTCAAAGTCATTTGTTGCAAAGCATTCCCTTCTCCTATGGTAAAATTCATGACCTCATCAGCAATTGGTCGGCGTTGACACACCTCAATGCAATACTGGCCTCTTCAAGTTGTCCAACTGTAGTCTGAAGTGAAATCCAAAATTCCAAATATGGGATTAATACTTGAACCCCTTAAATGATCAGAACCTTCCGGAGGGTTCAGACCTCTGTAACTTCTAAAAGATAAGTTTGCCATTTTGCCTTCCTGTCCATGTAGTTACTGGAGTTGAGCTTCAGGGTAGCCTGGGAAAAAAACAATGTGATACAATAGCAATTATACCTGAAAATGGCTGGAAAATTTTCATAGCCAACATCCGTGCTAAAAAGCCTTCCGCTTGCCATTCGAGGCTCAGTTTGTTCAGTCTGCCTTGGCTTAAAAGGATTTTGACGGCACAACTGTGATTTGTCAAGCATGTTGTTTACATGTAATGAAGTTAAATCAGATGTGTTTGTATTGAGCGCTGAGCACAGAAGCAGTACATGGTGAACGAGCTCTTCTATGAGGCTATAAATCTCTCACTCACTTGGTTTACATTTCACTCACACTCCTGGCATGTGTTTATTCGGTGTACGTGAGTGTGCCTTTTTTGGGGTGCGGGTGGGGGGATGGTGGGAGCTGTTGCATTATAGACGAGCGGTCATGTGAGAAAGAGGATTACGCATTTATGTTACTCTGTGTTTCGGATGTTCTTCATTTAAAATGGATGCTGTCCACAGCCGGCACGGCTGCTCTTCCTCTGATGGAGTGTAACCTTCCCACTTTTACTGTCCCCTCTGAACCCAGTAAACCCCTCGAGAGCATCAGCCTCCACCTCATACACGCACACACACAAGCACACACATGTTACTCCCTTATTATATATGCACGGCTCCTCACCCACCAGTCGCACAGTCCCAGCTGGCCCTGGCCTCATTTGCATGCTCATCTGCATGTTTTGGCATGGCTCCACCCTCTACAGGGCTTTGATTATGAAGGCTTTCATTTCATACTTCCCCGCTGAGCCGCTTTCCTTTCGCGCGTGCAGGCAGAATGAACGTGTGTGTGCTGTCAATTAGGTCTGCATGATGAATGAATGAAAAAGAAAAACATATTTCTTACTGCGTCCACAATAAACACACCATTAATGTGTTTATGTGTTTAATGTGTGCATAATATCTGCGGTCGGAGCATGTTACTTCAGGTGCTTGAATGATGTAATAAGATTGAAGGGGAGCAAAGCAATAGAAGTCCAACAAGTGCTTCTCTACTGGACGTAAACCAAGCTGTCCCACACGGAGAGCGAATAATTTAGCCTCTACTGTCTCCTATACCTATACTGTCTCTATTTAACCTCTATTTAATATCTACTGTCACAACAAAGCTGCATCACCAAAAGAAGCTGTTTCTAGAACTAAAATGGAATATATATATATATATCATGGAATTAATAATATTGTGGAATGGTAAGACATTGTGTAAGCCAAGAGTTGGGAGTGTATATATATATATATATGTGGTATATAATATCCACAATATTATTAATTCCATTAATGCTATTATATAGTTGGATGTCTTTATGTTTTCTCTAAAGCATTAAGCTAAAAATAAGGAAAACCTAAGTAGCCGTTTCCAAACTTTGGACTGGTACAGCATATACATATATATATATATATATATATTATAGATGTATACAGTCAGCAGTTCTTTTGGTGGCATTCTCTGGGCCTACATTGGTTGGAAGAGCATGACCAAGACTTCCATGTACTATCCTGGCTCCTTAATTCCGCAGACTTAAACCCAATTAAGCTTCTGTAAGACCACCTCGATCACTGTGTTCACTCTATGGATCCTCCCCCAAGCACACTCCCAGCACCTGTGGGATGCACTGTAGTCAGCATGGCTCGAGATACCTGTAACAACCTTCCAGGACCTTACTGAGTCACTCCCAGCCCGTCTAGACCCTGTCTGTGATGTGCATGGCAGTTAATCTGGATATTATTAATGTGTCATAATAATGATGTGACTCTACTGTGTATGTATTTATATATGTATTCAATTATTTTTAGGAACCTATATGGAAAAGGCTGCCTTAGAGTGTAACAATTAATGTATAATCTGTCGTACGTTGCTCTTACTGTGTTGCACAGTGCTGAATCCCACCTGTGTTTGCTATATGCCTAAAGAATACAGTCGCTGTCCAAAGAAAAACATGTATCTCCATTTTTGTTGATTTTTACTTTTATGCCTCATTTGATCAAATGAGCTGCTCTTTACACTGTCTGGAAATTTCATGAAGAATGGACCAACAGAAATGGCCCAAAACTGTTTGAAAAGACGCCTGGTTCCATTGACTTCCATTCAAATTAAATTAGGTTTTTGGCCTCTCCTGTAAAGTTGCCATTTTGGAGATACCTGATTTTCTTTGGACAGCGACGATATGTTAGTTAGATTTCTGTTTATGCAAGAGAAACACATCCAGACAGATGTACACCAATATATGAATTATAATTTAGTATTTCTCGAATGGCCATCAATGTATAGCCATTACAACATTAAACATGTTGCATATTATGTCCATATCACGCTGCCCTTCTGCTCAGTTGACTCTATGCACTTAATTCATAAGTGCTTCTATTTTTATACCCTGTATACATGCGGCCATATTTAGTCCCTGTAGCGTGTCAGTGCATATGTGTGTGCGCACGATTTGCTGTGATGCTGAAGCACAGCTGTGCCAGTCATGTTCAGGGCGGGTGACTGCACCGCATTCTGAACACATCACAAGAGCCGGGGCCTGCTCTTGACATCATCAGCGTGCTGCGGGTTCCCTCTGATGATGCGGGCACGCTGGGCGGCTGGCAGGAGGAGACTTTTGATGGCGTGGCTAGCTTGCTTAGCATGGTTTGCTAAGTATTGATTCTGAAGCCTCAAAAGAGCATTTCTAAAAAATGCCAGTTTGGAGTGAGAGCATGAGGGTGTGCAGTGGTTTCCACAGATGTTCTGCACACAGAGCATATGGAGTGAGATAATAATGGAATTAATGGTGCATAGGAATGTATCCTGTGTAGTCTTCTCATGCCACAGTCTTTCCAAAGCAAGGAGTTGATCCTAGGCTTAGTGTGTGCTCTCAGAGCAACCCGTGTAAGCTGTCACAATATGTAAACCACCAATGTAAGCTGGGAGCACCTGTCACAGCATAACACAGGAGTTAAGCTCCTAAACTATAGCAGCATGTTGTTGCTGTGGGATGCCATTGAGTCTGTTTAGAGGAGTCAATGGGCTGGTTTCACAACAGAGCCCTCTTATATGCTTGAGAATTCAAGACCAAAGGCAAATTTGGTAGCTTTTCTTTGAATACCATGATTATGAGCTGCTATGAACCCCTCTATAACATGTCATAATGCATCCATAAGGCATTATAAACATGATTGAGTGTGCATTACACTTGTGTAAATATACAGACAGTAGCTGTCTGTAGGAAGATTGGAGCTTACTTAAGAAAGTCATTATGATTCTGAATAATATTTAATATTTATTTGTAATGTATATGTTAATGAGTCTTCTGAGCTTCTGAGACCCTTCATATGGCTTCTTTGGAAAGCCTAGGTTTTTTTGTGAATCCAGCCTCCATCTCTGATAGGCATACCACATCCACACAGCCCTTAATAAACTTCCTCTGGCTGTTTGTAAATAAGGCCATCTGTGCGTGCGGCCATCTAGCCTCCGCCCTCTCCACACACCCACCAAGATCACTACAGCCGGACCAACCACTCACGCAACAACACACATACACACACGCGTGTGTGCCCGCAGCCCTCTGGGTGTGTCCCACGATCACTGCCACCTCAGAAGCTTCCCAAAAAACTTCCCCCAAATCACATCTGACTTCCATAAATGGGTCTCCAAGACCAAACAAGTCGATCATTTCAAAGCGCGCGCTGAAGCTGCGACTTCCAGCTGCTCTTGAGACCTGATTTTAAAAAATAGCTAATTCCTTGGACAGGGTTTTATCAGTAATAATATACCCGGAGTCCAGCGCTGGCAGATGTAGAAAGAGAGTTGTCCGTCTCCTTCATTCGCACATGTGCGATCGCCTTGTGGTAAACGTTTGTTGTCTGAAAACATGAAGCTCCAATCGGGGCCCCCTGGGAGTCATGGCCCAGCACACTTTCCATTCCAAACCTGAGCAGGAACTTCCCTTCATGGCCACAAAGGCAGGGCCTGTGAATGAAGACTCTGTTCTGCTGGTATTTCACACCGCATTAGGTCCATCTGCGACACGTTCAAAAGCGAATCGCCGACGCTTTCCGGCTCCGCGGGATCCGATTGTAGATTACGATATTGCTGGCAGGTCATGAATCCCAAAACCATTTGGAAAAAGTCGGATACGTGGCCATCAGGGCATGGCCAGTCAGCCGAGTGAAGCCACGCGACTGGAGATTTTCCATAATCTGGGGTCTCTTTTTGTAAAAACGTAGCAAAGCGTGAAGGAAAGCGGCTCATTACGGAGGCTGAAACAAAGGCAGTGGGTTCAGAAACATGGAGATAGATTACAGACCGCGTGAAGGAATATGGGGGAGAAAAAGAGAACAGGCCAAATGAGAGTGGGGGAATATCAAAGACAAAAGAAAAGGAGGTTGGAGGGGGAGGGAGAGAAGGGGCTCAGAGGATGAAAGGTAAGAAGCTGCTCCGATATGAAAGGTAGAGGTACCCGAAGAGAGGAGAGTTTTAATTAGATGCCTGGAGACAAACACCGCAGGCGAGTGAGTTAATATGCAAGGGGTCAGGAGAGAGTGGAAGAGAGAGAACAGAGAAGAGAGAGTGCGTGCAAAAGAGTGCGAGAGGGAAAGGGGGAGAAGGGGCATGGCTGCTTATCTCTACGTGCTGTTTCCTCACTCTCTGCGGCACTGTCTCTTCACACTCATTCTCATTGTTCTCTCCCTCTCTTGCTGCCCTTCTGCGCTCCACGTAAAGTTCCTGCCAAGAATGCTTCCAGAGCACACTGAGACAGCTCTCGACTATAGGCATCTCTCTCATTGTCTGTCTTTCCAAGCTCCAGTGCTCTGTCTTTCTATCTACCGCTCTGTTTTACCAGCGAAAAACTTTCTGCTTTCCTACTTGAGGCATTGATGTGAACACTGTCCAGCTTGCATCCAAGATTGTACACTCTGTGGCAAATGCTGGTATCAATATGACTAATACTGCATAGGCTAGCATTAGTTTGACTGACATACATGCTGTGGCAAATGCTAATATTTACATTTACAGCATTTAGCTGACGCTCTTATCCAGAGCGACTTACAAGGGTAATCATATTACAAGTACAAGGCAATGTAGTGTTAGGAGTCTTGCCCAAGGACTCTTATTGGTGTAGCACAGCATAGTCACTCAGCCTGGGATTCGAACCCCAGTCTCCCACGTGTGGTGGTGGCTACTTGGTGAGTAGTGGTGTTATCCGCTGAGCTACACCAACAACATTAGTTTGGGTATGGTGAATGCTGCGATTGATATGATTGAGATTCTTCAGGCCATGGTGAATACTCACATTAGTATATTTGAGATTGTACCGGCCTTGGCAAAAACAAATTTTAGTATGACTGGCCATAACACATGCAAATATTAGTATGGTTGAAATTGTATAGGCTGGGCTAATGCTAATTTAAGTGTGGTTGGTGGTTTGATACTGTTAGAGCATGTTTGAGACTGCATGAGTGTTAGCAACTGCTAGCACTAATATGATTGATGCACTTGCTGTGGCAAATACTAAAAAAGAGCCCATAAAAAAACTCATGTCATTACGGCTGACCTTGTATTGTCCAAAGCAAATGCTAATAATAGTATGGCTGGGATTGTGTAGGCCAAGGCTTTCCAGTCACTCTCCTGGGCAGCCCACAATGCACATTTGTTGCTACCCCTTATCTTGTACCCCTGATTTGATGAATTAAATATCACCAATGTCACCATCAAGGTCACCAGGATTGGGATTGGCCAATGCAAAGTCTAATATGATTATGACTGAGATTGAATAGGCCATAATTATGTTTGTTCTTTGAATCACACAAGTCATCATAACAGAGTTAAACAGCCAAGAGAGTGGAAATAAATGGCCTCATCGGGCAGCATGCAGCATCTTTCAAAAATTCTGTTTACCTCTTGTCCAGCAGCTGAAAGCCTCTTGTCCTTAGCCATTGCCCTGACAACTGTAAGTCCTTTGTCCTTTCTTTCCAACCCTGCCTCACTCCCTTTTCTCTCTCTTACACACACAGAGTATCCATGTTCTGGCATGCTGGGAATGGTCTCTGGCCTTATCACCGATGACCAGATTACGGCATCCTCTCATATCGACCGCAGCTGGGTACCAGAGAATGCCCGTCTGCTGACCGGTCGCACAGGCTGGACACTGCTGCCCCAGCCGCAGCCCTATGCTGATGAGTGGCTTCAGGTGGACCTGGGTCAGGAGAAGCTGGTTCGTGGACTCATTATCCAGGGAGGCAAACATCGCGAGAACAAAGTCTTCATGAAGAAGTTCCGCCTGGGCTACAGCAACAATGGCTCTGACTGGAAGATGGTGATGGAGGCCAGCGGCAACAAACCCAAGGTGAGGAGAAGGAAGAAGAAAAGAAACTTTCACAACATGGATTACGTTCATTTGATAAGACATGAGGCCTAGCTTACCCTGATGAGGACAAACTCATCAGAAACTTTGTTTTAAAATTACACTACTAAACTACAAATCTACATTTCAAGCATTTCAAGTCCTTCAAAGAACCAAAGAAGTTCTACTGAGGCATCATTTCCAGAGCCCTTTTTCGTAAATGCATTTCATTTCTATTAAAAAGGATCAATAAAAACAAGGAAGGAGGGCAGCAGCTAATATTCAATGCTTTGGTGGAGCATTGATATGCCAACACTGGGTGGCCACAGCTCATCATCTGTCAGAGTGCACAGTTCGAAGAGTAGATCCACCACAAATGGCACCATGGCCTGTTTTAAAGAGAAGCAGAGGATTGACATGAGTCTGTCCTCCTTAAACCTCCCATCTATTCTCTCTCATCCCCCATTCTCTCTCTGTGTCTCTGCATCAGAGCTTGAAGAAGACAGGATGTTAGTGCTGAAGCCCATTAATTCCCTTTCATGCCTTCAGCCTCCTCTTCTGGACCTTTGTTATAGCTGGAGCTTCTGTCTCCACTTTGTCTCCCTCTCTCCTCATCCTTTCAGTTTCTCTCTCCCCCTCTACCCCCACTCATTTTCTCATTCTCCTGTGGTAGCTCAGACTGGGTAGGAAGTCTTTCTGAAGCCACAGGGAAAGCCGGATAGGAGATTTCAGTGAAGAAAGCGTCCTGCTGCTCTGGAGCGTGGCGGTAGCCAGCGGGCTTTTTGCTTGCATGTTCGCTTCAAATGTCAATCAGTGGATTGAGGCCTTTTGTTCTGTTTTATTCTCATTGCCTTTTCCACTCACAGGGAAGAAGACAAGGCATAAATGTGACTGAATCTTGAGAGCTATGCTCCACATCCGATGGATAATGACTCTCAAACTGTCCTCTGTCTTTGGCACAGCTTTTCGAGGGGAATATGAACTACGATACGCCAGCGTTGAGGACAGTGGAGCCCATCTTGACGCGCTTTGTTAGAGTGTACCCAGACAGAGCTACGCCAGCAGGCATGGGTTTGAGACTGGAGCTCCTGGGATGTGAGATCGAAGGTAGGTCTATAAGTTGGAGCACCGTTAATAGAGGAATCACTCCTGACTCCCTGAACAACCGTTCACCGGATAGTCCTTTAAAGAATCAATTCATGAACCTGTTTAATGCATTTAACCTGTCCTGTTTAGACACATAGAGCTCTTTCTCTGGCTCTTGCTTCTTCTCTCCCTCTCTTTCATATTGGTCTGCCTTCCATATGTAGCCTACATGTTGCAAAGATGCTCAAATAAACAGATCACCAGCAAACTGAAGGGCATCTGATTCCAAACGAGATGAAGCAGCTGGAAGTAGTCTTCTGTGTGGTCCTATAAGCCTCATCATTAGGGACAAATACGAGTTGATTGAACTTGTACTGATCCACCCATGAGGGTAGAAAGTGTGGCCTGGAGGCTCAGATTTCACCGGGATCAGCGCAGTTGTTCCGCAGATGTGCCATCAAAGGAAGCCTCCTGCCTAAATAAGCATCAGTGTGTGCCCAACCTAATGACAGGGACCCTCTCAACACTTCAGTGGATTTAGAGTCCACCTGCCTGTCTGGATTAGCCCTGACCCACTTGCTCTCTGTCTGACCGTCACTCTGTGTCTACTCTTGGCTTAAAAAGGCACCACGATGCTTCATTTGAAAGGTGCTAATTTAATTTCGGAATTCTAGAATCAACTAGGAGTCAGTCATAAGCTTTAGCACTAATACTTGGCCAAAAACTGCTTAATGTTTTAAGTTGGCTTTGTGCTCTTATTCTATTACTGTTTAGGCACTGCTTTTATTGGTCACAGGTTTCAACCTAGAACCATGAAGCTTTGCAGGAACGTAGTACATGTGCAGTTGTAGTGCACTTGTCCTGTCGGGGCCAAACATGTATGATTACATACAGCATTAGTTCAGGCAGGAAATGAAGGACGGAATACCATAGCAATGCCTTAGCAAGATCTTAGCAACTGCCTATGACATCATAGCATGACCTAGCAACACCTTAGCGACCACCAAAGATAGCATAGTAATGACCTAGCAACACCTTAGCAACCACCTGGGACATCATAGCGTGGCCTAGCAACCTATAACATGTGATTTCATAACATCACTCCCATTCTTTCTCTCTCTCCCCCTCTCTCTCATCCCCCTTTTTATCTCTTTATCTCTCTCTCTCTCTCTCTCTCTCTCTCTCTCTCTCTCTCTCTCTCTCTCTCTCTCTCTCTGAGCTCATTTACTTTGTTATGAGAGCTCTTTCTCTCTCTGTGTTGAGGCAGCGTTAAGTGGATTTGCATATTGGCTTTCCTAGAGTCAGTGAAGCCGGCTTATGTAAGCTACAGCATCCCACTGTGGGCTTTAGCTGGATGATGGTGCTTGTTTTCACTGGCAGTGCCAACACTCACACACATACGGGCAAGTCAAAATAGTTTATATACACCCAATCAGTCTGTCTGTCTCAACACAAACAAAAAACCTATAGGCTGCTACTCCTGAGAATACAGAATACTTTACGCGCACACATGGACATAATGACTACTGTGTATCTTACAGTCAGTAACTGTATATGAGCAGGAACCAGATGTTCCTAGCTTTATCGCATGTTAAAGATAAATATTAACGGTATTGCCAAACTTCCTCATAATTCACTTGTTAAGAACAAATTAGCGGCGTGGTTCCTTGTAGAGAAACTGTTCAACTCAATGTCAATACAGCTTTTTCATTTGCTACTGAGAATGATCCATGAACCTAGTAGCGTTGGACCCGAATATTCGACTACTGAGTAGTTATTCTGTGTTTAATTTTAGATTTGAGTTCCCAGGAGAATCTTAAATGACTCAAGGCTATGTTCCATGACACACAAAGTCACAACATCTCCAGGGCTGACAGCTAAAAACACAGCCCCTGTGCTCTACTCTAGAAAAACCCACCACTATTCAGGCTCTTCAACATAAAGACCCTTGTATGACTGAACCTAAAAGAGCCCAACAAAAACATTCATTGTCTTTAAAACACTGAACCACTTAGAACAAAGCCTTGATGTATGCCCTTCAATGTACGCCCTTCATACCTCAAGTTGAATCCATGAATGTGCTTTTGGCACCCGAGGTGTAGATTTTCTGAATGGCTTTCTCAGCCACCCACCAGGGGCAAAGCTTCAAATACTCACTGCTGATTACTGCAGACACTCCGGAGTCCAGAAGTGGTATTCTAGGCAGTTCAGAACCTAGACAATGTCCTAGTTCATGTTAGAACTTTCTAGGACAAGGGTTTTAGAGACCTTCAGATGGCTGGTTCCTATTGCCAGCACTGTGAACAGTTCTAACAGTTGTAGTCCTGGCATGTCTAGAATGGAGCATTTCTCATCACATCTGAAATCTGAATTATGCAGATGTTTTGGAGAATCACCAGAATTCCACTTTAATGTAAACAGGTTATAGTAAAACTAGTTTTGGACAATTACAACCATTTCATGAAGTGTTAACATTACATACAGTAAAGCAACCGATACTTTCTAACGACAAATACAATAACAATGAATAAAAAACATCATGAATGGCGGCTATGGTATGCACATAATCACCCGCATGTCATTACATCACACTAACAGGTGCTATCAGTAGCTGTGAGGAAAGCAGCAGGGTGCTAAGCTGTAGCAGGAGGTTTTAATCCATATGGCTTAAATGAACATGCCTAATGCTGCTGACTTCTGACCCCTCAACCCTTCCAGTAACTTGGTTTCAACTGCCCACCCCCCACCACACCTCCAGAGACCACTTCCTCTCCTTTCTCTCTCCCGCTCTCCATCCTTCCGTCCCTCTCCTGCCTCCCTCTCTAACCTGGGGAAAGCCCGGCAGGCTTAAGGGCCGCTCATTACAAGCTGTGAGTAAACAGAGTGAATCGGGCAGTAAGCCCACAGGCAGCGGGGCACATGCAGGACTAATGAGAGGCTCTGTGCCTCTCAGAGCAGAACCAGGCCCAGGGTGGAGCTCCCAAGCCTGCCAGGGCCCTCAGGAGCACAGCCAAACCAGCACCCACATGCACACGCACGCACTGGCCCATATGACACACACACGACCCAGTGCAGCAGACTGATTATTAAGGGGTTCTTGGTTAAAACCGCTTGGTGCCAATCAGTGTGTGGATTGACTGAGACGGGTCAGACGTTTTCTCGCACAGCCATGAAAGTCCAGAAAGTCGGGTCAGGCTCTTTAATGATCAGATTAGCTGTTCATTCAAGCAATTCTGTTTCATCTTGAACCAACTTAAACCCAGAGTACGTTCCTATTCAACTTCCTGGATAGAAATGAAGAATCATGTGCTGGGAGGTTGTTGTTGATTTTTTTTTTTTGTCTTGTTTTTGTTTTTTTGACATTTGCATTATTAAAATGCCTTGACAGAAAACGAAATATAGACTACTGAAATTATGCAGTGTCTTGTAAAGTATCCTTGGGTGTTAGAAAGGCATTAGATAAATGGAATAAACAAGTAAACATACTGTATAAGGAAGCCAACTACTTATTATATTATGCAAAGGTTTCATGATGAAGGGACCAGTGGAGATGGCCCAGCATTTTGTTAGATTAACAAATGATATTCTGCATAATTCAGTCCTTAAGGTGAAAACTAATTCTGTTTGATCTGAATTATTTATTATAGAGAAATATATATGAGAATTATATGAGAAATAAACAAGTTTTCTCTGCAGTGGTGTTGATGGGAACCAGGGATCATAATGTCTTCAGCACAAAAGTAGCCATAGTATTGATTATCCAATTGATTATCCATCGAAGATGGTAAAATGGGAACCATTTTGCTTTAATGAATTTAAAAATAAATAGGTTTTAGGCTAAAACCTTAATGCACATCTACCAGGAAACAATTTAGTTTAATGATACTGAGTGTGGGTCCTTTAACAATTATTAAACTCTTCAGATATCTGGTTCCCCTCAGCACCACTGTGAAAAGGATTCCTAAGAATGGAGTATTCCACATTAAACCAGTCGGGATGACGTTTTCATGTGAATGCTTAAGTTATGCTGGAATTATGAAATATTGGTGGAATTCCCCTTTCTTTAAAAGCCTTTAAAAGCCTTTTGACCTTCTGGTCTGCAGCGTGAATGTGTCCCCTGCAAATTGGTCTGAAATGCCTGTCTCTAATACGTGTTCTCTTGTTTCTCTCTCCGTAGCGCCCACCATGCCGCCCACCACGCCCGCTCCTCCCACCACCCCTTCAGACGAGTGTGATGATGAGCAGGCCAACTGTCACAGTGGAACAGGTGATGACTACGACCAGACAGGTGCTAACACCAGCCTGCAGAGACTGCGCCCTTTCTCACCACACCCGCACACTGCAGAACTGCAGCGCTCTCACTTACCACGCTAGCACGCTATCAGACTGCAGGAGCCCAGCCCTTTCTCACTAGCACGTCTTCTTCTGTCCTCTGCCAACTACCTTAGCCACGCTAAGCTATTTACACCATGCATGTTTTCACACCTCTTAGCTCCACCCACTTTGGCCCTCTAACACAGGCCTATCTCACTGTCACTGACCTTACCATGTGACTATTGCCTCATGCACATTTTGCTGTGTTCTTGCGTTCTCTCTGATCTCTAATGCTAACAAGTTTAGCGTCTTGCTAACTGAATGAACACATGCTCCTCTTGTTAAATATCAGTCGCTGCCATCAGTTTGCTTCTATGTAGACCACCTGTTCACTGCACTGTGTTACTCTGTTTCAGCATTCCTCTATAGCATACACAAAACATCATAGGTTATGACTGTGTAGACTTGAATTCAATATGAGCCCTTCCGGTCACAAGCTAAACAGCATGCAGTATACACAGTATGTCCAAAAGTATCCAGACACCTTTTCTATTCAGTGAATTCAGATCATTTAAGCTTCATCTGTTGCTGCAATAAAGCTTGTATAATCTTCATAGTGAAGTTCTGACAACGCAAGAGCCTAACATTACCGTGCCATTAGCCAGTCATCAGCGGGATGTGTATAAAGCCCCTTAGCACACGGAACAGTGGAACTCCTTTCTCTGGAGTGATAAAGCAACGAGTGGCATTTGCAGTCCAGAACTAACCATTCAGCATCAGTACCTGACCTCGCTAATGTCCGAGGAGTCAAATCTAGCCATGTTCCAGCATCTATTATAAAGCCTTTAAAAAAATTACAGGCAATAATGACTGTAAGGATGGAAATTCCCCCATGAATTTCAGAAGGAACTCTGGATGCACAGGTGTCTTTAAACATTTGGACCTACAGTGTATTTTAAGACTAAGGAGGTTGTGTGTGCTGGTATCTGATTTCATGTTGTCTTTCCCACAGGTGGAACTACAGTACCTGAGACCACTACAGGGGTGGGCACTGTACCAGGTAAGGCCAAACTAACTTTAACTTTGATATACACTGCTATAATGTCACTCCTGTGCCTCGTCTGGCCACTACTCCTGACCTTAATTTAACCAGACTAAGGATTCTGTGGTAGGGTGTATTTTAGCCTGATCCAAAGCTACCGCAAAGAAATAACGGTTGGACTGAACAGTTCGCCTGAAACTCTCTCTGTTGCACAGCCATTAATGAGCATTGCTCTAATTTTGCTTGTTCAGCATAAATGCTGATTAGCCAGGCGAGACTGAATGCTAATGGACATAACCTGACCAGGAGAGCAACGCCCCTAATCTGACTCTTGCTAATTAGGCTGTATGTGTGTTGGAGAAATGTGGGCTGTGTGCTTGTGTGGTCTGGACCTGTTAATGCCGAGAAGATCTGCATGTTCCATTTTGAATGTGGTTTATTTGTGACGTGAAACGCATAAAGCGATTTGGACTGTGGTGAAGCTCCTTCATGGCCAGAGGCTTGCGCTGCTGCAGCCCAGATCCTCTCAGAAATGGAAAAAAATAACTTTTAATTGGAAACTGCTATTTTTTGAGGAACAGTGGCGGTAAGCCCGAGTTGTGGTTTTTAATGGGAAATTCTTTCCTCTTCACTGAGCAAATCTTAAAAAGCCACACAGACTCTTTACGTTATTGCATTATACCATCTGAGAGATGCACGTCTGAGATAGACACAGTGCAGATAATGGCACAGATAAGATATGTATTTTCTAACCGCTGGTTTATTTATTTATGTTTTGTGTTTTTTTTTAAATTTCACAATCACTTATTCCTCCATTTCTCTCTCTCTTACTGACTGTCATATAGACGCGACATCAGGGGGCATTAAAAGAGTCTCAGTTTCACACCTTCTGCCTGTTTCATCAACATTATGCACTTCTAAATATAACCCACAGTGACTTCTGTCTACATATTCTGAAATAGCCCCAAGATTTTGAGGAATCCATTTGTGTTATTCTTTCATTTTTAACAAAGTTACCTACTGCCCCCTGGTGGCATATGAGAAAACCACCAACAGAAAGTAACAAATGAGACTGCCAACATGTGCCCCATGAGTTGACTAGGTAGGAGCACTTCTAAGCATCGATGCCTGTGTGTCTTTGTAGCTTTCCTCTGGTTTGCATGTGACTTCGGCTGGGCGAGCGACCCCTCGTTCTGTGGCTGGACATCCGAGGACACAGGGTATAGGTGGCAGATCCAGTCTAGCGGCACTCCAACACTCAACACTGGCCCCAACATGGACCACACGGGTAAGAGAAAATTTCATCACAAGATCACAAGACGTAAAATCTATATTTCCTCAAATTCCACCCGCTCATTTGAAGCTCCTGATCTCTCTCTCTCTAGGTGGCTCTGGGAATTTTATTTACACACTGGCGACCGGTGCGCAGGAGACGGAGGTGGCCCGACTTGTGAGTCCAGCAGTGTCCGGCCAGGATTCTGACCTTTGTATGTCATTCTGGTACCACATGTTCGGCTCCCACATCGGCACTCTGCACATCAAACAGCGGAGGGAGAGCGGACAGGCCACGGCTGATGTGCTGCTCTGGACAGTCAGCGGCCATCAGGGCAACCGCTGGAGAGAGGGCCGTGTGCTTATACCACATTCAAGCAAACCCTACCAGGTGAGTGTGAATGAAGTGACTGGAAACATAACAAATATGTATTTTTTGTTAATGCACTGTATTATGAAGACTTTTATTGCTCTATTATTAAGACTTTTGTGTCTAAACATGGCCAGCTATATTTTAGCATGACAGTGAAACTCGTTTTTGTAAGGGTCTGGGTCTGCACAGCTTGGTCCAGAGGGACTTTCCGAAAGCAGGAGCAGCAGCTTCACCAATCACAGCCTGTACAGATATTACAAAGATGAGAATCCAGCAGAGTTTAATGCATAGTGATATGTGCTAGTGATAGGCCTTCACAGAGCTGACATATCTACAATGCTGTGGTGTTTGCCAGGTGGTGATAGAGGGTGTGGTGGAGAGGAAAAGCTGGGGTGACATCGCTGTGGATGACATCAAAATCCTAGACAATCTCAACATGGCTGACTGCAAAGGTGAGTGGGTCAAGAGTCTACTGTAAAGATCAGAGGAGTCCAGTAACCGGCCTGATGTGGGAGCACAAAGGGGCCAATTGTTAGCATGTAGCGCTTCTTTCATTGAATGTAACTATGTTCTTTCTGTGTGCCTGTAGATCCAGATGTTCCTACAGAATCCATGTTGCCTGAGGATAAATTCAACGAGATCAGTACGTGTCCTTTTCAGATATACATACTATGTAGTTACACTGGTACAACTGAAAACGTACCGCGGTTCATTTGTGACATGCATGTATATTTAAGTGTGGTGCTTGATTCTGACTTTCATCAAAGTCTTCCAATCAAATTTTGACATATATCCAAAAAACTGACCTGTTCAAACCATGCCTTCTTGGGAACTTTACCCAAGCCACGTTGTTCCTCTGTAGCTGATGTTCTACTCTTCTTCTTTTCCACTCTAGTTGTGGACATCACAGATTTCCCAGAGATTGTGGAGAACAACGACATCAGTGGAGCAGGGAACATGCTGAAAACCCTGGACCCCATCCTGATCACCATCATCGCTATGAGCGCCCTGGGGGTCTTCCTAGGGGCCATCTGCGGCGTGGTCCTCTACTGCGCCTGCTCGCATGGCGGAATGGCCGACAGAAACTTATCTGCTCTGGAGAACTATAACTTTGAGCTGGTGGATGGCGTGAAGCTAAAGAAGGACAAGCTAAACTCACAGAACTCATACTCAGAGGCGTGAGGTGCCAACCAATGGGAGAAAACCTCTCCTCTGAGGGAGGGGGGGCAGGCTAAACGGACTATCGCTGCCCTTCCATTGGAGGAGGACAAGGCTCTGAGGTTCTGGGAACCAGTTGGGAGGAGAATTGGGACTGAGCCATGCTTTTCTCAGGAGCTGCAGTGACAGAACCTACCAGTAGGGGGACACTGTGTACAAAAAAAACATTGAATATGAGGATTAAGAAAATGAAACAAAAAGAAATATGTACAGATGATTTAGATGATTATTTTAATTTTTTATTTTATTATTTTGTATTATTTTTAGTTGCTCATTTCTACAATCGGATGCTGGTGTTGAGACCAATATATGAAAAATGTTATACGTATTTATCTTTTTTGTTTGTTTGATTTTCTGGGAGGAAAAAAATCAAATCTTTTTTTTTTTTTAATGTTGTTTTTTGTGTTTAAAGGAGATGTGTAAAAAAAAAAATCCCTAGTGAACCATGGCTGATAATGGTGGGGGTATTTGGCCCATAGTGGGCCAAGTATCTGAAGTGGGGTGGAGCTATGATCCAGCCCTGTTGGATTTCAGCCGTGGTTCAGTCAGTGCCTTTGGTACATCTTTTTTGGCCTCCTCTGTTGATTTTTGAAGTTTTACATCCCTTTAGTTCTGGAATCGTCAAACAAAAGAAAGAAGGAAAGAAGGAAAGAAAGGAACGACGGCATATGTTGGCCACATCTGCAAAACATGACCCGGTTTATTCATTGCGCTTTAATGAGAGCTCACATATTGTACATAAGTTTTAATATATTTTATTGCCCTTTTCAAAGAAAACAAGTAAAAGGACGAAAAAGAAGCTGCAGTATCCCTTTTTTCCTTTGGTTGTGTGTTGTAAATACAATCGTCTGACTGTTTTGTGGATGTGAAAACTGTGCTATTTCCGTCCTGTTCGGTTACTTTGCCAGCCTCCCCAGAGATGCAGCTCATGTGTAAAGGCTGGTGGTTTTGACAAATCCAGTGCTCATGCATACATGCACACAGACGCACAGTGACACTCATTCTCAGACAAGACTCTTCTGACGAACCTCTCTGTGCACATTTCCATGGAGCATTATTGATGTTCATCCGTAAACGTTTATGCTTTGTTCTAGCTTCGCCTGGATATTTGTAGCCCTTCATAGACATCAAGGTCTGTTACCATGAGGCAAGCCCGACTCTGATCTCTGTTTATGTCTCTCTTTATATCTCTCGGATCCAGATTTGGATGTCTGTCAGCATACCAAAAAAAAAAACAAGATCCACAGCTCATCATCACCTTGCGTTTGTCTGGAATAAGCTGCCACCTGCTCCACCCCCCCAAAATTCTGCTCCCTCTTCAAAGTGCTTCTTACACCGTCCTCTCACCTCAAATGCACTTTGTCGTCAACTTCGGGCTACGTGTCTTGAATGAGACTCACGAATGCGGGGTGCCTAAAGAATGGTGCTATTTTCTTCATTGTAGCTCATCTCCCATCACCGGCCTCATCTTCAGAACTGCTACTGTGTCTTTGCTGATGTCACACCTGGGTACACAGAGGTTGACTGGTCTGACGGAGGCTGAGTGGTCACGTGGTTGGCCTTGCGTTTGATGTCATAGCCGGATCATGACATCGGCCTTGTGTCTGTACCAAAGGACGGTTGCCCCAGCTTAAAGGGGGCCACACTGTCCACTACACACATGCCGCCTGCAGGAACCACCTCATCTTTAGCAATTCTGATAATGCACTGGACTTCGGGAAAAGACTTACTGCTGATATGAAATGCGAAACGGGAAATATCTTATGCTGGGTCGTCATCTGCCGTCATTTTGTCACTGGCGTTTGGAACAGAGCACTGGTCATCTTTCACTAGCAAATCCCTAAAACCTAAGAGCGTCATACCACATGTAGTATAACCAACGACAAGGCTCCACCGTCTCCATCCACTGACTCATGTTTTTAAGGTTCCTAGGTATGTTTATGTGCTGTGTTGTGTTCTGTGGCAAAAATGCAAACACTCATCCTCTCCTCATTTCCCTCCAGTAGTTTCCAGACTCAAGCCCATGAATCCATTTCTCAATGCTACGTGTGAGTCAGCTGAAGCTAAAGAGGGACGAGCCTCAGTAGGGTTTCATGAAGAAAGCATACTGTAGCGTCAAGGAAAAAAAGAAAAAAGAAACGATGTTGCACTGATAGATATATTTAAAGAAGTTTATGTGTTTATAGCATTCATTTGTACAAAACAAAACCTGAATAACAAAAAAAAGACAGTGTTCTTTTTTTATTAGTTTCAGAACATGGAACATGATTCTGAAATATACGGTTATCGAGATGTTTTCATTATCGAAAAAGGTATACAAAAATTTCCTATAGTAAAAAATTCCCATTTACCTGATCGATTATCTCTTCGTTTTTGTACTGTCGTTCAAATTTTGTGCCGATTTTTTTTACGAGAAGAAGAGGAAAAAGAATCTTTTATTTTCAATACTGCTTCTGTAATTGCTGTTGTAGGAAAGAGAAAAAAAATAACAAACCTGAATAAAACAGCAAGGCCTTAAAAACTGAAATCACTGTTTTGTATTTCCACGTCTGCATCACGAAAAAGAAAACCGCCGATGTCTACTGTCTCTGATCAACTCAGATCAACAGACATTCCAAAGATTCAGATCCAATAAATGTTTTCCTAAGACATGCTGTATGTGTTCGCCTTATTATTGCCTGTTATGCTCTCTAAAAGATCTCCGGTGCAAAGATTCTCTAGTCTCTCATATACTATAATATCTACATGCAGGGGTAGATATGAGAACAGCACTGGGCCTCATTCACTAGTATCTATTATTCCTAACTAAAGAACTGGTCACACTGTTCTTAAAGGTGTGTAGACCCTGTTCTTACCTAGGAACAAATCCCAAAAAAAGACTCTTTGATGAATGAGGCCCAATGATCTTCAGAATTTCTATATATTAATGTATATGTATTATATATATATATATATATATATATATATATATATATATATATATATATATATATATATATATACAGGTGTATGTATATATACATGTGCTGATTATAAAATTAGAATATCATAAAAAGTTTATATATTTCAGTAATTCCATTCAAAAAGTGAAACTTGTAATATATTCATTCATTACACACAGACTGATATCTTTCAAGTGTTTATTTCTTTTAATTTTGATGATTATAACTGACAACAAATGAAACCCCAAATTCAGTATCTCAGAAAATTAGAATATCACTTAGGACCAATACAAAAACGGATTTTTAGAAATGTTGGCCAACTGAAAAGTATGAACATGAAAAGTAGGAGCATGTACAGAACTCAGTACTTAGTTGGGGCTCCTTATCCTGGATTACTGCAGAAATGCAGCGTGGCATGTGGAGTCGATCAGTCTGTGGCACTGCTCAGGTGTTATGAGAGCCCAGGTTGCTCTGATAGTGGCCTTCAGCTCTTCTGCATTGTTGGGTCTGGCGTATCGCATCTTCCTCTTCACAATACCCCATAGATTTTCTATGGGGTATTGTGAACATCTGCACATCCCGCACATACTGTACCGCAACATCTGCAGGAACTGTGTAAGAAGATTAATAAATATGAACCATATCAGTGTAAACGTTTCATCATTCATTGTTCCTGGTAACCTTTATCTTCCTTTCAGCTTTGCAGTCCGACACTTCCTTCTGGGTGCAGCTCATTTTCAACGTTAAGGTCAGTGGTTATTCCTAACTTCTTGTTTCACTGGGGAATGAATATGAGGTGGTGACACGCTGGCCAAGCAACAACATGAAGATGATCCAGGACAATCCAAACTAAGTGAGATTTAGTATTGCTGTGCTGTGGCTATTATAAACGTTGTTCCCAGTTCATTCAATAATCCGGAGGAGTCATAATATTGAGATGTGTTGTGACATCTGTTTTGTCTTCATATGCAGTAAAAATCATTGTGTAAGAGCTGCCCAAGTAGACGTAGCTCTAGCGAGGATTGCCAGAAGAAGGCCTCTCCCGTCAGCACACCTATGCTGTAAGTACCTGGAGTTTTCTAAACACAGCTACAACTTTGCCTTTTTATCAGTTTCTACAGTCAGATTAGCCAAATCCATGTGGCTGATGTGTACAGAGACAAAATGCTCCAGAAGACAAGCTCCTGTGTATTGTAACAGATCTATGATTTTATTATTCCAAAGGCTGTAGATTGTGTTGGGATCAATGGAATCATGCACTGAGAGATCTTTCTAATTTTAATATCTGGCTGCAAGACTGGGTCATGACTGGATCTCCTAGCAATGATCCAAATCACATTCAAACTCACACAAAAATGATACAGTCAATATAGAATCAAGCTCTCTGTGTCCTGTCCAGTCACCTGATCTAAAGCCATTAGAGGCCAGTGAAGTCTGTCTGATAGTAAATCATGTGTTTGTGTACAGCTTTTTAATGTGACTTATTTTTTTTATCTGAAAAAAAATTCCATTCATTTTAGTCCCTACCTAAACCCCACTGTGCCCTTTAACCCACAGACACCAAATGGCATGTAGTTACTCAGGGCAGATTCCCAAAACTCCACAGATATACTGACCCGCTGGTCTCTATGTGTTGTTTATTCATCCATCGTTCCTCTCATAGCAACCACTGCCTAGCAGCAGTGTAGCAGGAAGTGGGAACCATTTAAACTGTGCAACCGTTCTGTATTTCCCTCAGATACTGCAGTTTCTAGTTATTATAATGCACTTATTATTAATAAGACAGTCCTTCCTTTTTGGGGACCACGTGAATATTGTTTATCCCGAATGTCCTTCCTTGTATATGGGTCTATATTAATCTTTAAGTGCTTGTCCATGATATTCGTGATTGTGTTTATCCTTCCTCGGCCTCTTTTACCTTCAGCTGTTCCAAGTATAACTGTCTCTTGTTTCTTCCCACAACACGTCCAGAATAGCTTCAGTTTGATTATCTGGGCTTTGAGTGATGTGGTCAGTAATCCATTTGTTTGTTTTCTTGGCTGTCAATCAATATTTTCCTGTCCTACTTACTTATTATCCAGTGTTCACATCCATAAAGAAGCACAGAAGACCCCAGCCTGGAAAATTCTGGTTTTGGCTCGAAGAGGAAATCATAGCATGTGAGCATTTTTAAGAACCTTCATCCTTGTGGTGCTGAGTGCCAGTCAGTGTTATGTTTCCTGACTGCTGGATTCGTCATTGTTAATAATTTATCCAGGTAAGCAGAAGCTGTCTACACTAGGTCTGCATTTCTGCTATTAGCGATGTCTTACCTGTTGCCACAGCCTTTGTTTTCCTTCATGCTAAGCTTCTTTTCACTCTGTTCTTTAGCTTTAGAGGCTCTCGGGTCCTCCTGACTTTTAGTTATGAGTGTCTTGTCATTCACGTGTCCGGAGATATTGATTTTTTTCCCCCACTAATCCTGAATCTTCAGTCATCTTCTTCCAGTCCTGCTTCTCTCGTTACATCTCGTTACAACAGACTGACTGAATGTGTGCGGTGATAGTGTCTTAGTCCTTTGTCAACGTGGAAGCCACATCTGTCTGTTAATGTCTGCCTGATATTGACTTATTGGTCAGTTCCTAATTAGTGATTTCCAGTGCAGTATGCCATTGTGTACTTAGCCAACAACATACTTCTTTTCTTCTTCTTTAATTTTCTTCTTTTTCTTTCATTTCATCTTCTTCCTCCTCTTTATCTTCTTCTTTTTCTTGCTGTTTCTTCTCTTCTTGTATTTTTCATTCTTCCTTATTATTATTATTATTAATTAATTTATTAAGATCTCAACTCAGTTTTAATTCCAGAAAATTTGATCTCATCACGAATGGTGTGACTGTAAACAGCAGGGTGACCAGACGTCCCCATTTTTAAAGGACAGGCCATCAAATACAGGGACTGTTCACAAAAATAGAGGTGTCAGGTCACCCAACTGTATACAAGGACACACTTTCTGGTGTGTTATTAGTTGGAGCTGGACCTGTCCCTGGCTGTGAACTAGAAACACACTAGAAAGTCCTAAGACAGACGTGCTAGCCAATCAGATGAGCTGATATCTAATGTTGTGCTTGTTTTGGCCAACAGAGGGGGGCTGCTGCTGTCTACCAACCATTTCTATCATTTACTGTCCCAGATTAGGGAACACTGCTATGTGAAACTCCAGAGTGCACAATCATCATCACATCAAGGACCGTTTTAAGACAGAGGGTAACTGGGACTTGAATCATACTACCAGGTGATGAGTGGGTTACCTGATGCATACAGGCACACAGTCTACCTGAATGTAGCTCCATGCCATGTACAAATAATGCATCAATGTTTAAACTGCATCACATTTTCAGTCATATATATATATATATATATGTTGTGTATATACAGCTGTCTCTGTCTCTCCATATCCAGAGCTAGCCCAGGGGTGTGTTTAGGGTCTGGCTACTGGCCATGGGTCATTTTTCTGTAGTTAGGGGTCTCTCTCTCTCTCTCTCTCTCTCTCTTTACTGCCAAAATATTTAATAGGAACATGAATTATGGGTTTAACCGCTGAATCCTCTGTGGTAAATGTATCTTGGTCAGCTTTTACTATTACAGTACAACAGTTGCTATGGTTAAATACACGAGGCTGAACTTGTTAAAGCTGATAAAAGTCCTTTAACAACAACCTGATAGCCGGGATATCACAGCCACCATATAACAACCACATAACAACCTCTTAGCAACAACTTGGGATACCTTAACATCCATCTAGTGAAACTGTTCCAACCACCTGGAATAGCATTGGTAAATCACGTAGCAACACCTTAGCAACCACCTGGGATACTCTAACAACTACTAGAAACCACAAGGGATACGATAGCAATCACTGGTGGCACTCTAACAACCGCTCCTTCAGGATATCATAGGTAAACTGCTTAGCAACCCGTTAGCAACCACTTGAGATACCATAGCAACCACCTTGCAACACACTGTAAACCACCTAGGACACCATAGTAACCACCTAGCAACATTTTAGTACATTTCTGCTTAATTACATGCATTCATGAATTGCATCATTGTCCTGGAAAGCCACTTTATAGTTGGAACAATAAACTGCTCTGGTATTCTCATTTTGCTAAAGACATCCCATAATAGTTTTGGTTCACAATCAACACAGTCCAAAGGTTTGCTTTTTCAGTTACCCAGTGTACAATGTCCCTCATATCATACTCCAGTGCTTAACATTGCAGACTAGATTCTTAACATCGAAGAGAACTGGTAGATGTGCAACCATGATTCGGTATAGACAGAGAAAAAAGACATATCATGGTATACTCTGGATAATAATAATAATAATAATAATAATAATAATAATAATAATAATAATAATAATAATAATAATAATAATAATAATAATAATAATAGCAATAATAATAATTTATAATAATAGTAATTATTATTATTATTATTATTATTATTATTGTTGTTGTTATTATTATTATTATTATTATTATTATTATTATTATTATTATTATTATTATAAACCTTATCAAGAGATGTCAATATCTCTGGAGTGTATCTTTGCTCATTTTTACTCTCCTAATCTCTCATGCATGTATTATTGCTGTTGTATTTCTTAAATATTTGCTCAGTAAACTGAGCTCCATGATGGAAGCCTAACGCCTATTATTAATCAAAGCACCATTTATGAGGGACCATTTACTATTTCACAGATTTTAATGTGTGCTTAATAAGGGTATGTAAAATAAATAGATATTTAAGGGCCAATGGCAATCGAGGATTGATGAATAATTAAGCTGTTTGAGTTTGCATTAGGAGAAGTGTGATGGGGATGTTTGCCTTGGCTGATAATGAGATGAGATGAAATGGGATGAGAGTCAGGTCAATGATGAAGTCAAATACAGAACATAAAACTGCACTTAGTGTGAATTAGGACGATGGTAGTAGTTGTCCAGGTGGACGCTTTGTTGATGACGTGAAGGCCCTGAAAGGGTGAACATCTCTTCCCATTGACTTGTACACTCAGACCTTTATTTGTTCACTCATTAGCTGTTTACTGACTCAGTTTGTCGGTTAGCATGCATCTTTTTTCCATCTGACTATTTGAAGTTGATCAATAAGAGACCTGTTATAGATGACATATATCTATGACTGTAAGTGTTGGCATACGGACAACAGTTCCTGAAGGAGTGAAGTCTTGAGTTAGAAGTGCTGAGATGTTCGCTCTCAAAACAATGGTTCCCTAAGAGCTCTTAATAAAGGGAAAGGTTCTTTTTAGGACTAGGAGTTCCTTTAAAAGCAATTCCATGCTGAAGTGATTCCTTGCATGGTTGAAGCCCTTTTAAAATGTGAGGAGCTATTCTAACCCTTTTTGGTGCTGGAGCCGGCTCTGGCCAATGTGATGCTCTAGGTGAAGTGATTTAGCTGGTGGCCCTTGGTTGGTAACCCAGGTGGTAATAGCACCTGAGCCACAGCATATAACACTCTGAACACAAACAGGAGTATATTACAGCTAGCATTCATACACAGGGCACGTATTCAGAATATATGTCTATGCCATGCCTGGGAAGCACTTTTAAAAAGACTCTATAAAGACGCGACATACTCTCCATCAATCTCCATCAAAATTACACCATGGGAAGAACCAGTCAGACATGAAATGTCTAAATAGAACTCTTGGTTTTAAATGAATCCCTTTTCACTAAAGAACCCTTGAGGAAGAGTAGATAAGCCCTGTCGTTCTCCTCTTCTGCAAGAGAGTAATGTGATATGCAGGCTCTAGAAGTACCATTCCCAGCAAGACTGTTATGGGTGGGTTGTAGTAGTTTTGTAAGTGAGCTAATTTGCTTATCTACAGTGGCTCAGTTCAGATTACCTGCATTCAATAAAATTAATAATCAAATTCCTTTTACTCCTTCAGGATGTCTTCTTCTCTGCCATTTTGGCAGGCAGCTATAAACAAAGCCCTCCACTGTGGTTGATTCTTGCCTGTATTCAAAGGAATGCTGGGTAAGAGGCTGCTGTTGCATCCCCTTCCATGCGGCCGTGGCTGAAGGGTGTAATATAAACTCCTTGTATTTCTTTGAACATCAAAAGTGAGAAATGAGACACCGTTTGTGACAAGGCTTAACGTAAGTCTTCAAAGCTTACACTAGAAAGAAACAGCATGGAGGGATTGACAGGCTATTAAACAGACTGTTTACATTACTGTTCCTAATCTTTACAGAGCAAAGCCATGTTCTCAGAACACAAACAGATCTGATCACACTTTATTCCTATCCTACATAATAGCTGATCAAAATTATTATAGGGTTACTGTTTAATAGTTCTTCATGCTGTCCAGCACAGTGGGTGTGGGTTAATGTTCAAATATGAATTCTTGTTGTAGTTTTTTCCAAAAAATGTTAACCCAATTTTCATGTACAGTGTTTTTCTATTATGTACAGTGGCTGAGAAGTGTAGAACAATTTAACATTTCAGAAAACAAAGGATAAGAATCAAACTAATTTACAAATGGAAAAAACCCTGAAAAAAATGAAACTACAAAAGTAAAAACATTGTAGAAGACGTAAACACTTTTACCAGCACCAAACACTTATACAAACTGCGCATTCTGACGAAAAGCGTGGGTCTAACACACCCAAAGTGCTTGTTGCAGAATCAAACTTTTTCACGGTGGTAGAGTGAGTGGGGTTTGGCATGGGGACAATGTTAAAACCATGATTTGTCCATTTTGTGGCACACAGTTTAGCCAGCGGGCACGCTTTGTTTTTCCTGTAGAAGGTCTTTAGAGTTTTTAAAAGAGCACATGGAAGAACAACACGAACAGGCAATGTCTAAAGCACTTGAAGTTGGTTATAAACCACTGGTTATCCACGACAGCTAGCATTACAGCCCACTTACCTTCTCTTTTGTCAAAACAGTTTGATTAACGCACTTCCTGTGTGTTAGTCCCACCCTTTCCGCCAGAATTTGCAGTTGTAAAATTATTTTGGTACTGGTAAAGTGTCACATCTTGTAAATTTGTTTTTACTTTTGTAATTTTGTTTTCTGAAATGTTAACTGACTTTGCACTTCTCTGCCAGCGTAATTTTTGAATAATTCAATCTATTTTAGGATAAAGGAAACGTAACATTATCAAGCAACATACCTGTTGACACATAGACATGTACTGAATGATTCTGCTGAGCTTATTTGCATCTCAATTATTGTATTATGCAGAAATCAGTCCATTTCCTGAGTGAATTTGAACTTGGACAGTGTCAGAACTATAAAAAAAATACAGAAACATCAGAGAGGTCCAAAGGAAATACTATCATGCCCTTGTCATTTTTTTACTAAGCCATATCAGGCCATTATCTGTTCATTAATAAGCCAATATTTTCTGCTTAGTTACACAATAACTGGGCGTTTTTATTTGTGCAGTATACATCATGATAAAACTTCTCTTAGCTATCAATTTCCACATTATTAAGCAAATACCTGGTAACTAACTTGTCAAATCCAATGACTATTAGTTCTCTCTAGTTATTGCTTAATAAGTAAGAGGGAATCACCCGACAGGAATGAATCTTGATGGGTAGGTCTGACATTGTGAGACATGCTAATGACTTAAGTTAACACTTGGCCGTGTAAGTGACTTAAGCAAGGATGGGCCTTATCGCTAAAAGATTGCTGACAATTAGCCCTGCCCTTAACACCACGTTAACGTCACCAAAGACCGTCATGGAGTCACAGCAGGTCATCTTCAGTGACAAGTCCTACTTTTAATATTGGGGGAGTCGACCAACCAAACTAATCCATGTGTGGAGGCACCGTGGTCAGTTCCAAAGTGAATGGTTTGTTGTCACGTGCACACGTACAGAATGCTTGGTGTCACTTCACCTCCACCCCTACTGCACCATCTGCAAGAACTGTGTGAGAATATTCAAGAATATCCTCTACAACTCCATGCCGAAACATTCTTCAAATTCTTTTTCTTAGGACAGTCTTTCTCTTACCCGCTATCTCTGTCTCTCTGTCTCTCTGTCTCTGTCTGTCTCTGTCTGTCTCTGTCTGTCTCTCTGTCTCTCTCTCTCTGTCTCTCTCTGAAACAGAGATATTGCAAAAGCAGATGATGTAACTGAATAGGTCCCAAGTTCTATTTGGCTGATATATGTGGGCTGAAGTTTTCCCCCTAATAAACTCCAACAAATATACCATGCATTTATTAGTCTGCCACAATCATAATTAGTTTATGTCAATTATGAGAATGAAATGTAAGTGTTAGTGTTTACTGTTTTAACTTATTAAATTAAAACACAGAAACATATTTCATATCTTTCTGAAATGAGGAAAAGTCCATAATACATGAGAGATTTACAAACTTATGACACTGTAACACCACTAGAGGGCAGCAGATTAAATTATATGAATCAGTAATAGCTGCTGGAGCAGAATAATCTTACCAAAGGTTTAGAGAACTGCGTGAAAGACTGGGGGCTCAGGCTCAATAACGAAACATAAATAAATTATAAAAATTAGATTTTAATGTCGATGTGAGGATTTGATTGCACTCAACAGCAATCAGATGCTAATGTTGGATTATTAGTGGGGTGCGACTCAACACTCCATAGAACATAGTTCTACCCCTCGATGCTGGTGGGCTTTGTACCACTTAAAATTATTTTTGACGTTGGGCATGAAGAGAGTGGTGATGCTTCTGGAGCAGTACATTCAATTGAATTCACTGCATGCCTGTTTATTGCTGGGCATGGATGTATAACTCCATAGAAGTATACAATAAACTGTGATTTGTTTTCCACAAACATATTAACATTAGACTCATTAGTTTTGTTAGCCTGTTTCTACGAGGTCTTATCAACAAACCAAGTCAAAACCATGTATTTGAGTTAAAGTACAGATACCTTAGGTAAAATATTCCTACAGTAAAAAGAACTCCCGTTGGCCCTCAGATGTACTCGTAAAGTAAAAGTAGCATGATTAATTGGCTCTGATGTCCCGTTATCATTTTTGGAACAAGACACTTGCTTAATCAACTCTAGTTCACGGTGTGAAGAAAAAGATCTAGTGTCACTCGCAGTCCCCCACCAGTCCTTTAATGGAGATGGTCATTTAATAAGTATCTGGTACTGACTGTATATTCAAATGATCCATAAACACAAAGAACATGGAAGGGAACAGTTTCCATGAGCTAGAAACCAAAACTCTGTCCTCAATCAACCAAAGGTGAACGCTGGTCACCTGAGTGTTAGTAAGTTGGCAACAATACGAAGAGTTGGAAACTTTACACTTTAAGGAAATGCTCTTTTATTGAACATAGAAGAGGATAACTACTGCCAGCACCACAGAGCAGCCATGACAGTAGGCAAGTCCCTTCTAACCATGCAACTGTACGTGATGGTAGACCATTACATGTACCCATCAACCCACCCTTAACCACAACTTCTTTGCAGACTGAAGTCTCTCTTACTAATTCATGTGCTCCTGTCAGGCTTCCTGCCAGGCCTCCTGGACGTTCATGGGTGAATGCGCTCATAGCGGAATGCTATATAGCTCTCCTGTCAATGGTCAACAGCCTTGGTGACCTTACATAGTCTGAGCCACGCACATCCCCAGTCCTCCCTCAGGGCAAAGTCGCCCCCCCCTCAAAGCAGAGAGACTGAGTGCTGCGTTGTTCTTCCTAGTGTGCAGCAGAACTCCTAACCCATGCCACTGGTTGTGGTGGCAACAGATTGTGGTGGCACCTTGGCCACTCTCTGCTTCCTCCACCAACAGCACTGTTGTTGCTGCAGCTCTGAGTTTTGTCCTCACCCCAACCATGCTGGACGTGTCTGCCTGAAGTGTCGTTGGAGGGCTGTGGCCAATACTGTCATACTACTCCGTCACCAGGTTTTTGCAGCCGGGTGCCATCCAGGCATCCGCACCATCCATCTCTCTCACCATCTCCCAGCCAGGCTCTGCGGATAAGCCTCATTGTGTTACCTACTCTGTAGTCTTCACTGCTTGCCTTTGGCATGCTGCTTCTTCCTCACACTCCTTAGCCAGGCTCTGTCGTCTATGCCAGGTAGTCCTCAAGGTTGTGGTGGCACCATTTTCTCCAAACCACTGGGGGATGCCATCCCACTTCTGATACCAGTGTGGCCTAGGTGAAGAATAAGAAGCTTATGCTTAAAGCAAATGTACATGGATGAATGACCCAGTAGTGGGAAAGTGCAAAACATTTAGGACAGTGTGTTAAGTGTTCAGTCATGCTTAGCTCTGGCTGTAAGCCCCAATATGAAAAGGGTTCATTGATTGAATATTAAAACAAATGACTAAATTTAAACTAAATCACAGCCTCAGTTCAGAAATCTCAGCTTTAAAGTTACTCTACCAATAACCATTTCATTTAAAACCACTTTCCTACTGGTTCCTGTGACACAAAACACTGTTAGGCTACACTAACAAAGCAGCACTAGCATTCAAGGTGACAGAACTAAAACAGGGGCAACAGTTTCAGAAAAGATGTTACTAAAAAGTTCAAGTCTGAAAGAGAGAGAGAGAGAGAGAGAGAGAGAGAGAGAGTGGCCCAGCACTACAAGTAGACGAAAGTACACCAAGAGACACTCTCCAGAGGCCTGACAGGAAAGTCTGACTTCCTCAAAGCTTCTGAGGTGGAAAGTGCTTTGATGGTACATTTATAGATACAGAAACACGAACAAGAAGTGTTCTTCAGGAATGTGAGTGTGAGATTCAGTTAGTGAAATGCCCAACCCAGCAGAGTGGGTCAGAGGCCAAACGGGGTGTAGGAGGCTGTGACGTCTCCAGAGCGGGTCGAGAGCCTCAATCACCTCTTTATTCTCTCTCTCTCTCTCTCTCTCTCTCTCTCTCTCCCTCGCTCTCTCCCCCTCCCTCTCTCTCTCCCTCTCCCTCTCCCTCCCTCCCACCCACATACACACAAACACTGTCTTTGTCTAAAGTGCGTTGAGGAAGGTTGCAAGTCGCCGTTAAACTGCTGACAAAAGTTGCACCCAGTGATCCTAGTAAGTCTACATTAATACATAAACTGAAAGAAGCTAATGGATAGCCATGGCTTACATGTGTCTACAAAAACAAACAGAAAGCACCAGTTTGTTGTTAAAAACAACTCATATTGTTTAATTATCATTATTATTTTTACACAGTTTGAACATTGCAGCTGAAGAAACCAAGAAACAAAGAAGTTTCTTTAAATGCACTCCTACCTTAACTTAGCATTACTCTGGTCATAGTGTTGATATCATTATTGCTAATGTATTTATATCACTGCTTTAGTCATACACTCATCATTATATCACTCATCACAATAGGAATCAACCAACCAACAGAAGGCACCGGCGACATAAAGTGACCACGGAGACCTATGTAACCCACAGGGACCACAGAGAGAGGTAATCAACCAATTGTCAGACACGTGGACATGCAGACAGTTAGGACGACTGCCCATAGCACTTTATCAAATGTTACCAAAGACTGCAACGGTGTCGTGCCAGATATGGAGTGACTCAGAATGGCAGTGAGTCAATTTGGGTCAGCAAGTCCTGCTTATGTCTTGGTGGAGATGACCAACGAATCCATTTGTGGAGGCACTGTAGTTAGCACCATGATGAACATTATTTATCATGTGCTGGATTTCCAAAAGACCTGGTGTCACTCCACCTCCACCTCTACTGCTAACTGTGTGAGAACGTCTACTCCATGAAGAGACGTCTGGCATGTTGCATTAGCGTACATGGTGGCCTGACGCCATACTAAGAGACACTACTTCTGTATGTGTAGCTCAATAAATATTACACATATCAGTCTAAATGTATCATCAGTTATTGTTCCTGGTGACCTTTATTTTCCTTTCCAATAGCATTGCAGTCCAGCGCTTCCTTCTTACTGGGTGCCACTATTCCTTTGTTAATAAGTGTAATAATGGTACCACTGTTCTGCTACTATGATTATGATTAGGAGTATTGTAACTATGGTTGTGATATAGACCCTGGATAAAAAATGACCTTGCATGTTTAAGGCTGGTAGTAACAGTGGTTTGTGCTTGTGGAGGTATTACATGCATGCTTCGGTTTCAAGTATGTTTCCGGTACAGGTGACAGGTTTTTGTCCGGTTAGCTTATTGTTGTCTTAATAAAACGGCTGATTCAGATCCTGTTACTAATGTGGATATGGTAACATGCGATGGGAAAGTGAAGAGGGAAAGAAAAGTGTTCACACACAATACAAACTGTTTACAATACAACTTAGGTAAAAAAAAATAACAATCTGTACATTGTGCTAAATGTGATATGAGATGATGAGACAATTATGTAATCTCTAAATTTAATTAAAGTTGTATTTTTTAAAATGCAAAATATATACCCATTTTGAATATGATGCCAGAAACACATTTTACAGCTATGTGCATATCATTGCATTCTCTGTGTGTTTACATATTTATTTATTTATTAATTTATGAAACTGCTTGTACAGTGGCCAAACTATGCATCCTATACAGTACCCCTGTAAGTGTTGGGACTTCTTACCCCTTAGATACTTTAGTGTTCTTTAGTTCAGTCATAAAATGCTCAGTAATATTGTATTTGTATCAGAAAGCAATTTTAGCCCAGCCTCAAACCGATAGTAGATTCTTTCTGTGGACAAACTTGGAGATGAATCCAAGAACTGTGTACAGAGCAATGTGGAAACAACACAGTCTTGGTCTCTCTGGGTCTACAGCGGTGTCGATGAGGTGGCGTTCACTGATGGGATCTCTCAGAAGTGTATGAAGCCATTCCGGATGTTAATGTTTATTTGTAATAGCAGATTTTAACTGAAGTTGTTTTGTTAAGGTCACAAAACCTCAGTATAACAGTCCAGGCACGTATGGGTGATTGTATCAGCTCCACCTACCGTAACACATGCTGTAGTCCGTTTGATTCTCTTGATTACCTCTCTTACTTTCTTCACCCTTTCCTTAAGCACTCCAGCAGCACCTCTGTGTCTCACACCAGTACAACCTGACGACTGAAGAACAGGGTGAAAGGGGCTGACAGTATGCAGAGAGTCAGATGGACTATGGACAGTGGGTGCAGATATACCTATATATAGGAGAAGTGCTCAGTGAGGTTTCTTTAAAGGTTTGCATTAGATGTAGGAACATGACTGTGAGGATTTGATTGCTTTCCTATGTACAGTATATTTTCAGTGTTAGGGTAGGTGAGAACTGATGTGTCCTGTAGAGGGCTCTCTCTCTCTCTCTCTCTCTCTCTCTCTCTCTCTCTCTCTCTCTCTCTCTCTCTCTCTCTCTCTCTCTCTCTCTCTCTCTCTCTCTCTCTCTCTCTCTCTCTCAGTTCTCCTCCGTGTGCTCTCGGCTCTGCTACGATGTTCGCGTGAGAAGTTGGAGCTGGATCTCGGGAGCAGGGCTTTCTCTGGAGTGAATAAACAGCCTGTGGAGGAAAGTAAAATGGAGTGAGCGGGCCTGGGGCGAGGGATCGGGAAGCGGAGAGGAATCGTTCGGGCAGAGAGCCGCTGGACAGGCTCGAAGAGAAGAGAAGAGGAGAGGAACGGAGAGGAGAGAAGAAAGGGGGTCCTCTCAGTCACAGACACATTACAAAGAGGCGCTTTAAAGGTAGAGAGCTTTTCTCTTTCCCAGCTAGGAGCGCAGTCTCTCTCTTTTCTCTCTCTTCACTCTGTGAACGCGAGACCGGGTTTCCAGACCCCTGCGTCAGTAAAGACCACCTTTCTTGGTTTTTCCAGGGGTCCAGTGCTTTTTGGGGGAGGGGGTGGGGGAACTTGTGTAGTTAGTTGGTCTGAAAGTTGTGAGCGTCCACCGCGGCGAGCTCTGCTTTTAGCCCGGGGTTAGAGTAACGGGTCGTGCTGGGTGGAGATATAAAAAGAGAGAACCACGTCCAGATGACTTGCTTCATGGTCTGGTTTAGTAAAAATAGCCCTCCTCGGGCTCCTCACGCCTTTCTAGTGCATTAGTATTCTCCTAAACCCTGAAGTGAAATAGCTCACACGTCTTTTTAATGTGTAACAGTAATAGGTTGGGGTTCTGGTGCCTGCCTCTCTCTTTCCTCTGGCTTTTCAGGGTGTGTTTAAACAGGGGGAAGTCTGGGCTGATGCTGGGATCCAGTATTTTCCATGATGCTGATTATGCATGATTCATAAAGTGTATGAGATACCAGATATGCCTGGGTCAGCACTGCACTGTGTTGTACTGTATAGTATTAGTATTTGAAGGACCATGGGCCTATGAGTGCCGTCACATAAAATTAAAGGTGCAATATTAAAAATATAGAGTTCAAATCATTCCAAAGTTCACTGAGCTTATTAACAGAAGGTGAAGAAATAACCCCGTGGATAGGATTGCCAGATGCATATTTATCATTTTTAGAGCTATTTACTGGATGCTAACTAGCATCCTGTTAAGTAATACACTATACACTATATTCTACTGTATTGTATTTGTTTTGAAAGGGCTAATAATACAGTAAATTAATGGGGGATTCGATACAAAGTAAGACCAAGTCTGATTTTCTGATACAATACCAAAATGGTAAATATAAGAGAAAGCCCGACAATAATAAAAAACAAATCTTCAGTAATTAGAGTTCAATTCAAGTCAGGTTCTGATGATATTCAAATCATACGTTCACCTGAACTATGTAGTCACTACATGTGTATTTATTAGATTTTGGCAGCAGAAGAAGGAAAATAGTGCCTGTACTGCGGTGACTCTGCACTACCTACAGTACAGTACCTACAGCAGCATTTTTATTTCTCATTGATCAATAGGATGCACTTTCATCCTACTAAAAAAAAAAATTGTTCAATATTTTTGCACCACAATCGATCCTTAAAAGTAAACGCCAGGATTGGAAGTATCAATATTTAGGAATCGATCCGCCTGTCCCGACTCACAGTGTTTTGTCTGGTAAGAAGTAAAGAGGGAGGTAGTATGTTACCCTATTTTTGTTTGGAGTAAGAATTCGAGAGGTTGTGCCTTACAGATTGCTCCTTTAAACAAGCTTAATTTTGCTCTTTGTGTAATGTAGCTTTGGTGTTAGTGTTCTTTAAAGCCTGGAGGGTCTTGACAAAAAAAGGACCAGAAGGAAACTTTTTTATTTTGCAATATCATCCAATAAGATACACATTTTAACAAAACAATCAAAACTTGTGAGTACAGGCATTTTAATGCAATTAAAGGTGCAATATGAAAGATTTTTAGGTCAAAACATTCCAACAGTAACTAAACTTCTCATCAGAGTGTGAAGAAAAAACTTTTTGACAGGATTGTCAGATGTATATGTATCACCTTGGAGAGAAATCTACTGCATGCTAGCTAGCTAGCCCTAACCCATACTGTTTCATAATACCAGCTTGTACCTCAAGAATGAGGTGAATGACTGTAGTGTGGAGTCAAATCAGTCTAATGTGTGGGGATGAAGAAGTAGCACTGCCCCAGTGTTTTTTTATATGTAATGTCCATCATATCGGAGATCCTGCTTCTAGTTAGATCATGTAACTCACAATATTTCTTCCAGACTGGTGAGTAAACAACTGTTTATTTCAACATGTGGGATTTCTTTCTTTCTTACAATAGGGCTGGGAAATTGTTTGGAGTATGAATTCAACAGGTTGTCTTAAATTGCACTTATCTTATGCAGTGCAGCAAGGTAGAAACAGCCACCCTGCACTTTTCAAGCATGCCTGATAGTCATACAACTTCCCCTCATGGTACACACAACCCCACTCTAGTACCACACTGCTCAATACAAAACAGGCCAAACAACACTTACACACAACTCAATCTAACAAACAATAAGAAATGTTTCTCCTACTGGAGGAGTGAGACCTCCCGAGAGCCTCTTTGCAGGGCAACCAAGCATGGCCACACTTCCCATGCTGCTGTGGCCAGTGGCGGACGTTACCGTAGTGACAAAGTCTATGATGTATATTATGTGCTCAAAAATAATAATAATTAATCGCAATATGTTAAAAATATGAAAAAAATATTGTCTGGCACCTCTAATGCGGATATAAACATATCAGTAGTGTGCTAGTCTGGGGCCAGTGGAGGAAAGTTGAAGTCTCGGTGCTCTTGGTAAAGGAGTCTGGAGCTTTGGTCACTCCTGAGAGCCTGTTTTTCATCAAGCCAGGCAGATGCAGGAAGCATAGATCAAAATCAGCATCAGGCTGTTTGATCTCCTCTTACCTCGCTGTAAGTACAACTGCCTCAACGATTTTCGACAAGCTGAAACCCTTAACTCCTAACCAAATGTGTTGCGCCATTGATCCAGGCTGATCATTAGCAAGCACCTCAAAGCTTTTACCCAGTCAGGACACGTCCACATGATAAAGGGCTAACCAGCAAAACTGCAGTAACCTCCACACTGACCTTGAGTCAGAATTTGTGGTCATATGCAAAGACTGGGGCGTCTTTGAAATCACCTGATTTATTTTACATCTGCAGATTTTAATGCATGTTTACTGTTTAGTTTCTGAATTTAACATACAGGAAAAGCTAAGGATAAGTAAAACTGAATTTAGCCTGTGAAAAGATCCAACACCTTCTGTTTTATGTTAATTATTTTTCCAAAATGTATGCACATGCTAGTAGTGTGGCTTGGTGTCACTTCCATAACAATGAGAAGGTTGTCATGTTCCCAATGCACATGCTGTGTTTTTTAATTTCATCTACCTGTTAGTCATTATTATTATTATTATTATTATTATTATTATTATTAGACAAAAAAAAAAATTAAACATGTATTGGAGTGGAAAGCCCTCTACATTGCACTGGAGGACTAAAATGACAGAAGCTTAATTGATTAGATCAGGAGAACCAACAGTGACCAGGCACCGCTTTAGTCTGGAGAAGGTTGTCTGGCCGTCCCGGTCGTGTCCTTCATAGCAGCAGAGGGACATTGCTGTAATCTAGTAGTGACAGTAAACACACAGCGGTGAGTGGGGGAGGAGTAGAGGCAGTGCTAGTGTAGATGGAGAGACAGAGCATCCATCCAGGACATCTTTTAATCATGGACATGGGTTTGCACCTCAGAGGAAGCATATGAACACAAATAACACAATATTAAATATACATAAATACATACTCTCACACACACACACACGCACACACACACACACACACACACACACATAGAGATATATAAGACAATTGCATATATAAGGCTTATACAATATGCCCAACTCAGTTCAAAATGGTAGCTATTCAGAAGAAGGAAAATAATTAATAGAATGATATTTTATTCCATGTAATTTTGGATAAGTATGAAATTGCAGCAATGTAATATGAATGGCATCTGATATTTTCACATTTATTCATAAAAACATTATTTGTGAATATATGTGAACATGACAGATGAGTAATACCAGGTTTTATTCAATATTCCTTTTACATGTAGACTCATACACTCCAATACATGCAGACTCCAATACAAATTATATCATGCCATGCAAAAAATAAATAATAAATAAATAATAATAATAAATAAATATTAATTTATTTTTAAAATAAATATTTAAAAATTGTCAAAATCTAAATTTTATTTTAATTACAATTGTTTAACTGCTGAAACCGGAAATGGATGACAGTAATTACAAATTCTGAGATCTTTGACAATTTAGCAGCATAATCAGAACACTCTGCTGACTTTAGGAGCTATTAGGAGCCCAAATCCTGAGGCAAACAGTGGTGCCATGTTGTTGCCAATCTAACCAGCACCCTGCAGCTGTAAAGTAGCTGTGCTGTAACATGGACAGTAATAACTCCACCCTGTTAGCCAACATAGGCCTGTTGTTACAGATCTTTAAATTAGGATTTCCAGGCGTTTCACTGTGTTCTGGCCTTTCAGTGCAGCATTAACATTCACTACTGTTAACGTTCTAACTGTCCATCTCACAACATGAACTTACCTGGGAGGATGAAGGGTCACAGATATACATGTACTAGTTTCTGATTTGTGAATCCACAAACCTCCTCTTTTCCTGTCCTTCCCTCTTTGGAGCAGTAAAGAAAACTGTGCTCTGTTTTTTGTTTGTCTGTTATTCTGGAAAATACACCACTGCAGCTTATGGGAATGATTTTGCTGGTGCTTCCTGCAGTGAACTGTGAGGTAAAGTGGTCCAGGATCTTGTTACAGATGTGGGCGCTGAACTTACTTTCCTGTTTACCGGCTTGTTTTGCGATTTTTCCCCTCCAATTTGTCCAATTCAAATAGTGCCTTATTTAAAGATGAACATCATCCATGTCCATTGTCTGCTTTTTTCCCTGGAAAGGTTCGACATCCGCTTCAAAGCGGGCACACTAGGTTTCTAGGCACAGTACATCTTTTCCAGTTGCTCCTTTGTGGTTGTATATAAACGTGGGAGTGTAAAGACCGAGTCAGTAATGAGTCAGGACTGTTACGTAGCAGTTTAGGATCTGGGAATTGGCCCGTTTGCCACCCTGTTTGATAAACACAGGATTTGCCTTTAAAGGAGGTTTGAGGTTTGTCAGTTCTGTACACTGACTGCCTCTCTCCTTATTCAGCCAATGTAAAACAGCTCCATTCTGTGGCAGCTTTAAAAGGGCAGCTCTCAGGATTGGCAAACTGCAACTTTTATATAAAAGGGATAAGTGCATAGTGTGTGTGTGTGTGTGTGTGTGTGTGTGTGTGTGTGTGTGTGTGTGTGTGTGTGATTGAGTTTGACAACTGACTGATTGCAGGCTGTAATACTAGGGCAGCTGCTGCACAGACTCTTGTCATTTTAACGATGACACCTTCTTGCACACACGTGCTGTTTCTCAAGAGTGAGTGTGTGTGTGGGTGGGCACACAAACCTGTTTGTGTTTGTTTGTTGTCTGTCACTCAGCTGTGTTTAAACTTACTGATGAACAGAGGAGGATTTTAGAGTTTCATCCTGCTTAGGCACAGTTGACGATGCACCAGTCAGGGCTGTATTGATTCTGTTCAGTTCTTTAAACTGAAAATGTCTTAGTGGGGAAGATTAAGGATGTGTACATTAAACAGACTGTTGTAGCTCTTTCCATGTTTATAAACTCCCTGTTAAACCCCCCCAAAGGGCCTGTATGTTGTTTCCGTCTTTCCCATCCTCACTCCACATCTTCTGACCATCATTGTAAGTAGGGCTGAACGATTTGGGAAGAATATTGGATTGTGATTTTTCGGATCAGTTTTGTGACTCTGATTTAAATTGCAGGTATGTTCTGGGAACTGAACTCCAGGCCTGTTATTTAGCCAGTAAGTCCAGAACGACCCCTTTCTTAGTCAGCTCTGGTTGTGGTGTCACAGGTTGGTGTAGCTCAGTGGGTGACGTCACTACCCAGCGTGCCATCTCTACATGTAAGAGACTGGGGTTCGAATCCCGGTCTGGGTGACTATGCTGTGCTACACCAATAAGAGTCCTTGGGCAAGACTCCTAACACTACATTGGACTACCTGTAATCGTTAACCTTGTAAGTCGCTCTGGATAAGAGCGTCAGCTAAATGCCGTAAAATGTAAAAATAGTTGCTTGGCTGCCTCTGATTGGTCGAACACATCTACGGGCAGTTTGTGAGCTCTGATATTATGTTAAGGTTCCCAATTTAAAGACAATGGATTTGATAAAATGGCATATAATTAAAATAGTAGCTCTTGTGATTTGAATATTACACTGTATTAGATTGTGATTTTGTTATGAAGTCCATTCTTTCAGCCCTAATAGGCAAAATGAAGAGCTGAGGAGGTGTAAAATCCTCCAGAACTTTTTTAAAATATATATCTAATTTCTAAATGAATAATACTGCCCAGTTCTAGCCAGCTTTCTTTGGCAGCACATACTGAGAACTTAACGTGCTGCACATACAAGGCAAAATCAACATGATACTGATGAAGATGATGACAGCAGTGGATAGTTCTGAAAGACAGACGTGTTAACTGAGTTCTCTTGGAACACTCTTATGCTCCCATCATTGCCTTTTGAAACCTTTCGAGTGTTTTGTTTCAGCTGACCTGGAATCCAACATTTTTTAGCCTGAAAAAAAAAACATTTTTGTGGGTTTGGTTTGTTTTTCTGCCTTCTTGCCTGGACTGTGGGGAACATTCTTATAGTACGCTGTAAACCACATTGTATGGAGTGTCTGAAAACCTTCTCTTAGATGCTCATTGTGTCTGCCGTTCAGCGTAGTTTGTGTATTAAACAAACTCTGATGTTCATCTCTGACAACGTATCATAGCCCTGTGATCTGGAACAGTATGTGCAGAGTAAGTAAACGTCCTAACAGTCCACAGGTCTGTTATTTGAACTTTATGGGAGACTTTGATTTAGTAATATGTTCCTCTGTTTAATGTAGGGGTGAGTGATATGGCCAAAACAGCATACCTGCAGACTTTGACATTTCCACAGTATTTTGCCACACAGACTCAAAGCACCAGTACGGCCACGTTTTTGAAAACCTGAACCCAATTAACCAGAACTAATAGTGCTCTCTGTAATAGAACATGCAGTGGTCAGAGCTCTTTAATGATGTCCACAATGCGCTCGGAAAGGGGTATCCTTTATCATGATATTGATGGAATACTGTTGTGTTAGTCATTTCTAGTTCCGTCTATTGGTTATTTCTTGCAGCACTTGTGAACCAATAGAATTTCTTCTTTCAGAAACCCTAAGAAATCTTTAGTAATGGAGCAGCATGGGATATGTGTGAGTGAGTAATACACCAAGTAACTGATACTGATGTAAATATCCAACTTTTATATCTGATACTGATTTAAATATCCAATATTTACCATTTAAAAGCAAGTTCACACTATAAATCAAGACTTGCGAGCATAACACAGTTTAAAACTGTAAACAGGAATATTTAATCAATTTCCTGGTAGCCATGACGAAGCTGATCAGAATGGACAGTTATGTAAACATTGTTTTTTGTAAGTGTGTATTTTTCATGATTTTCATGATTTTAAAATTAACCCTTAAGGTAATTTTACCTTAAGGGTCCTTCTTTCTGCTATACCAGGGTATATTCTAACTAGTATAGCCATGATGTTTCTGCCTGAATGAATTCTCAAACCTCCAGTCTTCTGTGTGTGTGATGATAGTTTTGTCCACCATATTTCAGTTGAAGAGAAAACGAATGTCCAAAAGCTGAAAATGGAGCCCTAAATTGTTGTTTCTAAATATTGGCTATGATTCCAGAATTAGGCTGATAATAAAAAAAAAAAATTACTAATATAACTAATAATATCAGTGCAGTTTTCAGTTTAGCAGTGCATAATACAATGGTCAACAAGACATTAGGCTTTTTTTTAAATTTGTAACAAATTGGCCATAATCTTTTTTTGTTTGTCCTTAAAAACTCAGCAATTTCAGCGATTTATCACACCCGTTACAGCTTTTTAATATTAACCGTAAAAGAATTTTTAAACATTTTTAAATGTTGTAATTACTGGATAAATAACTATTCAAGAGTTTTGTATGAAACAGTTAGTAATAAGAACCAGTCGGCTAAGGTGTAGCTTCTTCTCATTCTACTAGCACTCTGCTCATTTGCTGCATATATATTTCTCATACAACAGACTGTTTAAATATATATTATACTAATACCTGTTATTGCACATTTGCACTGTTCTGTTGTTCACCATTTCTCACCCACCCCTACACATTACACACAGCCAGCAGTTTTTAGTGGGCCGATTACATGTTCAGACTCTCTGATAATCCTGATTCCAGTCCTGACTCTAGCTTCAGACATTCTAGAGCATGCTTGGGCTCTTCTACCAACGTATGGTCTCTGTTCACAATATAGGCTGTGTTCACGAGGGCCAGAATGACGTCTCATACTGAATTGGCTTGAAATGGGTTTATTGTAACGGCCTGGCATGTGGTCAGAGCAGTGTTGTCCAGTTTCTCTGATATGTGAAATGACCCTCTCATCTAAATTCCATCCATGAAATGGTCCTGTGACGGCAGTACAGATGTTGTTGATGTTTTTAAATAGCCCCTAATGACATTTATTTAAAGTGAGCTTTAACACACAGTTCGCTTTAACTCATGTAGCATCCCTTCAGTAGCAGTGTAAACGCTACCATCCTGTTTGAATGAATCCTTAGAGCTCAGTTGCGTGTCCTCTGGCCCAGCACAAGACATCTGAGAGCTATTATAATAGCAGGCAGGTTTGTGCATTACGTCTGCACACAGCCTGCTAGAGGGTGTCTTTAAATGTCTCCACGTGACTATCAGCAAGATGTCCCGAGCCAAGTTTCCACAAAACCGACCCAGAGCTCAAACGCAAAATCACAAATACAAACAAGTGATTACAGCCTAATATAATTACCATTTCTCGTATATCCAGGAGACGTAGGTTGGCTGTGCAATGTATCCTTTATTCACTCTCATAATAAGGATCTTTGCAAAAGAGATATAGCAGAAGAATGGAACATGTAAAAAGGATTTTTTATTTTGTGCCGTAAACATCTTCACTAACCTCAGATGTGCCTCATGAGTTTCTAATAGAGCTTGAACTATATATCCAAAACCAATACTGCCCATCTGCCCATATCCAGTGTGGATGGGTTTTGACATCGATCGGGTTTACATAGCTTAGGTTGGATGAATGGATGATGTCTGAACATTACCGCAATGTGCACATGCGCAGTACTCACAGGACGTGCAGTGCTATATAAGGCCATGCAATGTTAAGTAAGATAATTAAATGAAACGTGTCAGGCCACCATGCTTTTTTTGCTGCTTGATACAAAAGAAAAGCTTTCACGGTTCCTGATTTAAGGCTTCTCGTATTCGCAGGGAAGAGCCTTCACAGCGCTCACCTGCACTGAACCTGATATTAGAATACTACGCTTTTTATTAGAAATTTTTTTCACTATCGCATAAATTAAATATACTAAATGAATTAAAAAAAAAACTATTACTAAACTGCTTTTTAAAAATATTTTTTCAACACTTCAAGACATACCAACAAAGCGCAATATGACTGAAATATATTAGCAGTTAAAAAATTCCCAGCAGACGTGCCTGCTTTACTCACAGGCAGCGCCTCACTCCACGCTGGCACTGTTTTTTGCGATATTGTGTTTTTGGGATTTGTGTTTCTTTAAGGAGGATCCGGGCACGCGCACAGGGAGAGACACAGAAAGAGGGACAGATACATGCTGAGCAGGTGATGTCTGTGTGCCACGGCTCTGTTCTGGTCTTTTCTCTGTCTGGAGCTCTGTTTGGCTCGAATGTTTGAAACTGAATTAAAGCTGGGAAGCTTCAGGGTGCTCCACTGTGACTCACAGAGGAGAAATAAGGCATTAAAGTGGGTATTAGTCTGGAGCAGATGGTGCTAACTCTGGAGCTAACAAGTAAAAGTTCCGCTCTGGTTCCCATCCGGAACCGGGAACTAGAAAAACAGGTAACGGTGTCATTAAATACGTCATTGTTCAGTCTTGTCACTTATATGTATATGTATATGTGTGTATATGCATGTATGCACACATACATACATACATACATACATACATATACATATATATATATATATATAAAAACACATGCACAATTTTTTTTTTTTTCAATCCTAATTAAACACATTGGAATATTGGACAAATACATGTTCTATGTATCCCTGACTTAATGATGACTCTTATCTTCACTCTGCTGTCATTTAACCCTGTCTGGTCAGTTTTAAACCAGGAGCAGATGTTTCTTGGGTCATATTTGAGTTTGGACCAAAATTTCTGGTCCAACTTAAACTTTAGTTTTTGTGGCCGTTTCAGTAAATCCGTTTATTTTTTAATTTGTGTGATCCAACAAACAGAAATGATTTTAGTTAGTGTGTATAGCAGGCCAGCCTTTAACTGATCTGAACGGTTGATTTCATTATGTGTTTTATATATCGCAGGGCACATGACAAACACAGACTAATATGTGTGCTTATATAACCACAACAGTATGTAATTAACCAGTGGTAACCAATGATCAAAGAGAATAGTATAGTTTCAGGATACATAAGGACTTAGCCCCCATTTAATGTTAGCTTGCAGTAGCACCAGTAGGAACCAGTAACTATTATTCAGTTTCATGTGCTCATGTAGGTGAGTCTGATGATCTATTTAGATACATGTGAGTAATTTATTATTAGTTTAATTAATTAATTTGATAGTTTTATTTTAAACCAAGAAGATAATGAAAAGAAGAATAGAGCCCAATCAAATGATTTCTGATCTGACAGACCGTGGATGGACTGTAAGATTGTTGGCTGCAGTTAGTGAATACCTAAAGCCTGTGGGATCCTAAATCTCAGTGTTCTGTCTAATCTTGTCCCGCTGGGCCACAATATACATGTACTAAGCGTGTCCCATGAAACTTTTTCTAAAGTCCAGTAATATATCAGCTGTATTTCACCATATTTCTCTGCCCTCCATATAAACTGGGTGGTCCTAATCTTGGGTAACACTTGCTTAAGCTGTATTGCTTAAGTTTCGAAGTCAACTGTAGCTTCCCATGGCTCTTCACTCGTTTATCCGCACTTACACTTGTTTATTTGTCTTTTCCTTCATTAACACATTACTTCTTCCAACCACTCGTTTGTCCATCCATCTGTCCATTTGTTCATCTATTCCTTTGCCCGCTGCTTCACCAATCTGTTTATTCATTAACGTTTGTTCCTGTGCCTGGTTATCCGTCCATCTGTATATCAGTTTGTCATTGAATTTTACATCATTTAAAAGCTGGATAATTATATTAGCTCTTTATGAGGGGCGGGGAGGCTGGGAGTGATGGACAGAGAGTTGTCAATCCTGTTGCTCATTAGCCACACGCACACAGTTCTCAGATAGGTCTGATCTTTGTCATATTTATTATATATTTGGATGTTTAATACAACTCAAGTTTTGCTCTGTATTCCCTGGAATTTCCCTCTGGGAACGTGCACAAATTTGTACTTCACCTCAAGATGTTTTTGTAATGGTACTTGTCATCATTACACAGACGTAATGTGCCTACTTGGGTGTGGCTCCAGGCTTTTCAGACTCTTCTCTGCATCAAAGACTCAGCCTAATTTGAGGGTGTTCTTCGTATCAGATGAGGTCAGAAATTAGAGGAACTTTGACCATTTGAACTTCAGCAGAACAAGAAGCTTCTTTGATGTGAGCAATCTGAAGATGTGAGGGCCTTCTATTTGACATATAGCATTCAGCGCACTTGCCAGCAGTTGCCAGGTCAGGGCGGGTTTATTCCACCTTTCCTCAGCCGGGTCGTAGTTTAAACTTTCATAAATCATTACTAACCACGTAGTGTTTACAGTATGTGTTTACAGATTGGATTTGGCTGCTGTCCTACATCCACGGCTGCTATCTTGCTTGCTTAAGATGCATGTTTCCTCTCACAGAGTGATGGATCTCTTTCAGAGGAACCTATCTAGGTCTTCCTCCCTGTTCAGTGATATGAATCAGTACACTAGCGTAATGAAAGGCGTAGATGGGCATGTTAAAGTGCCTCGTGTTCCCGGATCGTAAATCACGGAGCTGGCCTCAGTGGCCGTTTCGGTGAAAGAGATGGTGCTGATTTGTTCCAACAGCGATGCTGATCGTTTTACAGCCACCTGGATGGAATCTTTTGCAGGAGTGGCAAATCTCGGATGTTACAAGTCTTCTCGCGTGTAATTGTAGAGGTAGCCCAGCTCTATCTGCAGCCGCTGTGGTTAGATGTGCCAGCTTTGTTGGGGTTTGCTGTTGAAAGGCAGACTGTGCCTCATTTTTAATGCTCTGACCCTCGCAGCAAAAGCTTTTGGCCAGGTGCCGTGCTCCGCGCTGCTATCCTCTGTGATGAGGCCAGTTTCCAGCAAAGCCAGTGAAAGAAAGCCAACTCAGCAATCGCATGGCTGGTGAGACTCAGCCAGGATTACACAGCCCACGCTGAACTGCACATGGGTTCAACTCACATTTTTAGGAATCTGTTTGTTCACAGTTAACCCCTTAGGAGCCAAGAGATATTCCTGTTGCTTTGCTATTCTGTTTAGATGGAATGGTTACAAGAAGGATTACAGTTCCGTTACAGCTACTAGGCTTTATGATGACCTGTTTGTAATTAAGTCACTTCCCTTAAAGCAGCAATATGAATCTTTCACTCATAGGGTCCAGCTACAATTGCAGAGCATAAGTCACATTTACACCACTATCACAAATACAGATCGTGCTTCGAGCCCCTTATTAACAACTGTACTTGTACATTTGTTGACGAGCTGAAGGATACAGACTTTGTGTGCACATGTGTCATGCAGGCTTACAAATGCTACAGATTACACTCACGATTTAAGTCTGTAGCACCCGTATGACTTTGTGACACATAACGTGGAGTCAGGTTCTGTCAGGGAGTCGGAATTTGGCACAACACCTGCAAAAACAAGTCAGAGGAAAAAGGGCCATGTCCGCAAGGTCCACCAATAGTACAGAATTCTGTCAAGGCAGGTTGTAAACTTGCAAGGCTTATTTGGCGAGAGATTGATGAAGACTGACCAAACTGACCATTCATTTCTTTGCATGCAGCCTGAAGCTGGACTGAGGTTAGATGACATTTGGCATCCAGAAAAACTACACAACTGTGAGACAGGGATGACACAGGAAGTCACAGCCTACAATCTTTCATAACTAACACTGGCAGGGAGGAACACTCAGCTGTCGGATTTTCATTGTTTTCCTGTTAACCGTGAGACTGTCTGCCTTTTATCTCTTGAACTCATGCCAAAGAAGTAACAGCCAGTTCGACATTTGCTAGAGCTGTCTCTTGCTTGGTCACTCTCTTTTTCTCTTCCTCGCTTTCCTTGCTGGGAATATCGAGCAAGCTTCTTCTTTATAGCTAGCTGCAGACCCATGCAGCCTTCATCTGTGTGAAGCCTGTGAGTTACAGAGGCTCTTTGGAAAGTTCTGCCTGAGAACAGGTTGTGTGATGTGTAGTTGAAGTGTTGCATTCCAAAATGCATTACAGACCAGGATGTGTGTTGGTGGGATTGGACTTAATCCATCAACGAAATACCTATGGTATATAATGTTTAATACAGTCTTTATTAGAAAAATACATTTTTATTATAATTTATTTCAGTACTCATTTTAAACAGAATTGTGGGGAAAAAGGAAATTTTGGAAGCATTTTAGAATGAAAATTATGTTACTTAGTCTTACTCACTTGAGCAGTGGTCAATAAGGGTACAGGTTTCACTAGAAATGTAATTTCCTGAGGGATTGTGCAGTTTAAGATTGTTGCAGTAAATGAATAGGAGTCTATGGGAAAAATATGGGATGAAGAAACAACACACAGGATGTATGGGTCGGTATGTCTGTGGATCAGAGATTGGAGATCTGCCCTAATATGCAGTCCATTGGCTGTTGGGCCAAAGAATCCATAGGGTTTGAATGGAGGTGAATAAGACTCTTTGGGAGGGAAAAGTGATGGGGTGGCAGAAAAGGTAGACAAGTAGACAAGTGCAGGTCAGACCAACATCAAATCTGTGCTGTGAGGTCTCTAAAAATGGTGTATGCAAAATTCTGTTGTTATCAGTCGAGCAGTAGTAGATGGGTGTGTACTTTTCCACCCCATTCATTCTAAATGGGGAAAAATATGGATTTTAACAAAGTTTTGTCCAAAAACTTACAAGTGTATATAAGTACACCTTTCCCGATCAGTCCAAACATTCCAGAGTCTAAAAAACATCGACTAAGAAGGGGAAGAAAAATATAAATCAGAATTCTATAGTCCCGCACTTTTGTGCCCAAAGTAGCACAATGCATTTCGGATATTTTCCCAACAAAGAGTTTAGCATTATTGAGGTCTGTTAGGCTTTAAATGGCGTCCTCTTTAACTCATTCCCCAAAAACTCCAGATGGAGAATGGATTTGCAGAGTACTTATCAGAGTACCACTCAAGTTTAAACTACTGCTGTATAACTGAGGGTCTCCCAGCTCTTCAGCGCCCGGCTCTTTGTAATATATGCTCTTTGTCTGTCATAAGCGAATGAGAAACAGATTTGGGAAAGAGCAGCAGGCAGAGAGAGGACGTGTTAGGGAGTTAAAGAGAGAGGGGGGTTGGTGTAGTTTCAGGCTCTGTGGGCAGATTGTTCGGCTTGGACCTGGACCTCATTACACGCTCCTCCTGGTTAAAGTGGGTATTATGTCATGGTTGCATTTGGCCCTCTCTTCGGGGCAGAGGATGAACAGGGTATTTGTGTGGGCGTCCTGATTCCCCTTTTGCAGTCTCATAATGAGGGAGAAAGCGGGGTTAGCTGTGTGAGTGAGGTTGGTGTTGCAAAGCAGGGTTTTTCTGTGCTCCGGAATGGAGGCGTTTGAAGTTTCGCTGGAGCAGGGGTGGGATTTTGGTGTCGTCATGCAAAGGACCACCCCTTCCTGTTTTTCTCCTTTTCTGAAGAGTAGCCTTTTCTTACTGTACTGTTCTGTCTCCAGAATATCTCCAGTTTGAGCATTGGGCTTTGCTGCCTTATTCTGCAAGGCTCTATCCAATCTAATTTGGGTAGAATTGGATGCAGGCCTGCTCTGCTGAGTAATGGAAACCTCAGTGGTACTTCACCAGAATAAAAATGCACCTTGTTTGGCTTTTAGTTTCAGGGATCCTTGAGTTCATACCCTGAAACAATACAAACACAATATATGAACACATATGAACACAGTTATTGTGTAGCCTTAAAGCTGCTTTTGTTGATGTATTTCAACTGAACAATCCATTTGACATGTACAGGACACGTTTATAGATGTAGGCGACATCGATGTTCAGCTACTGTTCATTATAGAATTGTGCAGTTGGGCCAGATTTGGTGGATGACTTCCCTGGTACAATTCTGAGGAGAGTTTCCTGTAGACTGGGATTTTAGTCCCTGCTGGTAGACCCGTATGACTGCATGCTTCCATACACCTGCAAATTTAGCTATTTTCTGGCACACCCAAATGCAGTCTCTTTGTTTTTGAGTTCATGTTCGGGCATTTCCTTACCAGCTAACTGTACCTAATAAAAAGAAGAAAAAGATAAAGAAACGAATGCGTATGTTATACTCATACTCTAATATTTTCTTCTCTAGAAAGGAAGAATCATAGCATATGGATTACCTCGCGTGTTAACATATTGATAGAAACCTTTTGTCCTCCTCCAGCTGGCCTCAGAAAGACATATGCATCTTGTACCATGCTGTCACCCTGCTATGATGTTGTCAGAGGAGAATTTCCACCGCATTCCTCTCTCCAGCTGTTTAACTGCACTGAAACAGAAACAGACGCTTCTCTCTGTTTTCCTGACTTACTGGAGGTTTACAGGCATGGTTTACGTTTAGTCTCGTAACTCGTAGGCCAGGGTTGGCTTTCCTTTGAATAGGTCTTGATTTACTGTTGTTTACTTTCCATATTCAGTAAGAAAACATACTGTAAGTCTTGTGTTTGGAATATTTGGGTGTTGTATGCGAACGTGTTGAAAGAGTTCAGTTAGCTTATCACGTTGCCCTCTTGACCACTTGCATAAGGTTGGCCGTTTTCCGGGGGTTTTGGTGCAGTGCTGATAGAACAGTTCGTATTTACAGCTACTGCGTTCTGTGTATAGGAATAGAACCAGAGTGATGTCAGATAGTATCAGTGGAAGTGTAAACCTTAAAGAGGATATGGCCACACAGGCATGATCTAATTTGGTCCCACTGCCCGACAGGCTGTCTATGCCTCTATGTATAACAAGCAAAGAGCACTACATCAACCTAACACTGCATTTAAGTCTTTACTGGTACAAGGACTGATCGGTACCTGTAAGACTAAATATGACTACATGTAATTAAATCTGTCAAAAGGTGAGTGTAAAAAACAACAGGCTTCTTACTGAGATTTTAAGATGTATGATTTAGTAACAGCTATGAAACTATGAATGGGAAAAGTGTTGCCTTGAATTTACTTGCTTCAGATGGATGTCTATATTGGTTCCGCATGAGCCAAATTCCATTAAACTGAAACAGTTTTTGGTGAAAAAGTAGGTGAAATGAATGACGGTCTTTGTGTTGCAGCGATGTATTCCTTTCATGTGGAACCAATGTACACACTTAAGTCATGTAAATCAAAGCAGCAGAGTTATTTAGTCATTAACGTGAGGTACTAAAGTCTGGACCCACATGCAGGTTTAAGAGGTCAGTAAACTTCATCTCCAATGTGGTTTTAACCCCATAGACGGTGAGATTTATCGCTTCTATTTGGCCAAAGCGGGGCTGCAAGAACTATGACTTAATTGATATTGAATTGAATTTGGGACAGTCGTGTGCTGGAGGTTAGGGAACCAGCCTTGTGACCAGAGGGTTGCCGGTTCAATTCCCTGAACTGACAGTAACGACTTGAGCAAGGCACGTAACCCCCAACTGCTCCCTGGGCGCCGTGGATAGGGCTGCCCACTGCTCCGGGTAAGTGTGCTCACTGCCCCCTAGTGTGTGTGTTCACTAGTGAGTGTGTTTGTGGGTGTTTCACTTCACGGATGGGTTCAATGCAGAAGACTTGTAAATTTCCCCACTGTGGGATCAATAAGGGATTAAAATCTTAAAAGTCTTAATAAGTTAATGGTAGAAAAGTTGCTGGCTGTCAGGCACGAGTATCTGAGAGATTACATGCTGCATTTATGGCTAAAACTTTCTAAAACTCCAGTTGCAGTCAAAAGTGAGAAACAGGAACTATAGGTCTAAAATTTTTTTCTCCTGGATGTAGCCCCCTTAAAAAACGAAAACAAAGCTTTAAGTCACCTAGATGTTTAAAGCTCTAGAGCTAGTGCTTTAGAGGTGGGCGATATGTAAAAATGATAGTTTTATACTTAATACTAATTTTCTTATTTGTTTATAGCACAATGTTTATATGGGAAATAGAACAAATACATACAATTAAAATTGAAAAAAATTTAATTTGATCTAATCCAATAAAACACAATTGTACTCCCTTTCTAAATAAGCATGCAGCACTGATAATAAAATGATATGATCAAAAAAACATATTTATGACATACTTTATCATGTTAATGATCAGTGTTGCAATATTGCCAGCCCTGACCTGAGTGTGGACTGATAAGTATAATAAAACATGTATGTATTTTGAGATATTAGATTTTAGGCTTTATGTCCTTTAGGCCTCCGGATCTGACAAGGCTGATGTCTGGACTGTTACTGTACAATCTGTAATATCAGTTTTCATTACAGGTAACTGACCTGACGGATTTATTTTGATTATTTGTGGTGTATTATTGATCAGGAAACATAGAAGCCATGGTTTGTTTGTGTTGTTCCTTTATTGTTTCTGTAACTATAAATGTTCTGTAGAAGTTTTCAGAAGCAATGCAGAAATGCTGTGTCTGTGGTCTTCATAAAAGCCATTAAAAAAAAAAAAAATTAAATTTGGAATTAAATGTTTTTGCCATACTAATATCTGCAGGCTTTTGTTTTGCAACTAGCCGATTAATCAGAATTTGACTACTCCACTGATAATTTAGTAACCAGCTATGAAAGAAGTAATTTGTTGCAACTTCATATCTAATTGGAACATATTGTATTGTGTCTACTATGCTGGATTGGGGCTGCCATATTACATTGAGGCAAGAGGATTAGACTGGGATACCTGAAATAATTTTTGTTTCAGTTATTGTACTTTTAAATATGGTTGAGCTGTCTGATAAACTGTGAGTGGAAACTAAATATTGTATCTCTAAAATAATAACATTACAGGAGCAGGAAACACTATGTTTACTTTCAGTGCAAGTCAAAGGAATTTTCTTTTGGTCCATTTTTATTGAATTCTCATCCAGTGTAAAAATATTTTTAAATGATGTTAAAAAGTAAAAAAACAACAAAGAAATTGAAAAATTGAGAGACAAGATTTTTGGTTTCAGGTTTTTGGTTCAGACAGAACCTAAATCCTCTCCTCGTTTTAGCTGTAGCAGAATATGCATTGAGATGCTACTATATTGTATCAAACCAAACAATAAATTATATGTATTATTGCTCTAAAATATAACTAAAATATTATCTCCACAAATTTGATATAAATACATAGTCAGTGGAACACCATGTCTCCGTTTGTCCCCGTGAGCTATGAGTAAGAAATAATGACCTAATGATTGCTTGTGTTGTCTCCAGTAAAAGCCTCACCCTGTAAAGTTTTCAGTAATGTTTTTTTTATATATTTTATTGGCTCAGTTTCCAACAATGAAATACAGTTGTCTTTCGGGGAGGATTGTAGAAAAGCCACGCTCTGTGTAAAAACAGGAACTCTCTTGTGTGTGATTGCGGTGCGTAATAGGGTGGAATTCCTCCGGAGCTGCCTCACCTCTGCTCATTGAGTCTTAATGTGAACCACATGCATTGTGTTCAGTTTGGGTGGCGTGTGTTCTCCAGTTTGACCCGGCACAGCCCTCGCACATTCGGGGTCCCGGTGTCGCCAGCCAGCTCTAGCTGCCATTTCTGCCCTGCTTCATGCCTACGCCTTTATACATACCATGTAATTTTGAGGTGGGACAAGCCTACCAGGGTTTAGCCACTGTCCTTTTGTCATTATAATCTTGGTCTCCCCTCCCATTGTGTGGTGTGCATTTACAGCGGGCGTTCATCGCTCCCTGGCATTAGTTTCAGCTGATCGCACTGTGAAAGGCTATGCTGACGGAATATGATCTCTGAAACGCGTCTCTTGCCGTACTTGAAGCTTGAACTGAAAGTTGAATTGGGGTAAACGCTTGACTTGGTTGGTGAGAAACCATCCCCTTGGTGATGGTAAAGTGTTTAACTTCTGTATATCATTCTCTGGGCTGGATCCCTCCCTCTTGAAACTCTAATACTCCAAATGATTCATAGGCCTGAGTCACAGCAAAGAAATCAATAACGCTTTACCTGGAAGAAGAGCCATTCGTGTATTGAACTGTCAGGCAGCCTGAATATCCGAGTCCTCCGAGGAATGGCTGGTAGTTGTATTTTTGTGTTGGGGGAGGGGAATAACGGAGGACGTAACGGTAAACAGATGTCTCTGACCCAAATGGACCTGAATTATTTATGGCAGTGGGAAATGTTCAGACGTCCTGCTACGTGTTGTTGATTTTGTTGTTAGGAATGAAATACTGTGATTTTGAGCTTGAGTTTGTTAAAGAGTACATTCAACCTCATATGGGCTTAAATGAACATATCGGTCTATATAAAGAGACTTCGGAGAGACACAACTTTTCAAATCCTAAACTTATTATATCCTCAGGCTTATATTTCAGTAGGAGAACCTGACCTGACACATTCTGTCATCTCAGGTCCCCACAACTTCCATAAAACATTTCCCGTATGTTGCGCTGAGAATGTTCTTCTTCTGTTATCATGTAACCTAATCTGTGGCCCTGACAGCATCCTCTAAACATGCTCTGAACATTACAGGTAGAATGTTAGGTCTTAGTTAACATGTACCGTCATGAGATAATTATTTTAAATGATTTAAATGTTCTTATTGGAGAAATCCACTACATTTAAAATCAGAATCGCATTGTGTTTCGAAAACACCTTCTTCCCTTAAAACTTAAAACTTAAGTGTGTTTGTTTTCTTTTTTCTTTAAATTAAAGGTTAAAAGTAAAAATAATTATTAATGAATATTTTTAAGAGCTTCTGTTTAGTTTTTCTTTTCATTTGTTTGATTTATTATCAGTAGATTACATGATACAAATGTAAATAATACAGATATATATATATATATATATATATATATATGTGTAAATAATCAAGAAACTTACCAATACACTTCAGTTTCCCAGTATTATGTTTTGTCATGCTGTATCGATTCTTTAATTAGTAGCTTGTATGTTACGGTGGGTGACAGGCTATTTTAGTCATGTGTTCAAACCTCTGACCTCTAGATAGTAGTCTTGTAATCCATCTTCAGCCATTAAAGTCTTCCACTCCAGCATAACCCAGTAGCATAAGGGTGCTAACGCTAACGCTAGCTTTAATAAAACTGTACTTATGGCGTGTGGTTTTATACTATCCGGGTTTTCCTAAAATTAGATTTTAAAATGACAATGCGTCATGTTGCTTAAAGTATTACAACGTCGCAATATATTGAACCCGAGTATTGTGGTACATATGGCTTGGTACATATGGTACATGAGTCTTTTTGCCAGTATACAGCCCCAGTAAATAACAGTGTCAGGCCTACTTTTAAACCACCCAGATTCATTTGTCTTAAAAAGTGAACTATTTCTGGCAGAGGAAGGCGCTACTAGGAAACTGCCTGACTACCAGTGACCGCTGGATACTCTTGGCCAGGAATGGCATGTAAGAAAAGGCAGAAGTGAAATTACCCCCCCCCCCCCACACACACAGACACACACACCCCCAGTTCCTCTGCTGGAGGGACTCAGAATAGAAAGCAGTGCTGCTTGGTGGAAGTTTATGACCTCTGCTTATATGCCCACATCACAGGGCTCATAGATGACCGGGAAACACTCTGTCATTTGGGGGGCCAAATCTATTTTTGAACTGTTTCCACAAGCTTGAAGAGGTCTAAAGCGCTGTGACACTTTGGGGTGTTACAGGGTTTTGAAGAAAAACAGCGGACTTTAATTGGAATATGCTTTTATTTCTATAATAATGGTGATATTAATTCTAATAATAGCATAGATATTTTTCTATATGTAAAGCCCACTCCTCCGATATAAAGTGTGGCATCCATAAAGGATTTTACAGGATAACCCTTTAAATATTGAGCTGATATGTATTATGCTGTTTTTGTTCAGTAATGTAATTACTGATTAATAGTGAATAATATTTAATGAAGTCGATCGTGATGCTGTGTAATACATGTGTATTTTTCTTTGTCTCTTCTGTTCGTTTCAGATGGACCTGAAGTTGCTTTTCATATCAACCTTGTTAGGGGTTATGTGCCTCAGCAGCGCTCAGCCAGGTAACGTGAGCTGACTCCTTTAGTTCAGTTTTGTTCTGTCAAGATGAGTAAACCGTATTTGAATCTGATCATTTAGTGTCTGCTAAGAGAGTGCCTCCGTCAGGGTGATGTACTGATGTAGTGGGGCATAATACAGAATGTAAACCATGGACAAAGCCATCACTGACCCCAATTACTGATGGACACAAGTGAAACAACACGAGAGAAGCAGCTCTCATTGCCATCATTTAGTGTTGTTGTTTGTGTTGTTGTTGTTGCCCTGCATGACGGGAATTTCTGTTGCTTTTGTTGTCCACAGAGGGGAATGAGTGCATCAAGGCTAACGCAGAATCCTGTGGGGACTGCATACAAGTGGGGGCTAAATGTGGGTGGTGCACAGACACGGTGAGTAGAGCCAACACCAGTTTATTTGTTTTTTCCTGTTTTTGCTACTGTAAGAAAACAGCAGAAAATCATTTACGGCTGATAACACAGACCTCATGTTCACTCCAGTGCTTTGTTCTTTTTATAACTTGATAAAGGAATACAGTGATTTTGAGCTAAAGTACAGTGCAAATGTCAAAAGACCAGTATTTACTTATTTGATATCCTTTAAGTTTATTAGGTTTATTTTTCAGATTTTCTAAGAGATTAAATATAAGATTAGCCGTTACCACACAGAATGGAAAAGCCAAAGAAAATAAGCAGGGGGAAAATAGAGTTCAAAAAATTATGAAAGGATCCAGAGAAAACAGCTCAGAACAGCCATGCCATAGTCATACGGTCACCATCAGTACCATCAACAATGAACTGTCCATCTAAACCACACCAGATGTGGTGATGATCACTTGACTTATGAGGACCAGAAAATGCAGCCAGAATGCAATAAGACTGAACTTTTTAGTGTGTGGAAAACATATCCCTGTAGATTTCTTTAAAACCAAGCATGTATGGGATATTTAGTGGTCGAGGCTTCTGTGGAAATTGTTGTTCAATGCATGTTTCCTGCTATATATATATATTTATATATATTTTTTTATGTATTTATAAAACATATATATATATATATATATATATATATGCTTGTTATACATGCTTGGTTATAATCGACCATAAAATATCATGTGCCATGCTTGTTTAATCGATTTATGTAACAAATTATAATGATTTATTTGACTGAAATGTAGTTAATATTCAATCAAATGTATTTTTTACAATCAACATTTTTTACACAAACAGACATTAACGGACATAAACAGACGTTTTGGTGTCTGAAAGTAGCACTGGAGCTATGAATGGAGCTAATGTGGCCACCATGTGAGACATTGCTCGAACCACACTAGTTGATGAAGATATTAAGTTATCTTATGTTAATGTTTATTACCTTCATAATAAAAATAAAATAGACACCCATGTACAGACCTGATTCAGGCTCTGTGATGGTACGCCCTGCTGCATTCAGTTATGCAAGATGTCTTGATCCATTCTTTGTCTGCTTGTGATTGCTTAACACAGCCCAGTGCACAACTATGGATGAAACTGTCTTGGCGTGTGGCGTAAGAGAGCCATTACGTGAACTGATCTGTTTTTTGTCAGCCTGGCATTTTAAAACTAATAGCAGACTCTGCTCTAATTTGGTCTGCCATGACTACGTTGCTCCGTTTCTCAGGTGTTTGGTACTGTGGCTGAAGTGAATGTCCCAGCAGCCCTCTCCAGTTCTGTGTGGTTTAGGGTGGATTGAGAAACCCAGGCACAGCTACTCCTGTTCCTTGAATCTGCAACACTCCATAAAAAATCTGCTCCGAGCTGTTGAGCCAACTAACGGCTTTACCAGACATAATGAGTCAGATCCTGAGATGGGAAGCCTGAGGGCAGATAAACTGTACAGCAGCACTACTGACTAAAACTTTAGCCTTAGTAACTACTTAACAACCAGAGAAGTACAATGTAATTGTGTGATATAGTTTAAGTATTGCCTGAAATTTGAAAGACATGAATGATAATATAATAATGTTTAATAGCAGTTTTTACATTTTCATTTTTCTTCAGGTTTGTGTATTACAGTTACACCTCTTTTATCCCCTGTAATCTCTTTTACTCCTTAATTCAAAAGTTTTGTTGTTTGCTGCTGTGCTTTTAAAATGGAAATATGTAAATGACCTCTTCTTGGATTGGCTCCTCTATTTTCAGCCTCATTTAAAAAACATGACTAATTAAAATGATGATGTCTTAATTTGCAGGTTATCTGTTGCTTATATGTTGGTTTTTGGGTCATTACACAAATTTAGATTTAGGATTTACATAGGATTTGAGTGTCAGCAGTGGTAAAAATATTAACACACTACATTGAATATTGAGATTCTAATTTTATTTGCCAAAATATATTAATATATGAAGCCTCATCAAAAAAAAACCTGTTGTGGATAATAACGGATGGCTCAGAGTATAACAGGAGTGGAGGTTTAAGACCTGGGGCAGGTGGTATTTCTATATACTGTTGGGTCACTTGCATGGGTCCAAGTTATCCTTTTTTTACTGTCTTCTCATTGTAGGGGTTCCTGAAGCAGGGTGAACCCACGTCAGCCCGCTGTGATGAACTGGAGTCTCTAAAGAAGAGAGGATGTGTGGCAGCCAAGATCGAGAACCCTCGAGGCAGCCAGAAGACCCTCAGGAACAAACCTGTCACAAACCGCAAGAAAGGAGGAGAGAAACTAAAACCTGAGGAGATCACCCAAATCCAGCCACAGAAGCTCTCACTCAGCCTCAGATCTGGTACAGTTAGACCATTAGTTTAAAATCTGAGACCAGGTGTTATACTGTAAATATGTGGGTCTGAAAAAGGATACTGTGGCTGTACATGAATGATATAGCGTTTCTGTTCCTGCAGGAGAACCACAGACGATAGACCTGAAGTTCAAAAGAGCAGAAGACTATCCAATAGACCTGTACTACCTTATGGACCTGTCTTATTCCATGAAGGATGATCTGGAAAATGTCAAAAACTTGGGAACCAGCCTGATGCTGGAGATGTCCAAGATCACCTCTGACTTCAGAATTGGTGGGTTGTCAGAATGTAGTACTGTCGTTCAGACTTCCTTTTTCCAATATCAGTTTTAATTTGAAACTTGTTGGTTTCGTCCAGTGATGAGCAGCAGTTCAATATGAGCACTCTGTTAAGGCACACATGTTTCATAATAATGAAGAGATATCATAAATAGAAAGTTTAGACACTTTCTTATTTTGGGTGTTCTGATCCTTTGAAGCCAAAACAAAGGATTGTCTTGTGCAGGTGTGGTAATATTTGACATCATTTATTTAATCGGAACTGTAAGCTAAATTGTTGCACGGTACATATCTAGATATGAATATACAGGAGAGGCCAGTGTTCTAGTCTACATTCTTTTTAGGACTTTTATTATATTGTTCCAGAGGGCTTGTAGACCCATAATCACATAAACCCCTGATCAATACACAAACACAAACCATTGATGAGTTCTAATTCCCAATAACTGGGACTAATACCCAATCCCAATACCCCTGACCAGTTCCCATTCAAAATAACCATGACCAGTACCAAATCCCAATACCCTTGACCAATTCCCAATAACCATGACCATTACCCAATACCCCTGACCAATTCCCAATAACCATGACCATTACCCAATACCCCTGACCAATTCCCAATAACCATGACCAATACCCAATACCCCTGACCAGTTCCCATTCCCAATTATCATGACCAGTACCTAATCCCAATATCCCTGACCAATTCCCATTCTCAATAACCATGACCAGTACCCAATCCCAATACCCTTGACCAATTCCCATTCTCAATAACCATGACCAGTCTTCAATCCCAATACCCTTGACCAATTCCCAATAACCATGACCAGTACCCAATACCCCTGACCAATTCCCATTCTCAATAACCATGACCAGTACCTAATAACCATGACCAGTACCTAATCCTAATACCCCTGACCAATCCCCTATCCATTTATTAGATTCAGCCTATACTATCCAAGAGATTGGATTGGTGAAACACTAATTGTTTTTGCTATCCGTGTTCCTACTTAGTTATTGTAAATTAAATATTGGAATGTTTTTGATCACCTCCATTGACTGCTGGGGTAATAAGAGGCATATTGCATTTGATGCACTGGTATCAAGGTTTAACCTGATATCTAAACACATGATATTATAATTGCAAGTAATAGATTTTACTGTGCCAAATGTTTACCACTTATAGCTCTAGAATTCATCATCTCCTTTTGTGTGCCAGGCTTCGGCTCCTTTGTGGAGAAGACAGTCATGCCCTATATCAGCACCACTCCTGCTAAGCTGCTGAACCCCTGCACCGGAGACCAGAACTGCACCAGCCCCTTCAGCTACAAGAACGTGCTGAAGCTAACCAGCAACGGACAGCAGTTCAACACTCTGGTGGGCCAGCAGCAGATTTCTGGCAACCTGGACTCTCCAGAGGGGGGTTTTGATGCCATCATGCAAGTGGCTGTCTGTGGGGTGAGTGAGGAAAACTGAACCCTATGGAGTTATTATTATTATTTTGGAGCGTTCCACATTATGGGGATTATGTTTACATTTGATATATATTCTGTAACAACAGATCAAAGGCCAACGTTTATTTAACCTCCCCTAGATCACTGCACCAGTTCCGTTACTTTAATGCATCATTTGAAAACAGCTGCTGCCATTTACACACTGTGAGATTTGCATGATAAACCAATCAACTGAAATGGCCCAGGAGTGCTCGGAAGGACGTCTGATTCCATTGACTTACATTAAAATCGAATTAGGTTTTGGGCCTCTCCTGTAAAGTTGCCATTTTGGAGATACTTGTTTTTCTTTGGACAGCGACGATATAACAGACACAAAATACAACAAATCGAAAGACGTAGCATTAATCAAAGTTTACCTGCAGGCTCCACACTCGAAGGTTCCATTGCCATTATGGCAGAGGTCACTGCTGATGATGCCCTCCTTTTGGTGATTTCCACCAAAAAGAATAAGCTCCTTCATTCTGGATTCTGTTATTTTCTGTCAGTCATTTCTATTATGGTTGGGGAAAAACTTAAGAGAGCTATGTTTCACTAGACCAAGATCATGACTGTAGCCCAAAGTACTGTATATGGGAACAGTGCTCCTTTTAGTTTGTGTCTGCCATCTCAAGCAAAACTAGGGCAACAGCTAAAGCAACACTGTGTAGGATTGGGGATCCCCACAAGTAGATAAATCTGACTTTTGCGATCTCATTGATAAAGTAGCTGAAGAGAACCCAGTCAAAACTAGATGGCAGACATGTCTTCTGAGGATAGAGGTAAATTATCTACTGTAGTCATCGTATCTTCATCAGAGTAATCAGTATAACAGTTGGTTTTGCATTTGAGCACTGCATTAAGCCTGTTTGTGTGTGTGACGGTAGTACTTAAAAACTCATCCTGGTACCTCTGAGCTCTGAAATGATTTTACAGGCTTTACAGGGTGACTCTGAGCAGCCCACCCTCCGCATATTTCAGTGTGTTTTTCTCCATATTCGGAAAAAATGTATTACGTAGTGTTGCTTTAACCCGTTATATGGCAGTAACTGTCAGTGACAGACACAAGATAAACACAAGGTGCACAAAAGAGGAACTTAACATGGACATTCAAATAAATAAATACTGAATATCTGTCATTTGTCTAACACAGTTATCTCTTAGAGCTGCACTAAATGTATTGAACGTTGTTATACAAATATATCTCACTATTATTATTATTATTATTATTATTATTATTATTATTATTATTATTATTATTATTACTATTATTATTATTATCATTATTATCATCTGGCTGAATTCCTGAGCTTATGACACTGAACATGTACATTCCTAAATAAATTAAATATGAAGCACAAATATGAAAGTTCTGTTTATGTCTTTTCATCTTTCTTCAGATGATCAGGCACTAAACGGTGAAGGGAGGTTTGGAGTGTCGTTCTCTCTGTAAGCTTGGGCAGTTGTTTTTGCTAGCAGTCAAGCTTTATGTTTTTTGGCTTTGTGTCCTTCTTACTTCCTTCCCGGTACTCTCTTTCTCCTTCTCCCCTAATCCCTTTTTATCTTTTCTGTTCTCTCTCTGTCTTTTTCTTCCTCACTCTCCCTTTCTATCTGTCTCTCCCTCCCTCTCTGTATCTCTGTCTCTCTTTTTTCAGGAACACATTGGCTGGAGAAACGTCACTCGTTTGCTGGTGTTTTCTACGGATGCTGGATTCCACTTTGCTGGAGATGGGAAGCTGGGTGGAATTGTGCTTCCTAATGATGGCAAATGCCACCTGGAGAACAACATGTACACAATGAGCCACCATTATGTATGTATTGTGAGAATGGTACATTGTACAGTACATATCTTTATGAGCTCCGATCTTTAAGTGTGCTGGCTCTTGTTTTGCGTCTGACAGGACTACCCCTCCATTGCCCATCTGGTGCAAAAACTGAGTGACAATAACATCCAGACCATCTTTGCTGTCACAGAGGAATTTCAGCCCGTTTATAAAGTAGGTTTTCAATTACATTCAAAGGACTGTGCATCTGCGTTCAGCATTTCTTTCCTGTTAGCTTGCGGAGTTCACTTTTCCTCCCAGTTGAAATCTTTTCCTCCCTTTTAGGTTGGGAACATCTCAACCTTTTGAAGTCTGTAAAAATATTATCCCCTTGGCCAATAGCCTGTGTTCTCACTTTAACCAGAACGCAGTCAAAGCTCTGTGGCGTTCTCTTCTCCCCTCTCTCCTAGAGGAATGTATCTAATCTGCTATTAGACCCACAGCGTCATATTGTGCATATTGAGTGTTCAAATCTCGAGTTAGAATGGAATTCTCATTGAGGCCGTCTCTGTGAACTTGGAAAGCCGTGACGCTGGAAATAGTTTCTAGCTCCAGACTTGGCTTTCCTCACACTCCAAAATCACCATTTAGAGTTCCTGGCTGAAACGTAAATGGGTCTGTTATGAAACAAACCTGCTTTTAGCCTGTTCTAGACTGCAGTGTTTTATACTCGTCTCTATCCCGTGGCTTACACCCAACCGCATTTTTCGCTGTTTTTTCCATCCTCCACAGGAATTGAAAAACCTCATTCCAAAATCGGCAGTGGGAACACTGTCAGCGAACTCCAGCAACGTGATCAATCTTATTATTGATGCCTACAATGTGAGCATATCGTCTTTCATTACTTAGTGCACCGTTCTTTAAGTATTCAGATTTAAAACACGCATTAAGCGTTTGAACCAGCTCACTCACTTTTCCGTTATTTCAGTCTCTTTCCTCAGAGGTGATTCTGGAGAACAGTAAGCTTCCTGAAGGAGTGACCATCACCTACCAGTCTCGCTGTAAAAACGGAGTTGTCAGCGTTGGGGAGGAGGGACGGAAATGCTCCAACATTTCCATAGGAGACGAGGTATAACTCCGATAGAGCTTTGAAAGCTTCTTCAGGAACTGGTCAAATCCATGATTGCCAATATGCATTTTACTGTTCTGCCTCCGCTCCTGTGTGTGGACTGAGACAAAGATCATCTTGGCTCAAAAATCGTATTGGCGGAGCCGCGAACATATACATTACAGCACGGATAGATCCTGTATTAATGCACCAATTTATTAAAAGCACTGCACTTCTAAACCTCTTTGCCTAACATCACCCCCGACTGTGCTACAATCACTGTAACATATGGCGTCGCAGGGGTTGTTACTTTATTACACTGAACTAGAGCTACCTGCAGAGTCTAGTTCCAACCACAATCTGCCACACCTGCTCCAGATAATTAAGTTACTCAGAAGTTCCTCATTGGCTGGACCAGATGCTCCTGTGTTGTTTTGGGGGGGAGGGGGAGGGGCAGCATGTTAGATGCAGGCTTAACTAAACTCTGCAGCACAGGAGCTCTACAGAAGGAGTGTGGGACCACTGTGTTGCTATAATGTAACTGACAAATGTTTACTGTAGAAATGTAATTTCCACCCTTTTGGCACCAGGTCTACTTTAGCATCAACATCACTGCTCAGGGCTGCCCCAAACATGGCAAGACTGAATCTTTAAAGATCAGACCACTGGGCTTTACCGAGGAAGTGGAGATCAAACTGAGCTTCATCTGTGACTGCGAGTGCCAGAAGGAGGGCATCATCAGCAGTGACCTCTGCCATAATGGCAATGGAACCTTCGAGTGTGGAGCCTGCAGGTACACTTTGACTAATGCTACGTCTTTCGATTTGTTGTGTTTTGTGTCTGTTATATGTGTCTGTCTTTTGAGAATTGATTTTAGAAAAAAACGCCTACAGGGTATGTTTACGAGTTTAAAATCTGAAGTCGGGGGATCTATTAAAGGATATATGCTCCCTTTGCTATAAAACCTGTTCCCCATTGCTGAGGTTTGACTGCATTCAGCTACAAAAGCATTAGTGAAGTCAGGTATTGATGTTGCACATAACTCCATCCTCATCTCAGCGGTATTAGATGGCACGCATCTAAATGTATTTCTAAACATAGTTCTGTTGGCCTGCAGTCCAGTGCTGGGGGGCATTATACCACTCTAGCTGACACTTGATCCTGGGTATGGTAACGTTTGGCTCATGTCCTGAACGTCTGGGTCAGGAAAGGGTGATATCACTAATAAGCCCTTTTCACATTTCCATGTTCGGCTGGAAGTACTTATTGCATATTTTGCGCTAAAACGACAACAGTAACGCCGATGGCCGAGCAGAGCTTGTTTGAGTGTTGAGCTCAAAGCAGAAACAACCTCACCTCAGTTTGCCATCTGATGATAAGCAGAGGGGAAATGGGATTGTGCAGTTATGAGGGATAACGGAATTAAATTGTCACACAGAAGGGAAGAACTTTTGGGCAGTTGAACTTTCTGTCGCTCCCTTTCTCTTTCAGTGGAACAGTTTTTATGTTCCCCCTCAAAATCTGTTAGCGTCTGAGAGAGCAAATGCTTGAGGGCGAGTAGATGGGTGTGGAAAACATCTACAGTGGCGCTATGGACCATGACCGAGCGGCACACCCCGCTAATGGCATTTGTGCATGTTTACCATGTTGACAATTATTTTCTCGTTAACAAACAGTTTCAGGATCTCCATCTTAAAATAATCTAGATACTAACAAAGGAATTCTTCTGTAAAGACCAGACTTATGATCTTTCTTTGGACTCCCCACGTTGGGTGCCACTATGTAACCTCCCTTCACCAAGGGGTACACAAAAACTATATAAACTCCTTCTACTAAGGGGTACACAGAATATTTTTTCTCTGAGGGGGGTCACCCTGCACCTTTCTCAACTGTGGTATTAAAAAGAAAGAGAAAACAAACCACAACTTTAAAGATAATTAACAAAATGTATTAGAAGAAAAAACACAGCACCAAACACAACACCAGTATTTACATATGTACACATGGTCATTTAAAGCCAGTTGTAAGTTATAGTCTTTAGAACCTTAAGTGATGGTAGGTTCTAAATCCAAGAAGTCCTTAGATTTTTGTAGCTGATCTTTTAAGATGGAAGCACCAGCAAGGTGGATAGGAAGGAAAGGGATCTCTGTTCCACTGTTCTTTTATGTCCATACATCCACTTTTCTTCTACCCAATAAAACTCCTTGTACCTAAGCATGAACAGTAAAGTTTCTCAGGAAAGGAGTTGATGGGATGGTTTAAAATGCTGGAGCACATGTGTTGCACTCTGGAAGTACAACCCTACTTCCCTTTATTAGGACCAATTCCTGCTGGTCTCCCCAGAGGCCACCAGTGGTATTGCACAAGAAAAAAAACACTGGTATGAAACCAGGTCTGTTACAATTCTGGATGCATCCTCAAATTTGGCAACTATGAAAAAGATAAAGTGACATAACAACATCTTTCCATGATGAGCGGAAGTGATACAAATAGCAGGTTAATAATCTGGATTAGTTTTGCCATGTGTGTACATACTTCCATGTCTTATGGAGAGGGCTTATTAGAAAGAGAACCTAGATATTTTCAGACATTAAAGTTCCTTTCCTGTAACTATATGGTCTAACCATTGCGGAGAGGACATTAAACAGAACATTAATTATCCCTAAAGGCTAATATTAAATATCATGTGTAGGTATACAGGTGCATACATAGTGCTTTGTTATGATAGTGGTAGGATGCTGTTATATACTGTATATATTAATATGCACACATGTACCACTCTGTATATCTCGAGAGTGTAGGATTTCCCATTTAAGTACCACTTTAATAAGTTTCTATCTTTATCACTCCATTTTAAACACAGTATAGCCTGTCAGTAATTACATGATGTGGAGCTTTCTCTTTTCTCTTTTCCTCCTCTCAGGTGCAATAAGGGCCGCATCGGCCGAGAGTGTGAGTGCAGGAAGGACGAGGTGTCGAGTGAGGACTTGGATAAGAACTGCCGCAAGGATAACGGAACTGACCTCTGCAGCAACAACGGCGAGTGCGTGTGCGGAAAGTGCGAGTGTAAGAAGAGGGACAACCCTGAGGAGTACTACAGCGGCAAGTACTGCGAGTGTGACAACTTCAACTGCGACCGCTCCAACAACAAGCTCTGTGGAGGTACTGAAGATTCTTTGGCAGCAATTTCACTGACAGTCCGGTTACAGTTAAGCCTTTTAATACCCTGCACGACTTCCAGAGTCATAACAGATCATAAAGCACTGTGGGTATCTTGCGCTGAGTGACCGTTTCAGCTGATGTCTTGGAGAACTGAAATATCAGCCATCACACACTGAACTATATATGTGTTGTTGCCAAACAGAACCAGACTCTCCTGTTACTGAGAGACTCAGGTACTAGGCCTGTGCCAGGGTCCTTGTATTCAGGGAACCTTGTGGAAAATAACAGTGGTGAACAGTATTCCACATTGAGGGCTGTATTTTTCCTTCACCGTGCCTCACTTTTGCTTCACTGTTTCATCCTCTAATTTACATATTTCTCCTTATGTGGACGATAAACGCCAGTTAAACTTATTTTCACTTCTGTTTTCCCTGGGCCTGAAGTTGTTTTTCCTGAATTCTGACATCATGGTGTGAAAATGTCCTTAAATGAACACTGTACTGTAGAGATATCTGTTTGCACTAGCACAAGCATGTTTAACCCGCACAGTCACGCTATCTATGTTAGGTACAATAAATGTGGGATATTACATCACCAGACATTTAAAAGTCTGGTTACCATGTTGGAATACGGCCATCTTTAATTTTACCTACCAGGAATTTTTACCCGTCACTGGACCCACTGGGACCAGGTCTAGGGACTAAAGCTCGGCAGGTCCGACAGCTTGCTGCATTTACTGGTTTCGCTACTGTTTGTCCCGATACAGTGAAGAATACATGGGTAAAATGCATTTAAGTGGAGACAGATGGTGAGACATTACCATGTGGTTGGTTTTTAAGGTTTATTGACTGTTGGGGGGAAATCCATTCAGACTGAGTCACTGACCACTACAGACTAAATGATGGCAAGAAGTCTGAATATGTGCCCCTAACATACAATTGAGTTTCTCCTGACTTCTCGGACTGCCACGGAGCCTACAAACTAATGCAGTCCTGCCCAGACTGAGAATCTGGAAAATGAGGTATAACCCTGGCTTTAAGAAGAAGGCCATACATCCCACATTATATCAAGCGTCTCCAATGTAACTGCTCTACATCAGTTTAGCCTGCCGCTTCATGTTGGAGTAACTGTGACTTGTTGTGGCAGATAGTCTGTAGGAGAGTTATTAGTGCTGAAGATGGGGGGGGAGATGCTTAGATGTTGAGCTGTATTCTTGGCTGATGGGAAGCACATGCATCACTGCAGCTTTCTGAAGGGCCTAGACACCAGAAAGGAGTGGCTGAAGTTTATTTCTTCCAACTGTTCTGACTATTTCAGTCTTCTTTTCAGTCTGGACAGAGCAGTCAGTCAGAGCAGAGGCCATTTACATGTGCACTCTGAAAAGCACAACAATAAAATCTATTATCATATGTATCCTGGTACATGTAAAACCATACCCTCTTTTGACCTTGTAGGGGGAAAAACCACGACATTTCAGGACCTGAATATCATAACTAAACTTCACCTCCTTCACTGCTCCTTCTTTTGTCCAGGTCACGGGCTTTGTGAATGCAGAGTGTGCATCTGTGATGCCAACTACACCGGAAGTGCGTGTGACTGCTCTCTAGACACGTCCACCTGTCTAGCCTCCAACAATCAGATCTGCAATGGCAGAGGCCTTTGTGAGTGCGGTACCTGCAGGTGTACTGACCCCAAATTCCAGGGACCCACCTGTGAGATCTGCCCCACCTGCCCAGGAGTCTGCACAGAACACAAGTAAGCATGCATGACCTTTATAAGCAAAGGCATGTTGGTCAGATTGGTTCTTTTCCTCCAAAGTTTATTCCCAGTAATGAACAGTAATAGTGTAATTATAGTTGTGTAAATGAACAGCATGGAACATGTAGATGAGAAATTGCACTATAGATTCTCCATTCCTGCAGCACATCTACAATAAATGAGTTGATTTCAGTCGTGGGGGTAACATGCAGTTTGTCCTCCTACAGGGCGTGCGTGCAGTGCCGGGCTTTTGGTACAGGAGAGAAGAAGGAAACTTGTGAGCAAGACTGCAACTACTTCACTCTGATCAAGGTGAAAGACCGGGACAAGCTGCCCCAGCCAGTGCAGGCCTTCCCACTCATGCACTGCAAAGAGAGAGATGCCAATGACTGCTGGTTTTACTACACCTATGCCGTCAACAACAACACCGAAGTCCATGTTGTGGAGACTTTAGGTAAATCCAGAAAGAAGACTGATATACACTACTGTACACAAGGAACACATGTTCATAAAAATGATTTTTATATTTATCATAAAATATTTCAGGTGCAAACACCAGGAGTTTATTATAATTTCATTATACATCACATTGAAGCTCTTGTTTCTATTAAGGAAGTGCTTACAGTACTGCTCATCATTCAGGACACATGAAGTTAAAGAGCACTGTCATTGTATTAGAATCAAAGTGCTTATAGAAACCTTTGTATTCTCAGCAAGCCATATTTTAGCATTGCTGGAAGCTATTTCAAACTATATCAGGACCAGACTCCTATCTGTTTCATAATTTAAGGTTAAATAACTATAAAAAAATACATAATTAGCTTCACTGATAAAATTGGACACACCAGTTTTTTTTTTATTATTGTTATTATTATTATTATTTATTTTTTTTAGTTGTTCTGAAAACTACGCTCACACAGATCTCAATAATCCCTACGTAACCAGCAAACTCTGGCGCCATATTGAGTGTTATGATTCTTGGCATTTATATTTCATCCAGTGACCAGTCTCTTCTTTTATAGCATCTCTGATTAAATCACTAATGTATGTCGTCACTGTCCAAAGAAAAACAGGTATCTCCAAAATGGCGATTTTAGAGGAGAGGCCATAAACCTCATTTAATTTGAATGGAAGTCAATGGACCCAGACGTCTTTCAAAGTCGTTTTGGGCCATTACTGTTGGTCCATTCCTCATGAAATTTCTACAGAGTGTAAACAGCAGCTCATGTGATCAAATGAGGCATAAAAGTAAAAATCAACAAAAATGGAGATACATGTTTTTCATTGGACAGCGACGATATGTATTCGTGACTAAATCTTTAATAGGATTATACCTCATGGCACCTCAGAAGTGTATACTTGTACGACATGTCTGTTGATGTTTCAAGTAAGAGTAAGTTAACATGAGCTCACCGTGAATGTCTCATTCAATGTGTGGAAAATGGATCCAGACGTTCATGGTTGCTTAAAAAGAGTCACTGCATTAGGGCATTCCAAATGGTGCTGCACAAGCTAAGGAAGTAGCTGAATCTGTGAGTGACATGGAAGCATACAGTCAGAAGGGTGAATGTCTCAGTGAATGTCTTATCCAATGTTTACAAAAATAGATCTCAGACGTTGTCGCTTAAAAGGCATCACCAAATATGGCCGTTCAAAAGGCAATTCTGTGAAGGAAGTAGCTGAACATTGATGTGACCTACATCCAGAAACTTTGAATCAAATTTAATCACTGCTGCCAGCAGGGCTTACATGCATATCCCAGTTTACAAGAAATTCTTCTCAGAATTGTGCAGGAAAGGCATCCACCAAATATGGCCCAACTGCGCAATTCTGTGAGGAGTGTCTGAACATTGATGTGACCTACATCCAGAAACTTTGAATCGAATCAAATCACTATAGGTATTACATGCTATTAGGTAAGTTTCAGTCACAGGTGGCTAATTTTTTTTGTTCATCTTCTGCAGGGAGCACACGCTTGTACATTTTAATCCACAGTAACTGTCTAACTACTGAATAGAACATAAAATATTGACCAGTGTGAAAGTTCCTACGTATTTATTTTTTATTTTTCTCCCCATTAAGTCCAAACTCCCAAATATGGGAACTGGATACAAACATATAGGACACATAGTGAACTACATGAGGTAATAAACAGATATTTCTCCTGTGTTTCCCAGAATGCCCGGCTGGTCCTGACATCATCCCGATTGTGGCAGGAGTGGTTGCTGGAATCGTGCTGATTGGCCTGGCCCTTCTGTTAATCTGGAAACTGCTCATGATCATTCATGACCGCCGCGAGTTTGCTAAGTTCGAGAAAGAGAAAATGAATGCCAAATGGGACACGGTAAGAACATTCACGGACCAGCAGTTGGTCACAACAAGATTTACTGATAGTTGGATAGTTGTAGTTGGTGTTTAGGTCTTAAATCTTCTTACACTTTATCACAAAGTATATTAGAACCAGGGCGAAGACTACATCCTTCTAGAGAACTGAGCCCTGTTGCTACAGCCAAAAGCATGCTAAGACTATGACAGAGGCCTTTTTGTTCCTCCAACACCATGATATTTAAACCCATCCAGATGTCATTCGGTTCATTGCAGCGTTATTCACAGGCATTTTATTCAGGCTAGTGTGTGTAAGGCTTATAAGAAGGATTCTAGCAGCTGTAGAGCAGAAGAGAGACATTTTAGATTTGAGGCTTTCTCCTAGGTGTGGTCTGTTTAAGCTGGCCTGGCAGGCTGGGTGCCTCAGTGCTGCCCTCTGTGGTTCAAAAATGGTTCAGAGCCCAACATTAAAAAACAAATCTGCTCCCATGCTGGTCATGGAAATCTAAGCAGGCACAAGGTAATCAGTTTAAAAGCATACAGCCGGAATTTCATGCTCAGATTATCCTTGGAATAACCAGGGCAGGTTACGATGCTTAGCTGTGGCTGTTTTCCCCAGACGAACTTTGTTGAATTCAGACCCCTCCTTTCAGCACGTAGGATTCTCATATGAAGCCGAGTGACATGGGCATGGCAGTGAAGCTTTATGGCCCTCTTAATTACGTACTGGTGTAAGCTACAGTTTACCCACCCTGTCTGTCAGAGCCTGTGATTAAAAACCTCTTCAGAGGCTCTGTGGAGCTGAGGGTGAATGCTGGACTGAGTGCTCTGGGTTCCATCATGTTTAAAGGCCAGGTATAACCTCTTGGTAACCTTCAGGAGCAATTTACATATTGTTTGAATCACATACCATATCACTACTTATTACATACATAATTGATCTCTAGTTATATTATTTGATTGTTATTCATATTTTGATGAGGGAGTAATCAGAGTTGAAAGAAACCAAACACAACGAGCCACATGAATGGACTTAACAAGAACAAACCATGTGTAGCCTTTTTAAAGGTGGTTGGGGGAGGCATGGTGGCGTTGTACACTTGGCATATCAAAAGTCATGGGATTGCGGTATGTAAACTGATTTTACCTCAAGGGGCGATTTGTGAATGGCCACAAGTTCCATGAGTGCACTGACCAGTACTTCATAATCTATTTACGTACTGCGGTTCCAAGGCTTTTGGTATGTCATGGTATATTAGTAGGTGTGTCTGTTTAAAGTTTAGTTATTTTAAGTTTTATAGTTTTTTTTAGCAAATAATAATAATAATAATAATATAAAAAAAAAATAGAAATATTTATTAGACACACAAGTTGTTGAAGTAAGTGAGTGTAATGTACCTTAAGAGTCTAGAGGACTTTAAATGGAGTGGATTAGCCAGCTATGTTACATTAGTAACTGGGATCGAGTAGAGCTGAACACTGTGTACACCTGGCCTTAATCACATGGTATACAGTGATATGGAATGGTGTTATTAATATGAGGAAATGAAAATTGTATCTACATATAAGACGTGTGTAGGTACAGTGTTCATTGTGGATAAATTTATCTTCCTGTATAACTTCCTGGATAAAATAGTCTTCTTGCAACAGGCTGTTCTGAATGACAGCCTTTGGATTATGCAGGCATTGTGAGACTTCTCCTTAATAATGAATTCCAAACATTCAGGAGCTTTTTTCCATTACAGCTTTCTTCTTTCTCTGCACTCTTCAGTATCATTGTCCTTTCTGTGTATCATGTTTCCATTGTCTGTCTTCTTTCACCTTCCCTTCAGCTTCTTTCTGTGCCTGTTTTTTTCCCCTTCTTAGCAAGAGAATCCAATTTACAAGAGTCCTATAAATAAGTTCCAGAATCCGAACTACGGGCGTAAAACTACTTCTCTTTAAGTGTGTATTTCTTTGCACTCTCCTCTGCATGGTCTTTTTGCCCTGTGTAAGGTTCTACGTGTGGTTCAGTCTTCAGGTTCAGGTTGTGTTTGTATTATGTAGCACATAAACTCGCAGTATTTCTCTTAGAGGTAAGTAGCAATTGGAGGGAAACTAAAACTACATCTGTTTACTTAAACCTGTTTGGTGTGCTTCACTTTCTGCTTTATCTCTATGACCTTTGCTCTGAATGTCATTTTAAAATAATATATACAGAGCGGCACAGAAAGTCAGAAACCACCATAAATGTATTTTCTGGGAGGAAGAATAGAATTTCATGACCAGGAATTCAAAGATACATCGAAAATGAGTCTCCTAACAACCATGCAAGACCTGCCTGACCATAAACGATCACCATTAGATAAATGGAACATAAATCTCCAAAATAAAGCTCCATTGTTGCTTCAGATCTGAAAAGGAAAAAAAAAATTCCACAGGTGTTTCCGTCAATACTTCCACTGAGAAAAGACGACTCGGTGCTGTTGGTCTGAAGGAATGCGCAGCTGTCAGAAAGCCGTCACAGAGAAAAGAGACACAAAAGAATTAGATTTGCAGATCAAACAAAGTAGCTGCTGGAGTCTTCATAACTGGAGTCAAGACTTCAACATCGCTGAAGGCATTTGATGAAACTTTCTTATATATTGGTCTAATACTGGTTGTTAAAGATTTGGTTTTCTGTTAAAGGAATTACTAAGGAAATAATTGAAGGGTGGTCTCTGACTTCTGCACCCTTCTGTACATACTGTCTTTGCTGGTTGACAAATGGTGGTGCAAAATTCTGTGTGGGTGTGGTTTTATCAGCTACATACTGCAGCATGAACTAATACTAGTGTTGTAATTGCCTGGTTACTGTAATTCCTGCATTAAAACAATGAATATGAACATCTACCTTTTATATGCACTAACGTCTCCACAAATAAATAACATCTGTCCACTGTTCATTTACTTGTGTCTCTTTTTTACAGGGGGAAAATCCAATCTACAAGAGTGCTGTTACAACTGTGGTCAATCCCAAATATGAAGGCAAATAATGGACGCCTCGGCTGTGTTCAGAGCAGTGTTCTTAATTTGATTTTAAATAGTATGTCCTTCCATTTAAACCTTTCAGTTTATTTTGTAGAAATGTGCGTTTTATATTGTAGCACTGCATTAGGATACGACACGTATGTGCCTCCTATCAACTCATTGCAAAAATGTGTACAGTTTGTATAGACTTTTTATTTGCATCTGTATTTTTTGAGTATTGTTGTATCCTTCCTTTTACACAGGCCAGACATTTACGCCTTTCGTGGTGATGCGAGAACATTTCATTTAATGTTGCCAGGTAAAAGGGGCCTATAAAGCGGTACATGAAGTTACCAGAGAGAACCTTGTATGAAGATGGTTAATGGTTATCTGCTTTGGTCATTCGGCATTTCTGTACAGACAGCTGTATAAATCCTGATTCGTCATTATTCTGCATTGGACTGGGTGTATGAAAATGACACGGACATGTAACATGGTCTGAATATAACATCTCATTAATGACTGCACAGCTGACAATCAGGGAACTGCTTATTCTTATCTTTTTATTAGAAGTCAAAGAGTCCATAGATACATGCGCTTCATGTATCACAAGTATCCTACAGTGCTATCAGTCTACAGCAGCTATACCGGTTCTACTCGGAGTTCGAATCATAGTGGCACATTTGTCTTGCGGTTTTGTTCTGTACGTTGAAGCGTCTATTTTGAGCATTTATGCAATTCTCTGGATATCCAATCAGTGAAGCAGTAACCTGCAGAATGTCTTCATATTGTTGCTGGAAAAGCCACTGATAATAGTCTTTACTGATCATCCGTCATATGAAATCCTAAATTACAGAGATGAGGTTAAACCTTGGAATGGCAAACTTGATAAATTAGTACAGGGAATAAGTTCCTAAAGTCATATATCCTATATTTTTCTGTAATGGAGCCATTTAGCTCGGGCTCAGGAGGGTCCTGTTCCCACACTGTAATGAACTGGCCTTAACTGAAACTAATATTTGACACAATAGGTTGTGCATGCTGTAAGGTCATGCGAAATTAGATGGGGAAGAGGGAGGGGGAAAAAAAAAAAAACAAACATGCATCTGCAAATAGACTTTAGCTGTGCTGCAAGTTGGTGTGGAACCACTGGTGCCATTTTCTTTGTAACCAGCGGATTGGATCTGTGGAAAATAATTTTGTGCTACATGGTTGTGTAGTTAACTTTCTTTTCTATCATTCTGAGATTTAATGGGTCAAATTTAAACGGTGCACAAATTTAATGGTATAAAATGAAGCAACTGCCATTATTTGTATTTCGTCAAGCAGCATCTTCCTTTATTTTAAAGTGCCTTTTCAACATGTTCACTATTGCCATGCTGTTTTGAACTTATTTATTAAAACTAAATCTCAAAATGACCAAAAAGTCGTCCTTTCTTTCCACGCATGTTTTGGCATGAAAGTAAGATGGATGGAAAATATGGGAGTTTCCCCAAAACCACATCCCTTCCTCTACAGTTCATGTGAATGGAGATAACATAAGAGGAGATTCAGAATGTGCAGGCTAAGTAACATCAGTTACAAGGAATTTGTCTTGGCAGCAGTTCACATTGAGACCAGTCAGCCATTAAAACCACCTCCTTGTCTCTTGTCAGCTCCACTTACCTTAGAGGAGCCCTCCCTTTGTAGTTCTACAATTACAGACTGTACCCTGTCTGTTTCTCTGTATACTCTGTTAGCCCCCCTTCACTTTGTTCTTCAACAGTTAGGACGCCCCACAGGACCACCATAGAGCATGTATTAATTGGGTGGTGGATCATTCTCAGCACTGTAAGGACCCTGGGTGGATCAGACACAGCAGTGCTGTGTTTAAACACCGTAGTGTCACTGCTGGACTGGCGGCAGCGTCCTGTGACCACTGATGAAGGACTAGATGACCAACACAAACTCTGCCGCAGCAGATCCGCCATCATCTCTGATGTTAGATCTACAAAGTGGACTGACCGTTTGGCACCGACTGTTTAACAGAGTGGATTGTGAGCAGACACTGTGTTTAAAAGCTCTAACAGCATTGCTGTGTCTGATTCACTTACAACACCACTACCACCACATCAGTGTCACTGCAGTGCTGAGCATGATCCACCACCCAATTAATACCTGCTCTGTGGTGGTCCTGTTTGGGTCCTGACCATTGAAAAACAGGGAAACTGCACTGGACTACAGTCTGTAATTGTAGAACTACCAAGTTCACCTCTATAGTAAGTGGAGCTGATCATTTGGATAATAAGTGAAGATACAAGGAGGTGATTTTAATGCTAAGGAGGCTCTGAGACCCCCTAATTATTCTTTTGGACCTCACGAATGTCTCTAAATTAAAAATCTGCTTCACCCACAACCAAAGAACTTGTGCAGCACTGGTCTGCTTTAGGGTAAGGCAATAGGAAATTGGTTGACCCAATTGGTCTGCTATAGTCTAACAACTATAACTATGCCTGGGAGACCTCTGAACACCCTACAGTACCCCCCAGTATATTTATAATTCTGAAAAAAGTTTTCCCATAAGTCTGGTGGAAAGAGTGAATAGTCTCAAATGAATACACAAGAAGAGATTTCAACAGCCAGTCAACACTGGACTAGTCAGACAACACGGGACCCCTTCCATCCCCAAATACCAGGGCTTATTTTGCACACTGCATACAAGTAGTTCTGTATCAGTGCCATACCTAACATACATAGCACCTGAGGGGGTACTGTAAATGTCATGGTAATAAATAAACTGCACTTGACTCCGGAAGACAGGCACTGTGTAGATGTGCTTATGCACTGCTACTTCATTCAGCCTGGAGTATCCAGACACCCCTTCTAATTAGTGTGTTCGCCTGCAGCCTGCCAATATTACACTTTCATTATGAGGCCAATCCTGACGAGTTCATTAGTGTTTATTTACTGCAGGGGCAAATGAGAATCCCTGTTAATACATGTTCCAGTTCTGAGACTTTGTATCAGGCAGGCTTCATGAACAGGCATCTGCTGCTGTCTCTGCTTGCTGTATACAGTGGAGCTGAGGAATAACATTATCCAGTTATAACATTATCCAATTGAATTTGTTTTCTGATGCTGGGCTGTTGCCTTGGCTCCTTTGTGCAGGGAAAAACCCAGCACGTGTCTCATCAGTGTCACAAGATAAGATAATTCCAACACAGTATATTCTAACAGCTTTCTGGGTGACTTTTTGGTTTGTCTTTGGTTTTTATGAGTCATTTTCTCCTTTAAGCCATTTCTGCATCCTCTTACACACTCATTCTGACAAACTAACCAGCAGAATTTAGAGAGTTAACGCCCATTCCCCTGCTCTTCACACTGTGGTCCTCCTCATCCCTGGTTTTGGCTGCTCCCTCAACATCAGAATCATCTAGACTGCTCTGCAGATTAGACAGTGCCCACTGTATGTTGTTTAAAAAGCTATTAGCAAGATGTTACAGGTCCTGTAATCTGGACAATTCCACTGTGAAGAGCTGATGCTTCTGCGAGTATGGTAAGTCGAGTGGCACAGGTTTGATCTTTTTTAGAAAGCTCTGATTTCATGCAGGGTTTGTCTGATAATAAGTACCTTATGGACCAGATGTGCAACTTACTGTGTAACTTAAGTCACAGTAAGCAGGCTGAACAGTGTCCACAGGGAGCTGTCTCATAAGAGCAGTGCCTCACATTAATAGCCTTGTATGGCCTTAAATGTTTTCTGTGATGATAGTTTTCCATTTACCAAATTTCTCCCAACACTGATTATGAAGACATTTTAAAAAACAAAAAACAAAAATTGGTTTAAATGCTTCAATTGTAACCTTAACCTTCCTCAAGTTACCAAAACCTAGAATTAAGGAGTTAATTCATTGGTTTTAAGACCAATCCTGGTCCAAATCCTAACCCTAATCTTACCTCTATGGCTACAGCACACAATAACAATAATAAGCCTGGAGTGTTCTGTGCTCTGACTCACTAGTTCCCCCTTTTGGTTAGCAATGCAAGATGTAGAATTCAAGCCTGAATGTCAGACAACCTCTACCGCAATGATGTTGCTGCCTCACCCTGTATCCATTAAGGCTAAATATAGTCCTGCTAAGATCAAACAATTGTCACGCTAAGTACTTGGAACTACAACACAGATCCACATGGAGATACTGTAATCTGAAAGTACAACAGGAACACAGATACATGGTGGATGTCAGAAATGGCAGGCATCTATGGCATCTATGGCATCATCCAGCTGATTCAACTACTCACAGACACTGTAGGGTGCGTGCAGTATGCAGCAGGGGTATAACTAGTTGTGCTTTGCTAACTTTCCATCAGTATTGGCAGCGTTTCCATTATATTTTATTTGGCTTGTAACTAATGTATTTCAGTTGTGACTCAAGCCTGGTCCAAATCTTAACCCTCATCTTAACTTCAACTCAAAACCTCAACTTAACCCTCAACCTGGCGCCATCTTCAGTTTTTACCCTAGCCTTAACCTCAACTCGAAGCCTAAACCAAACTTTACTGAAATTATGATGGCGATGTCTCACCATACATCGTTTGTCAGTACCTGAAGTCACACTAAGTGCTCAGAAACACTACACAGATCTAGTTGGAGATACTGTAATCTGAGAGGACAACAGGAACACAGATACACAGAGGGTGTCAGAATAGGCATGCATCTACCGCCATCATCCAGCAGTTTCATATACTCGTAAACGCGGTATAAGGAGAGCAAGACGCAACCAGCTATGCAGGAGTATAATCTTTTGTGCTATACAAACTATCAGATTTGACAGAATTTCCATTAATTTATTTATTAACCATGCTTATGTACACTGGTTTATGTTGATCTGTTTTACTGTGACTCCAAAACATGATTATTATGCTAACCATGACCCATCAATTAGGCAAGGGATCGAGTCCACACACAGTGTTGGCGCAAAGTTTGTAAACCTTTTATAGTTCAGTGAATTTCTACAAAAATGATAAAATTATCAAATTTTTATTTAACTTTCAGCAATAGATAAATAAAACCAATTTTAAAAAAAAAGAAAACCAATAAGTATATAGGCCCCAAATGGTTTGTTATTAAAATTTTAAATGACATTTTTTGGTAGTAGTACGTAAACCTCTGCTTTCAATACCGATCAGAAATGACTTGAACCGAGTTATTGTAACTATACCACAGTCCTGCATACCGACTTGGAGGAATCTTGGCCTATTCCTCTATCTAGAACTCTCATGTTGGTGGGCTTTCTTACATGTAAACCACACCATAGGTTCCTCCTCAGCAGTTCTATTGGACTAAGGTCTGGACTTGGACTAAGCTATTCCAAAATCCAACATTTCTTCTGCTTCAATCATTCTTTGTAGACTAGCTGGAGTTTTAGGGACAACCGTCTTCCTGCAGCAGCCACCTTCTGTTCAGGTTCAGAATATCCTCCTGTAGAATGTCCTGATACAGGCCAGATTTCATAGCTCCATTAAATGATGGCAAACTGCATCCTGGCTTAGTAGCAGCAGAACAGGCCCAAATGGTGATACTGCCACCATGGTTTCTAGTTGGGATTAGCTTCTCGGACTGGAATACAGTGTTCGGTTTTATATCTCTCATTACAGTCCATTTCTAACTTATCTGTCCACATGACACTAATTCAATACTCTGCTAGTCTTTAAACCTTCAACAGGCAAAATCTTCATTCTGGAGAGAAGTAGGGTTTTCAATGCCGTCATTACGTACGAACTATGCTTGTTCAGTGTTTGCCTGATTGTGGACTTAAGAACACTGACAATAGCCAGTGTAAGAGAGTCTTCTAGATCCTCACGTTACCCAAGGGTGCTTAGTTATCTCCAAGAATTTTCTATGCCTTAGCCATGGAGACATTTTCGTTGGTGGTCAGATGACCACTCCAGGAAAGCGTTACAATGGTGTTCAATTTCCTCCATTTGTACACCATGACCCTTACACTGGATCAGTGAAGTCCAGTCTCTTCAAACAAGCAATAAAACCTTTTCCAGCCTAATGAACACTCACATGACCAAGACTGAGCCTGCAAACGTGTAAGGTGAAGGCCAGATGGTGATGGTGAATACTCAGGCTGATGTTTTTACAAATAAGCCACGGTCACCCGCACACCTAATCATTATCCAGATGACTGAACCTCCTTACCAAACCGTCAAGTCATACACTTTTACCAACAAAGACTGGTAAAAGATTTCACATTAGATGAAAAACTACATACTTGTTTGTGTTATTGGTTGTAGTGGGTTCACATGTCTGAGCATCACTATGCAAGTTTTCAAATTCCTAGTTCAGACTATTCTGGAAATTCTTTACAGCAGATATTTAATATCAGATACACCACAATAAAAAGCATCGAGTCTTTCCCAGCACAAAGGAGCCAAGACAGCACTCCAGTATACGAAATCAAGCTTGACCAGATGATAAACTCTAGCAAGGATTCTGGATGCCTCAAGCAAGTCTTCTCAGGTCTATGACTCAAGGCCAGGCAGAAAATGCAAATACGGCTGCTCATGATTCTCCGTAAAGCCTGCCCCAGAACTGGAAATTACACTAACAGAAAAAAACAAAAACATTAATGAACTTGTCAGCACTAGCCCCAATACTAAAGGTTAATAAACATCGGCAGGCTATAGGCATAAAACTCTCTAATCCTGCGCTGGGTGGCAACGTGACATTCCTGAGCAACAAGGATTCCAACAAGATTCCAAATACAGCACCTCCACCGAAATAAAACCAGTATGAAGGAGACAGAAAGGGACAGAGAACAGATGTTTTGGTGCAGAGCTTTCCTGCCTCAATTCCCTGCCAAAGTCCCCATCTGCCTTGTCAACCTGCACCATGTTAAATGATCCACTGATTGGCTCGTCTTTCCCTAGGATTCCAAGGCTCCGGAAAAAGAAGGGCTTGCTATGAGCTGACCAAGTGTTTTATAGCAGGTAAAACAACCTTATATAAAAGGCAGGTTGGTTCTCCAGAAGCAGGCAGGGGAACCAGTGGTTTAACTGGACCATATACATTCCTCAAAGTTCCTAAATGGTTCTGGGGAAGAAACTAGAATTGGTATAGAACCATAATGTGGAGGTTTCTCAACGTTTACAAAAGGTTGTTCACACTTGTACAGGGCCACTGCACAGAACCACTCAAGGAAACCCTTCAGGCAGCTTTAAAAAATTACCTCAAGTGATGGTGAGTGGAATCCTGTTCGGGCCATGAGGTAAACACGGGGTCCTGCTAGGCTCCTCCACCTGCTGATACAACAGCATGTCCTTAAACAGCCCAACAAAACAGAAAAGATCAAAGCAACTTAATTAAAAACATAACTGAAGTGAATTGAGTAACTAGCCACACTGGGTCCAAGGCACCAGGGCACTGGCCCGGTTAGTAATCCCATGCACAGAAATCCCTAGATAAACAGATCTCCCAACTGTGGTCATTCAGGCCTGTGCTCTTCAGCGCTTAAAAAAAAACCCTTTAAGTTAAATGGATTTGTGCATTTTAATAAGCTGACTCATAAGAGGTGTGCCAGAACCACCTTAAAAACAGACCTTTGCTTGAAAGGCCATTAAATCATTTTGTGAAAGGATTTCAAATCAGTAAGTGAGAATTATGCTACATCTACACAAGCGCTTGTTTAGCAGCTTAAGTAAGCAGTCGAGCATGATGGCTAAAACAGCTGACTAGCAAACTATCAGTAGCTTCATAACTAACTACAGCACGAACGTTATTTCCTTACCTTATTACCAGGTGCCTGGCATGGATAATCCTGGTAACTTCCCTCTATGGGCGAGAGGCTGAAAATCAAGATCCATCATGAAGATCCTGGGACATGCCTAATTTGCAAAATGAGGGGGTGCTGTTTTCCCATCTTTTCTAGTAGGTGATCCACAGCATTGGATTATTAAGAAAACTTTGCAAAGCCCAAAGTCACAAGCTCTCCAAAGCAATCGTTCCATCAGTCCCAACCATGTATTCCCCAGGTGGATGGCCACCTTTGTTCAACAATCTCTGTAAATCTTGAGAAGCACCAACCCAATGACCTACCTACCAATGTTTCCTTCAAGCACAGACCAAAATGACCAAGAACATCACAAGTGTCCTGTATGGTCTTATCAGACAGCAAGCTCGGCTCTAGCACAAGATTTTTTTAAAGAATCTCTTCAGGAAAGTAAGTATACCAGGTGAAGGAAAGCAGATTTCTGAGAGATAACATTCCCAGCACAAATCCAAAATATTAAGACTGGGGTGTCTATAAGAAGCTGAAACAGTGCTGCAAGCTCTCCAAGGCAACTCCTGTACCAGTCTACACCCGTGTTTGATGTTGACTTCCACTGAATGGGTTTATTGTAATGTTTATACTACTTACAAGTGTTCATCAGGCTGACTGACAAAGGACCTAACAGCAAGGGTCCTGCACACTGTCTTTGTCTGTTCCAAGAACTCTAAAGCTTGTCCAGAGGTTCTTAAGCAGTACCAGAACCTCTTGGAAAACAAGAAGAAGATCAGGAGAGTTCTGACCATAACGGCTGTGGCTTAGCCACCGTCTTTCGGTCATACGAGTGGACGGTTAATTCAGTGGCCAATATAACTGCTCACAATGAGATTTAACGCTGCCCTACTAAAGCTAAGAATCATTCTAAACCCAGACTTACGTTTTAAACATAGGAGAAGTCAGTTAATGGTCGTTATTAGCTCCGATACCTTACTATACCTTTTATTTCAAGGCTCCTCACAACGACACGGGCCAGAAATCCGTTGCCTGCTCCTTATAACAGTAGCTCTGTAACAGAACGTTTTCCTGCCCCATCATGTGACCAAAGCAGCCTGATGAAGAGAAAGTGGTGGGCACTTCTCAGAGCAAGGTTTCTCAGCTAGCCAGATAGCTTGAGCAGAGAGTTGCCACCCTACTCAGGTCTCCCTGTGCAGGAGCACTCCAGGAGCGGCATGACCCAATGAATGTCTCTGTGACGTTAAGTGGAAAACAGAAGTCATTAGCTCATTATCTACCTACTGGAAGAATCTAGGCCAGTGGAATGTCACCAACGTCACGAACACCCCTGATCATAAAGGGCTTGCTGAGGAGTCGATTTGAGACAAGGGAAACAGCAGTGTGCTCCGAATGATTCTGCAAAGTTTTGTAGTGCCCTAAAGAACAAGGCTGTGGAGAAGCAGTTCTGGGAGTGGTTTACATGAGCACACTGAGATATACATTGCTGGCATTTCTTTAATAAACATTTGCCAAAAGAAAAAACAAAAACAAAATAACATCTTAGTAAAAAAAAAAAAAAAAACAAACATTGCAATTCCTCTCCTTTTTTGAAACTGGTCACTGTTTTAGTCTCATTTCACAATGTCTATAGACAACGGCTGGTGGAACTGGTGAGAAAATACAGCTTTGTTCCATTCGGTTGTTCAGTAGACATACTAATTTGTAGGAGGCTAGTCACTCAAGTGCTGCCAATCTTTCTGGAGTCCTTTTTTAAAAGTCCCTCCAGTGAAAAACTGACTGAGCCCACCAAAGCTGAGCTGGGAGAAAAAAAATTAAGACAATAAGGGGGAGAAAAACAAAAACAAAAAACTACATTACTGGTCTTCCATCTTGTGCAGATACAGCACATCTTTCATTTCATACCTTTTTGTTTCTGCCTACTTTAATCAGTAGTGCAAAATGTTGTAATACTAGTCTGTCCTTATGCAATTAAAGGAGACACCAAGGTACAGAGAATAAAAACACTTACCGTGGATGGTAAATGCACACTCAAAAAAGGTAAAATTTAATTTAAAAGACAGCAGTAGGATAGATTACCAAAATCAAAGAGAGGGGGTGAATAATATAAAATGTCTGAGAGGAAAACACCCTTTCCCCTCAACTCATCCCTCCAGTTGTAACTCAAGCCACATTCTTCCACTGGAGTGCACCCCCCTCCCTCCCGCGTGTCCATCACTAGATTTATTACAAATTAAGTGTGCCTCTGTAGTGCACTCAGTGCTGGCTTGAGAGGCAGCAACTGCTTCCGTCTTTTAGAGTCTTCCTTTTCCGAGGCGCGAGTCTGTTACCATGTTATTCCTCCTAGGCTTAGAAGCCCATCAGTAAGGGAGTCCCCTGCCCCTTAGTGCTGCAGCGTTCAAATGGGGGACATACCCAAGTGGGAGGGGTGGGGCCCCAGGCTGGGAGGGCGATGTCCAGGCTTGGCCTGGTGGAGGAGGAGGTATGGAAGGGGGTGGTGGTCCTCCATCCTTTTGGCCAATAGCAGGGTTGTAGAGATGTATGCTGGTGGGATGGGAGGTGCCCTCCACAGGTATAGGGCTGTGATTGTACTCAAAGCGATGGTCCTTGTCTCCACTAAAAACCATACTACCACTGCCTCCCCCAGAACCCCCACCAGTACTTCCGGCACCTGACGGTCCTCCATGAACAAAAGGCTCTGAGGCGACGGAGGTTGGGGCGGGCACATTGGCGTTGCCGCTAAAAGCCTCCCTCATGGCATGAGAAGGCATTCCTGCTCCCATCATATGGCTGAGGTAGCTGTCTCCAAAGCCTGTAGGGGGAAAAGGTGGAGGGGGTGGCCGGGTATAGTCTGCTCCATATCCAGGTCCCTCCCCACCTCTTGCTGGGGGAGGATAATCAGGCTCAGGTGGTCGGGGGGCATCTCCTGCTCCTGTAGAGGAGGAGAGATTTTGCTTGGTTTCAGGGGCTTGTCGGTAGTCCAGGTCTGCACATGGTGGGGGTTCAGGAGGCTCGGGGGGCCTCTGGTCAGGAGGCAAGATAGACAGTGGCTCCAAGGGTCTTGAAGATGATCCACTTCCATCTGTAACTGAAATAAAAAAGAGATTGAAGTTGTGAACTTGCAAAAAAATGCTAAACTATCACCTTATGACAAAAGTACTACAACTTGAAAAATGTAAAGCTGCTTAAAGGAGCATGGTTTACCTGGTGAGACAGGGCTGGGCTGCTTAATCTCTGCCGAGAGAAGAGGTGCAGCACACCCCCCAACTACTGTTCCATCTGAACCTTCGGGCCCGATAACTTCTGCGTTCTGCTGAACCTTTAGAAGTTGAGCAAGCAGCATAGTAACAGCAGTTTGGGTGACTGAAGCTGAGGTGTCACCATCAGGCTTACCCTGCTGCTGAGGAGTAGGGGGGGATGGAGGCTTGGGTATAGGTGGAGTTCGAGGTGCACCGCCCACAGTAAGAGGAGGCTGGGGTGGTTTAGAGGTCTTACACTGGGACAGGGGAGGTACGGGAGGTTCTGGAGGCCTGTCCGGTTCTACAGGTGCAGGGAGAAGGGCCTTGGTGAGCTGCTGTAGAGTTTCTGGGTTCATCTTGAAGCCCATGGCCTGGGACAGCTGTGCAGTGCCGATAGGGGCGCTCTTGGACTGGAGCAGGTTGAGCAGAACAGCCAACTGGTCCTGGGTCAGTTGTGAATTCGGACCTTTCGGGTCTAAGGTAAAAAGCGAGATTCTTAAGGCATACCCCTAAAATTTTCCAAGCCACACACAGATCCATCTGATCATTGTATACAAAGCACTGAACAGAATACACAGTGGATACAGAAAGAAGCGATGGCTCACATCCTTGTAGCACTTCAAGAACTACACTACCTTTATATCCAGAGAATGACCAAAACATTTATTAATTGAGGCTACTGGCGTTCATCAGTAAGTTGTTAGGAAGAGGAATCATTGTGCTTACCCAGCATGGCAGCAGCGGCAGCACTCGGACCTTTGTGTCCCGCAGCAGAAGGGAAACCCTGAGGCGTGTTACTGCGGCTGTCGTCCAGCCCAAGCTCTTTCCGCGGAGCTTTAGGAGCAGCCAGTTCCTCTGGCATCTGCTTCTGCCTCCGACGCTTTTTACTCCACAACTCATGACAATCCTGCCAAAGGGGGAGACTGGGGAAAAGAAACCGTGCGTATGAGAAATAAAGAAAGAACCAGACAGATTGAGAAAATGTGTGGAGTTGTGTAGAGAAAGTAAATGAGATGGCACTCGTACTCCGGTGGGGGCATCTTGGCTGGGTCCACATCTTTCAGGAAGTCGCTGTTGAGAGCTTGTTCTGCTGTACATCGTTTGCTGGGATCCAGAGCCAGCATGTGGTCAAACAGGTCCAGTGCTGTCGGAGGAATGCTAAACAGAGGAAGAATGAAACACTCTTTTACCAGTGGAAGAAAACACATCATCTTTTCAGAACAAGTTAAACATTAAGGATTAAGAGCTCCGAGAGCTTATCTAGGCAAAGGTTCATACTCTCTGTAGCCACTGTAATTCATTTATGTAATTCAGTCATGATTCACACCCACCAAACCAGTGTGGTTTTTGCACCAAACCTGTGGCCCGTTACCACAATATGTACTTACAAAGCAAACTCTTCGCGTAGTCTGCGTCTGTACTGTTTCTTTGGTTTCATGGTGTTGAAGTATGGCAGTTTGATCACATCGGGCCACACAGCAGGACAAGGGCTGCCACAGATCCGGCTGAAGGGAATTGAGATTGGAGTAGGCGTCAGTTTACCAGGTTGCAGCAGAATACAGGACAATGCATCAAAAACTGCTTTTCTGTGTTGATCCGGGTGGGGTTGGTGGGAGATGAGATGGGGCATAGAAATGGATAATTTACTAGCTTACCTAATCAGCTCCAACTGTGCCAGCTCCTGGTTGGCCTGGAAAATTGGTTTCTTTGTGAAGAGTTCACCAAGAATGCATCTAAAACAGAAAACAGGGCAACAGGCCAGTTAATCAACCTCAACCAAAGACATTACACAGACAGGCATACATTTTAAAGGTCAGGCGGAACGTGAGCATCTTACCCGCAGCTCCACACATCAATGGCAGGCGTGTACCGTTCTTCTCCAAGCAGCAGCTCCGGTGGACGGTACCACAGAGTGATGACCTTATTGGTGTAGGGTCGGCTAAAGTAGAATCGAATGAGTTATGATTACAGCTATTAATTACACCACATGATTCTCAAAAAGCATTTATAGAGAGAGAGAGAGACATGTTTCATACCGAGCTAAAGTAAGGTTACTAACAAGTTGTAGTGCTCACCTTTCCTCAGAGTTGTAGAGTCTAGCCAAACCAAAATCAGCCAGCTTTATCTGGCCCCTAATGAAGAGGAATTATTGTCATCAGAAAGTCAAACGCCATGTGTTGTAGCTTTTAACAGGTAGCCTTATACATCCCTAAAGCACTTTTGTGAAGACACAAACAAATTCTTCACTTTCATAAAGTAAACAAGACGAACATACTTTGCTGAACATACTGCATTCAAGCTCTTTCGTCATTCACACTGAGAGAATCTAGATCACACTGACTTGTTATTGAGCAGAATGTTGGAGCACTTTATATCTCTGTGCAGGAAGTTCTTCTTGTGGCAGTAATCCAGGCCCTCCAGCAACTGCCTCATGAAGGATTTGATGTGACTCTCGTTGAAATGGACCAGGCCAGATTCCAAAAGCCCCATCAGGTCGTGGTCCATGTATTCGAATACCAAGTAAAAAGCCCCTGCCAAACAGGATTCAAAATCAACACATGTATCACAATGTTCCTTAAACCCACAGAGTACAAATCAGGTGCAAATAAGTGGCTTGAGATTTTACTGACATATTTTGTGACATGTTCAGAGCACTATACATTTTACAATTTCTTCTTTAATACACAGAGCTGAGCCTTTTCTTGACTCAATTTGGGAAAGTGTGCTCACTGCACAATAGATACATGACCTACCAGGCACCTATTGACTGCCTTCACCATAGCAACTAAGCCTTTCCTACAAAAAGAGAGCACTACCTTGCACACCCAGTCATAAGTGGCTATGAGTAAATTGTATCAACCCTCTGGACTTCTTGGTGAAGATGTTGCTGAGGTAATTTAGCAATAATGAGAAATGGGGACAAAACAAATCATCTTGAAAATGCCTCATGATACCTCAGGGAATTGCTCAACTGCAGTGCGCACCCAACACCAGGGCTTTATTTATTTGACTGCAATTTTCAAAACTGAAAGCGCTGCAATTATTATAATAGCCTATATTATCAGCTCAAATTATCATCTCCCACTCTCAAAGCTAGAAAATAAATGGCATGGAAATTGGAAACCAACAGATGATTTAAACGAGCTAAAATAACCCATGTGCTGTGTACATGAACACACGCCTAATTAACAGGCAGTCTGTAGGGTGGGTTAACTGGCTGTCCTCCTTTTTAGCTTGTATAGACTAAAAAGGAGTCGATCCTCAATTTACAGAAAACCTTTGAAATTATTTGCCCATCTCGTTCAGCCCTACTCAATACCTACCTTTATCGTTCTTGAAGTCCAGGGCATCCTCTTTATCCGTGACAATTTCCTTCATATTAATAATGCTCTTGTGGTTGAGCTGCCGCAGGATCTTAATCTCCCTGATAGCTGTGATGGGGAAGCCTTCTTTCTCATTGTCTAATCTGACTTTCTTCAGGGCCACCATCTCGGCTGAGCAAGAGAGAGGAGAAAGTTTAGAATTTCAAAAACTAGTCAACACTAAGCCAGGTCATCAGTCTCAACCACAATGGAAAACCTGTGGCTGCAGCTTTTTTTCACAGTGCTGCTATTGTTACTGATGTTTAAGTCAGCTTTTTTGCGAGCTTACCAGTGTCCTTATCCTTGGCTTTGTACACCTGTCCATAGGTACCTTCCCCAGTGATCCCAATGATTTCAAACTTGTCAACGCATCTCTTGCCCCAGTCTATCTCGGTCTCCTTAATTTCTCCGAAGCGTGGCCCACATATCCTGCCCAATCAGAAAGTCAGAAATATTAATAAGATCCTATATTTCAGGCTTTAAAACCTAAAAAGATGTCAAAAAGATTTACAGAACACTGTAAAAATCTTTACACTAAATGTATTACAAAATAATACGTAAATACTCGACTACAGACATGCCTCAAAACTGTGTGTAAATAAACTGAAGGTGGCTTTTACCCACTACCCAAATAAAAATGGAAACTGTGTGTGTATAGACACGTCTGTGGAAACATACTTGGGTCTCCTGCGTAAAGTGGGGGTCTTTTTCTCCTCTGGTGGACTATGAGGTGACCCAAGAGTACTTCCTGGAAGTTCAGGAGGGAGAGGAAGGTCACTGAGCAGGTGGCGGGTTTTCTTTTCTGGTTTCTTCTTCCCTGAGTGTGTTGATAAGGAGTCCTTCAAGCTACAGACAGACAAACACAGGAAAAGCAGACAGCTCAGTAACAGAAATAATTGGACTGGGTTCTTTAGTCACAGAGAAACAAAGGGAGCACAGCCTCTTTAAGGACATTTATCAAGCTCCCCTGGCGGCTTAATGGATTAGTCACTGCAACACTCAATTAGTTCCAGAGGCAGGCAAGCATATCAGCCAGCACCTGAGTGGAGGTCAGTCATTCAAGCATTATTATATATTATCTACTTTTTAATTATTGTTTGTTTAACTTCTGTATCGTTTAAACAAATATAAAAAATAACATCAAATCACAAAAAATAAGACCTGGCAAGCCTAGTTTTACTGGACTGCTAGAACTGACTGTATGCAATTGTCACACTAGAGAACAAAGTCCATATTTTACCAGCTACTTTTAGTAAACACGCATTTTTCCAAACTACTACTAGAATTACTACAACAACTACCATTATAGCATACCTATGCTGGTGCTCCTGACAGTCAAAGTCAACGTAAAAAAGACAAAGTCAACGGACTTGCATATATACTTTCCTCTGTTTTTTTTCTGTGATTGCAAGTTTCCTTAATGCCTTCATCATGACAAATTGTCACTGTCCAAAGAAAAACACACATCTCCACTTTTGTTTATTTACTTTTAGGCAAACTCTGATTTCACTGACTTACATTAAAAACTAAATTGGGTTTCTGCCCTTGCCTGTTGTTATTTTGGCTAAACATACATTGTCAAGAAAGCTACATTCACTTGTAACTACTAATGGAAAAACAAAGCATAAAATCCTATAAAATAATGTTTAGTAATTCTGTAAGTAAATCAGGTGCCTTAACTCAAACAGCACCATTACATGCGATATACATTAGAGAGCAATGATGTTTGGGATCCTATGCTCTTTAATCTGTGCTAGAAAAGTGTTCTCCCAGATTAGAACAGTGTAAAACTACATTATGAAAAACTGCCTGATTTAGTCAGGTCTCAAGCTAGGTCTAAAATTACAGCAGCAGCTGTTAGATATACATCAGAATCCCAGATAATATATTCTCACACAAGCACTATAGTTACTTTGAATCACTTACAAAGTACAGGAACGTACATGTGGAGAATGTATAAATATGTGAATGTATAAATAATGAGTGTTCTAGCATCAGACCTTCTGAGCTTGCCGACGCTAACTCGGAGAACTCTTTACAAAGAGCTTATTTTAACCTGTTCACTGGTCTTACAGGGCCAGACATGATCTCATGCGGACATTTTATTCTGGTACCTTCTGGGGCCGGACGGCTGCTAACAAGGGTATTCCCAAATAGCTCCAGCCTGCACTCGTTTAAATGTTCAGTGAACAATCAACAAAACAAGCAAAACTTTCAAAAGCAAAAGCATGACTGCTGCCAGTTTTTCAGCCTTCTAGCCATCTGACTGTGTTACTTCTATTACCTGCTACAAGCTTGCTGTTCGGTGGACAATGCTGAGCATGTGCACCATCACCTTTCACGTTGTGCTTGCAAGGCCTTCGATCGGTTCACATTTATTGATTCCCACCCTAATAAGGCCACGATTCAACCCACAGTTACCCAAAAATCTCTCGTGGCTGTTCCCAGATATTCTCGCTGTGAGATCATGTCTGGTACCGCAAGACCACCTTTTCTTAACATACTCTGATGCATACTGGGTGCTGTGAAAGCATGCTCACAAACTCTGATAGTACAGACCTATCAGCTCCATCGATGTGGTCTAGGAGACTGGGGGGCAGAGGCAAGGATGACAGGGACGATGCTGCAGCGTTCCCTCTATCCTTCTCCTTCCCCTGAGAGGGCTGGCCTTTCCTCTTTTCCTCCTTTACCCGGCCCTCTTTTCCAGGTAGAAGGGCCTCTGAGCTGCTCTTGGTTTGCCGGTCGACAGGGGACTGAGGCTGGCTGGACACAGGGGTTCTAGGGCCCCTTTCAGACACTGGTGGCGGGGAAGGGGGTCGTGGCTTCTTGACTGCATGATTGGTAATGGGGCTGGGTTGGGGGGCACTGGAGGAAGAAGAGGAGCCTTTGGTGGGTGTGGAGGCATTGCTGGAGCTCTTGACCCGAGCGGCCTCAGCGGCCTTGGCTTTCTTCTGCTTGCTGAGCTCAGCAGCCAAACTGCTCTTGAAGGTAAGTGTGCTAGGGGAGAGGCTGGAGGGTCGGCTGCGTGAGCGAGAGTGGCGGTGACGGCTCCGGGAGCGCGAGTGACGTGAAGAAGTGTATGGACTACGACTCCGCGATTTTCCTGGGCGTCTGGTCAAAAGACAGAGAGGATTAATTCATTAGCAAAAAGGAACTCATTAACAAATTAACACGGACCTGTAACACAAGGAAACAAACTTTCTGATGTCACTACTAATTTCAACAACATTCTACCAGACAGTGCAGCACGAGAGCAAGTCCTCAGTCAGGCTGTACGATGTGTAAAGTAATCACAGTGAGATTAGAAGATTGGGAAAGAGGCTTTCCAACCTTCAAAACAGAAAACATACCAAAGCTGAGGTCACAACTGAATGCTATACAGCACACGTTTTCACATCATTGTGAAAGTAAGTGGTTTTGCTCTGAATCATGCGTTATTGGCTTGAGATATCATCTTAAACTTTAAGGTCATAACAGCAGCCCAATACCCATGCTTTACGTTTACACACTAGTAATTACTTAAAACATCAGAAAAGTAAATATTAAACTATGTATTAATATAAGGACAAAGCAAACACAGTGTGAAATATAACAGGGGAGGGGGGGGTCTATATTTCATCAGAAAAGGAGGTAAACACGTCTGGGGAAAAACATGCTTTTGGACACAAGGTAGGATGTATATCACTAAGTCACTATGGCAAAGTGGGTACAATCAACCAGCCACCCTGAGAAGGTACTATCATTCGGTAACCAAAAGGATCCAAACTGGAAAAAGTTTAAGATCACCGAAGAATCTGCTGGCCAAGACAAGAACAAGCTCAAGAGTAAGCAATGACCATATCATCACTGGTGGAACAACATCTCATATCTATGCTGTGGTTGTTTTTTGTTTTGTTTTCTGTCATTTTAATAATTTGAAGAAACCAACGGCACACACTGTGATAAAAGGTACAAAATGACAAAAAAAAAAAAAAAAAAAACACTGATAACACGTACAGTTATCGCTTTGGGGTATCATGGATATTCTGAGTTCTCAAAAGCACACTGACCAACTCCATGTTTCATTACAAAGTGAGAATAAGACCAGTTTACGCTGACTGAGTGCAGCACATGGGGGTGAAATACTAAATGTACTTGGTTTTAATTTGATTTTAAAACCAGGTACTAACTTTGCTTACACACGCAGCATATACAGCTTCTCTATAACTGCTCTAACATCTTTTTATGATGTGTGCAGGTCAAGGTTTGAGACCTACTAGACACCCATGACATACTCAAAAGTGCGTGTTGTGACATAACTTATCACAACAATGATGACAAAGCATTTAAATACACTAGAGATTAAGTTACCTGTGAATGAGTACTTGTATATCCTACTTCAGCAGTATATTATTGATTGACTTATTTATTACACTGCAGGGATATGTAGCACGAACATGGTCTTCAAGTACCGTGATATTATATTTCTGCCATATAGCCCACACTTACCACACTCCATAAAGCAGAGGTTCTCAAACCAGTCCCCAGGGACCCTCAGTCGGTCCACATTTTGCTACAGCCCAACTCATAACATAAAGCAATAGATCGAAAATGTGGGCTGGTGGGGGACCACTGCTATAAAGCCCCTCTCTCATTCCAGCACAGCAGCTCGGGCCACGTGTATCGCTCATTACAGCGAGACTTAGCAGGTCAGAGTTCATAAAAGCAGTGCGCATTTTGCACAGGTAGTCCAAGGGTTCTTTGGTAAGGAGACAGTGAACACTGCAAGACCGGTTTGCTGGTGAAACAGCAAAATATGGTGATATGGCCTTGTATGTGTTTTCTATGGTGAATCTTTTTAATAATGGCTTTAACCTAAATCTACTGTTCAGCTCTTGTTACAATGTTAGTGTTTCAACAACAAGCTAAGCCTTTATTGGTGCTACATAGAACTATTAACCCTTAAAGAACCAGGTTTAGGCATATACGTGAGTTACAGGTTTTTACAAACTCACTGTTTTAGACTGTGGTGCGACTTGTAAGAAGGCTAGACATTACGTAGAGCCCTAACTGGATTAACACTGTGTTGAACTTCTCTGGTTGACATTAAGATTGCTTCAACAGTCATTACAACGTTCCAGTAACAACCTTAAAGACAACCTTAAGGGAGTTTCCCCAGTAGCAGTCGAGAAACTGCTACCCTAAGGCACTATGGCTTTGATAACTTAAAAAGTTACGCAGGTTCATTTCCCCATTGGAGATAGCAAACACCCTTAGGATGCATTTCAGCAAAATCTTTTAGCTCACACTGGAGTTGTCTGACAAGCCTACAAGAAGGTAAACTGGGTCACAACTCTCCCATGGCCACTCTGGTCTTAATCCATATATCAAGTACACCAACGCAGTGGACAATGTAAGAACTGCACTCATCCACTTTTTATACAGTATAAACTGGACTCAAAGTGATAAAGAAAGAGTCTGCCACTGCAGGATGGACATCATAACTTAGTATATGCTGGGGTTCTTTAGGAACCCCAACAAATCGAGTCTGGTTTATAGTTCTCAGTGTGCGGGTGAAGGAATAAGTTCATGCACTATACAGGAAAGAGTTTATAGTGTTACCTTAACTCTGGACTTGGACTCAGAGACTTGCGGTAGGGACTCCGTGACCTCCTCCGCCCGTATGGACTGGAGGTAGACTCCCACTGCTCGTAGGCCGGGCTGGGGCGCCCGTAGCTCGGAGAGCGGCGCCATGCGTAAGGGCTGCCCGGTGAGCGCTTCCTCTTGGCGGCCGAGTGTGAGGTGGGTGACTTGGTGACTCCGTAGGCGCCATACAGTTCCGCATCCCGGCCATAGTAGGTCGAGTTGGGCGACTGCCTCTTGCTCCCGTAGCTAGGGCTTCGTCTCGATATGAGCTGGTTGTAGGTGGGAGACTGGTAGCCGCTCCCGTACGGGTAGTAAGCTCCATACGGGCTCTCGGCTTTGAAGCCCGGGCTCCTCCTGTAGGCCCGCACCTCCTCACGCTCGTCCCTGTACGCCTGCGGGGTTTCTCTGTAGGCAGACGGCGGATCCTTCTTGTCCGATCTACTCCGGCTCTTACGCCGCTTGGAGTCCCGCTTATCGGCCGAGGGTTTGCGCCCGTTGCTGTCGTGGTTCCTCAGCCCGTCGCGGGCGGCTTTGGCGCCGCTCGCGCCTCGTGCTTTGCCCGACGAGTCCCTATCGCGGCTGGAGCGCTCTTTCTTTTTCCCCTCCCGATCTCCACCGAGTTTGCCCTTCTCACCTGAAGCAGTCCTATCGTCCCGCTTCGCCTGACGCGATGCGTCGACTTCCCTCCGTGATCTGCGCTCTTTCACTGGCGAAGCACCGGTGAAGTTTACCGCGCCGCTCTCCTGGAGCTCGGCTTCGCTCAGCCGGTCTGTCCTAGGTGAAGGGCTCCCAGAGAAGCGCTCGGACTGCGAACTCACGTCGTCGTACTCCACCAGACCGTGAAGCTCGTCACCGTCCCTGTCGATGAGTCCCCGACGCTCGCAGTCAGCACTCTCCACCGCGGACAACTGCTCCCGGTCTTTGCCACGCTTGTGCCTCTTTCGCCTGCGGGAGGAGGACGCCGAGCGCCGCTTGTCTCGATGCCGCTCCCGCTGACTCGAGTTAGCCGACGCGCTCGCAGTCTTGCTGCGCCTCTCCTGCCTCGGCTGCTGCCGCTGGCTCAGGGGGCTCCTGCCTCCCCGGCCGTCGTGAGAGATCTCCGGGTTAGGCATTTAAAAGAGGATGGAGGAGGAGGTGGTGGCAGACGTGTGCGTGTGCTAAGTGCCCGGTTCCCTGGTAAACAAAGCAAAACATTTGAAACGAACTCGGCTGGCAGCTACACGCAGCTAGCTAGCCAGCCAGCGCTGCTAGCTAAAGGTAGTCCTGGTTCCTCCCAGCGACGACTCTAGCCTCGTCCCAGACGCACGAAACCCACTGCATCGGCGCTTTACAAACAAATATCCGTCGAAATTAGTCCTTTAAATGGACTAAAACGCTCAATCTGAAGCTCCGAGGTGCCGGCTCATCCTAATCCGGACAGCCCGCTAGCCACAGCCGCTAACTTTAGCAGGCGACCGCGACGAGAGGATTCTTCTCCAAACCGCCTGACATGGTCCGGTATTCCTTCCCCTTTTCCCTAAACGAAGATTGCGTTCAGCAGCTGAAGAGGCTCGTCAAAATCAGCCCTGCTTGAAAAAGTAAATGGATAGCTATTTGTTACAGTCTCCGGAGTGAAAAACTTCTGGACGCTTTTTTGCCCTCAACACTCACTCTCACTAACGAGGAAGTAGCAGACAGGCTGTGTTAGCTTCTCTGCTCTAAGCGGTGTGTGAGCCGTGCTCGGCAGATTCAACACAATAAACAAGAAAAAATATATTTATATCGGGACGAATGGTTAGACATCGAAGACTCTGGTGGTCCCTTTTCGCTCTTTGGGGAGCACCTAATGCCTGCTAATTATTTGGACCTTGTGCTTAACAGAATCAATAAATAGTTCAGGCGAATCGTAGCGACCCTCGTGCGAGGCGTTTGAGTCCATAGGGCCTGTTGGCTCAGTGAAAGGCCTCCAGTGGGAGATCCGGCCGGGACAGGATCCGCTCCACCAGCAGAGGGCGCTCTTACCGGCTCTCAATGCTACCATGTGACACATATGGTTTACAACAATAAGACAAAAAAAAAGTTAAATGGGAGTTTCTCCGATGTTCGTACATGAAGTGTATACAAAGCCATTCAGAAAGGTTCGGTGTGAATCAGTTGTAGAGCAACTTTAAGAGTCAGGGACCAGACATCCACATCTAAAAGCCCATCACAGGAAGTTATGACACGTAACGAATCTGTTTCTTCAAACATTGTTTTATATGGAAGCCCAGCCCACATAAAATAAATGTAGTTGTATTTCAAAAGCACTATGCATCTGAAAATAACGAGAAGACAACAGTGACCTAGCATCTTAAAGTAATGACTCCTAAAAATAATGACTTAACATCTCACACAACTTCACATTATAACTTAGCATCTCAGAGTAACAACTTAGCAATTCGTGTAGTAATAAAAAAAAAACTGTTTTTTGTTACTGTTACTTTTGTTTGTTATTCACAATTAAAAATCAGGATTTATTTGCTTTTTATTGGCATTCTTTATTAAAAAAAAAATGTTTTAAATACAGAATTAAAAATCTTACACTAAAAACATTAGAGAGATATAGTTATTGACAAAATAATGCACCAAGAAAAAGAACAAAAAACTTGATCTGTGTAAATGTAATGATGGTGTATGTAAGTAGTTAGATTATTGGAGTTATTGGAAACTTAAGTGGTTAAGTTTATTGAAAGTAAGCTCTAGTAACCTTTTTGTGCTGCCTCTACCCTGGATACAAGATGACATAAGGTGGGGCATTGAGACACACAGGTTCCAAAAGGACACCCTGTAGTCCATTTGCCCACGGTTGTTGCAGCTGTGCCAGTAGATCCTGTACACCTGTACGTTGCCCAAGCTGACATCCCAGCTGGTTCCATAAATGTTCAATTGGAGATTAATCTGGTGAGTGGGCAGGCCAGTGTTGCAACCTGGCAGACACATTCCTGGGAAACCCTTGCCATGTGCAGGCGAGCATGATCCTGGCGAAAAGCTTTGAAAGCCCTGCCATGGGAGACAACCCATGAGCTGTTAGCGTCCCTCGTTTCACTACTAGGGTGACTGACTGTCGTATGCAATGGCTCCCCAAATCATCACACCAGCAGTTGGGGCAGTGTGTCGCTCCAAGGCAGGTTTGTTGGTGAGGTGCTCTAGTTAAGTGCTTACCACAAGGCCCCCATACTCAAACCTGACCTACGTCAGACCCCAAACAGACCCTGGATTAGTCACTTAAGATGAGTAGTCCAGTAGTCTGTAGTAGTCCAGGTTTCTCGTTCATGATTCCACTGTAAACGAAGGTGTTGGTGGCTAGGTGTCTTTGGCAGGACACAGGGTATGGGCGCAGTGACACCTAATTTCATTCTGCTAAGCGCCTGGAAATGGTGTGAGCAGAAACAGGTTGTGTAATGAAGGTGCCAGCTGTGTCTGGATGGTGGACGAGGAAACTGTGGGAGCTGTTCGGCAGATCGAACAATCCTCTCTACTGGTGGTCAGATCAAAAACCACACAATTATTGGGACCTCTGGGGTATTTAAATACTATTCGAATTATTCCACCCAAATTATATCAACATTTTCAGAATCAGAAATCTTCCAAAATATTGTTTTGCATAATATGGGAACAGCAGTGGTACAATACGTTGTGCAAAAACTTTCATGATGAATAAATAACAGGAATTTTATTTTTATTTTTAATCCAAATATAATACAATACAAACTAAAATCTCTGTCATGGCCACAGGCTAAATCTACATGAACTCATGCTGAAGGTCTGGAACGTTTTTAATCACAGATGGAATGCTGATTAATATTAAACGCTGATTAATATAAAGGGGGTGGAACACACAACACAGTATATTCTCATTTCCATTTTTACATAAAGATACATTAATACAAGAGTATTAAGAGTATAAGGGAATAGTTGTCATCCCTAACTCTCTTTCACTGGACTAGATATATTGGGTGACAGCAGGCCAAACATCTTTAATTATCCCTCTGCATGCTGTAGATCAAAAAAATGGGTTGCCCTTCATAGCCGTGAGAATTTCAATGTTCCTGAAATTCATATTCTACTGTGAAGGAAATATACTTCAAAGGTTCTCTAACAAATCTGCCTGAAAGAGGATGCAGGTGTAGTTGCTTCCACACAGTGAAGAAGATATGATGTTTTTTTTAGTAAAGGTAATGGTTCTACTCAGAACCATTTTGTGACTTATTGGTTCTTTAGACTGACAGAATTTGTTGTATATCGTCGCTGTCCAATGAAAAACATGTATCTCCATTTTTACTTTTATGCATCATTTGACCACAGCTGCTGCCGTTTACACTGTGTGAGAATCTCATGATAATTGGACCCACAGAAACAGCCCAAAAGTGTTTGGAAAGACGTCTGGTTCCATTGACTTCCATTCAAATTAAATGAGGTTTTTGGCCTCTCCTGTTGCCATTTTGGAGATACTTGTTTTTCTTTGGACAGCGACGATATGGTTCCATATAGCACCCGAAGGTGGTCTTTCCTGTAACAACAGAACAATCTTGTTTGGTTTCAGACACGGTTCTGTGTAAAACCCATTCTCACCAATCTATAGAACCATTTCCCCACTTAAGCATGAAATATGTCTATATGGAATGTCAGGTTTGACAGAGCCATTCCTTTTACTAAAGGAGAGTTGAAAAACCTTCATCACTTAGGAGTGAAGGATCACCGTCGGACAGTTGCATAAGTTGCTTGAATCCTAGAGAAAACCATAATGAACTGTTTACACGGTGTGTCCTTGTTTATCTTAAAGCTTCTACGTCAAATACCGTAAGTCTGTCTGACTCTGTGACTGGGTTACGGTCAGTTCACCCAGCAGGACAACAATCCAAAGCAAACAACCAATCCACCAAATCTCAAAAAAAGGCTTTTGATCACAGAAGATCCCGGACCCAGATCCTGCCCAAAACCTGTGGAGTAAAGTGGACCAAAGTTAAGATTCCACAAGCTCTGAAGGGTCTGGAGATATGATGTATGGAAGAAAGATCTCAGACCTTCTGAAAGCATTTTTTTCATCTGAACTATGATAATAAAAGATTCAGAGCTGTTCACGTCACAAATAGAAGCTGCACAAAGTATTACATCATTTCTTATTATAAAGAAATGTCGTCATACATTCAGTGTAAAATCAAGCTGTTAAATACAGCTATTATTTTTATAGCCTTTTTGCTCATTTGCTGTCAGAAGTTACAACAAGATTAAAAGGCACTTTGAAAGAAACTGGAGCTTGGAAGATTGTTTTTTTGTATAAAATGGTCATCACCTTAATTTTATTTTCTTTTCCAGTGGCTCACACATCACATGTTACACTTTGTAAGTACACAGGGGTCTGGTTAATGTCACAGCCAAAATCTGTAAAGAGTCATTTACCTGTATACTTGATTCACAGCAATATGTCTTACAAAATAAGGTCATTATATCTGCATAATTACATCATTTAGGTGTAAATGAATTCATTAAGAGTGGTTTGATATGAAATGGTGATAGGCACCCAAGCTCTGCAGTGAGGACCTGGCAATACGATACGTATCATGACACGGAGGTTAGGATTCTGTACATTGTAATACAGGGGTTGGACAATGAAACTGAAACACCTGTCATTTTAGTGTGGGAGGTCTCATGGCTAAATTGGACCAGCCTGGTGGCCAATCTTCATTAATTGCACATTGCACCAGTAAGAGCAGAGTGTGAAGGTTCAGTTAGCAGGTAAGAGCACAGTTCTGCTCAAAATACTGCAATGCACACAACATTATGGGTGACATTCCAGAGTTCAAAAGAGGACAGATTGTTGGTGCACGTCTTGCTGGCGCATCTGTGACCAAGACAGCAAGGCTTTGTGATGTATCAAGAGCCACGGTATCCAGGGTAATGTCAGCATACCACCAAGAAGGACGAACCTCCACCAGCATCACGTAGTGACCTGGCCACTATCCTGCAAGAAGAATGGTTTAAACTCCCTCTGACCACTGTGCAGGACGCAGTATATGTCATTCCCAAGATGAACTGACGCTGTATTGGCCGCAAAAGGAGGCCCTACACCATCCTAATAAATGATTGTGGTCTAAAACCAGGTGTTTCAGTTTCATTGTCCAACCCCTGTATTCCTCCACTACAAACGCATAAATGTATGAAGATTCTCCAAGTTTTCTCTAGAAGTGTGCACTTCTGGTCAACCCACTCTGAATGGCTCTGTTTACAGCTCAATGATTTAATTACAGATTTAATTACAGAAAAAAACAAGAATTTAATGTATTTTTCTTTAAAATAAAAGAGAAAAAGAAAACAGAGAGAGAGAAAAAAAAAAAAAATCAAGGGCATGTTCGAGGGGGACCTTCACAACCTACACATCTGCAGCAGGAAAAAAAAGTCAGGGGTGGAAAAAAGAAAAATTAAATTCCATGCATGTTATTAAACAATGCATGTTTAAACATGAGCATCTAACTTCAGGAAGTGTAGTGGGTTTGGCAATGCAACACTGCTGCTACAATTGGGAATGGCAGTTGCTTCCCATTCCCCGCCATCCTAGCATGAGGCAGTTCATTGTGTTATATATCAAACGCAAAGATAAAAAGATGCCTTGGGACACTATAGACATATTCAGTTTAGCTGTATTATATACAACATCGTAATCATCTTTTCATGGACATGTACACTATTCAGACCACGAGTTTCAAACAAACCCCATGAGTGCGTCTGTACACACCCACACCCACACGTACGCACACGTGAACAGCAAAGTTTAAGCCATTGTAAATAAGCAAAAATAGCACCATGACAGGATCGGTAAGTAAGCAGGCAAAACACAGCTTAGCAAATCTGCTACAAAAGCCCACGAGGCTATCCCAAGCTACCCCTCATACATCATAAGCTTAAGCAAAAAGACACAGTTCAATATCAGATGCCCTACTGAACTTTGGACTGCCATAAATGGTGGTGGGTATCAGTGTTAAATATCACAGGTGATCAATTGCCAATATTGATGGACTGTTAAATGCCAGTAGTGTTTCAAAGGTTACTTCACAAAGGAACTACAGTTGCAAGAAAAAGTAAGTGAACCCTTTGGAAGTGCCTGCTTTTCTGCATTTATTACTAGTTATGTGGTCTGGTAAATTATCTTACTGTCATAATTACAGACAAACACAATCTAACTAAAGTAGTAACACACAAACAGTAGTACATTTCTGGTATTTACTGAGCACATATGTAACATCCACAGTGCAGGCTAGGAAAAGGTAGGTGAACCTCTGTGTCAATGACTTTCCAAGAGCTAACTGGTAAAAAGGAGATTAATAAAGGGCATGGAAGACTGGAAGCCTGCTTATTGACAAATCCGTTGTTCTCAGGACAGTTTCACGTGCACCATGCCTCGGTGCAAACAACATTCAGAAGCCGTGTAATAGAGACACAAGGAAAACAGCTGGAAAAGGCTACACTAGCATTACTAAAGACCTGGGTGTATATCTGTCTACAGTTAGACACACTGTCTACAAACTGAGCAGATTCAGGACTGTTGCTCCGCTCTTTAGGAGTAGGCACCCTGCTAAGACTGCTAATGTGCAATCTTGAATGAGGTCAGTAAGAACCCAAGGTTAACAGCTAAATCCCCCTAAAGACTGCACAATCTGCAATAAACGTAGTTCTTAAGTCCGCTATGAGTCTGTAAAACACTGAACAACTAAGGTGTGGAACCACCACAAAACAAGTCACTGCTGTCCAAAAAACCCCACTGCTGCTTATCTCAAGTTCGCCCAAGATCACCTGGACGTTCCATAAAGTGCACTCCAAACACCATGTTTGGAAGAACAGGACACTGTACAACACCACACCAAAACCTCATCCCACTTGTGAAGCATGGTGGAGGGAGCATCAAGGTTTGGGGCTGCTTTGCAGCCTCAGGGCTCCATGCCATCATTAAGGGAACAATGAATTTAAAAAGTGTATCGAAACATTTCACAGGAGAATGTATGGAAAACAGTCCATGACTGAGGAGACGTTAGGTGATGCAACAAGAAAATGATCTCAAACACACAATCATATCAACTAAAGAAGAATCGAAAAAGATTTGGGTTTTAAAATGGCCATGTCAGTGTCCAGACCTTGACCCTATCAACATGTTGTGGTATGATCTAAAGAAGCCTGTGCAAGCCAGGCATACCAGAAATATTGATGATACCCAGGAATGATCCAAAAGTTGTCTTCAGTATTATACAAAACGTATTAGCAGATATGGAAAACGTTTGGCGGAGGTGATATTGCTAAAAGAGGACCTGCAGGTTATTTCATTCATGGGTTCACTTTTTCCTAGTCTGCACTGCGGGCACTACTCAATGTGCTCAATTTGAAAGACATGAAGAGTGTAACTCTCTGTGTGTCACCAGTTTAGATATTGTGTTCGTCTGTAATTGTGACTTAGACGGCCAGACCACATTTCATTAGCATCAATGCAGAAATCCAGGCAATCCCAAATGGTTCACTGTTTTAGTGTTGAGTTCCACACCAAGCCATTTTTAATTATTCACTTGATCAAAACAGTCTGGCAGAAAAGCAGAGAGCATAATTCATTTTTTAGTGTTGCAGCTTCATTAGTGCAGAGCACAGGGTTAAGATTCTCTTCGAGTTTGTAGTAGTGTTCGGAAAGCAACAGCAAGCTTTTGCCTCCACTACGTTTGTTTTTCCTGGTTTTGGTAAACTAGGCGACTGGCGCGAGTCCTTTGTGCTAAGAAGCCGTACAAAAGAGGTATGGTTACAAAAAAAAAAAGAAAAAGATGAAAAGTCTTTCGGTTACATTAACAAATCCAACAGTACATCAAAATTAATATTCTAAATTTTGTGACGGCTAAAATACAAATCACTGTAATTCTCAGACTGCAATAAAAACAGACAAAATTACTATTTAAAAAAAAAAAAATGGCCGTGTCACTCCAAAGCCATGAATCCTAATCACACGATTTGAGTTTAGATGTGTATTTGTCTAAAAAAATACATACAGAAAACAGCATACAAGAAGTCACAACTCCCACGTGTACATACCACACACAAACAGAACAAAAAACATTGCAGTGGTATTTTACAGGGAAATACAAATCAGTGTTGTTGTGGCTTCTTTGAAATTGTATCTCTGATATGAAGGCAGAGAATACCGTCACTGTTCCAAACTGTAATAAGGCCCTGTAGAGACAGTGCTAATCGTTCCAAACCACCTGCCTTCCTGCACACTGATGTTCCATATGATCACAGGCTCAAAGCAGAGCCCGAACCGTCAGGCTTCACATTCACAACGGACATGAAGGCATCAGGGAGTCGAATGGACCCAACCTAACGTCCTGTTTCCAATTCACATTTCTTCTAAAGCTGACAGAAAAAAACAGGGGGAACTGTTAAACAAACAAACAGGCAACAAATAAATACTTTAGTGTTTCATAGTTACAGATCAACAGTGATTAACCTATGGTCAAAGATGTCAATGTGCTTCTCATTCGCATGGCAACGATTACTCATTACTGAGCCACAACTGGCAACCGATACGTTCACGCCATCTTAACTCCAACAACAATATTTACGCAACTGAATTTTTTAAACAAGGACGCTCGGCAGTCCCCCAACCAATCTGTATTCTTTTGTCTCTGACCTTGTGTGTTATCCGTATGAAGTCTAATGCCACCTTATTACATTTTAACTAAGGCAGTTCGAGGTCAGTCTGGCAGGCTATCTCCCTAAATAGCCCAGCCGGACAACGAACCAAGAGGACCTGAACAAGAGACAAGGGTCATTGGTAAGAGTGGTCCACATTTGTTTGACAAACTGCAGGGCTCCAGTGTGTGGTTTAAAAGAGCAACAGGATCCTGGGGCTTGTGCTGTGACTGTGAAAATCATTGGTTGGATAGAGAAAACGCTTCCCAACTTGACAGGTTGCCATCATGTGGCAGATGCCATCAGACGTTCCGCACATTTTTGTGGACTCCCGGTATGCAATTGGATGAAGAACACATTTCGGAAAAGTGGGAGACATTTCCCTGGGAGCTTCACCTAGACACGTCTCTGAATCTCTATCAAACCAACTCCAGCTCTGACGCACAAACACCACGACAATGCTGCAAACCCCACCGACCAGGATTAGTTGGCAATGGGGTGAAATTTGAGAACAAATAGATACAAACATATTTAAAACGAAGGGGAAGAGCATGGTAATGCAGGCTAATGCACCCTTTACTATAAAATGCAACATCTTTCCCGAATTCTCTTGGCCAAACTTTTCCTCTTCTTCTTTCCGTTCTTCTCCTTGCTGTCTTCCATTTTCCTGGCACGAATTTCCCTCATAAGGTCAAAGAACACCTGTTGGGACAAAGACGGATGTAAATGTACAGAAGGCATCTCCATCCAGTCAGGCTGCACGGTGACATCCTGGTAACAGAAATAAATGCTGATATAAACATCCAAAACAGGATTTTAACAAACACAACATCAGAATATTTACATCCCAGTCTTCCCGTTCTGAATAGTGTTTTCTAATGAGACGTCACTGTAACTATAATATAATACAGATCTGTTCCAAAAACCCACTTCCACTTTTAATGTGAATAAATCATTTCATCCAGTGCACAAACAACCCCTTTATCAGTTACTCTGAGCGCCGAGTCATGAGAAACGCTTTATCTTGGGATATTTATAGAAGGACTGTTCTGAAGACAATGTCCAAGTTATCATAGAAACACATTTTTCAGATTTCTGAGGAACAAACAAGGCATGTATAAACAACCCATCTGATAATATTCCACAGGCTTTAGATACCATCACTGTTATGCAGAAAACTCCAGTAAGTCTATCCCAGTGCTCACTAGGCAGAAGGGAGGAAACACCCAGGGCAGGCCACCAGTCCATCACAGCACAGATACACAGACATGGCTATTCTCACCCAGCTGTCTGACTGCATGTATTAGGACAGGAAGGAAACAGCCTGGGGTATTTTAGCAGTTAAGCTATTTGGCATCTCCAATTCGCCTGCCTGCATGTATCTGGACTGCGGGAGGAAACCCCTGCAGACACTGGGAGAACTGTTCTGTGTCATGTCCACACAGAATGACCCCGATGGCACACCTGAGGAACAAATCCCAGGCACTTCTTACCTTTAAGGCAACATGGCTACCGCATGCACCAAGTTGTTTCCAGGCCAAAATGACTTAAAACTGAAAGGGCGTTACATTAACTTCCATTGCAGGTTAACAATGTTATTATTGTTCCTGTTAAGTTACCATTGGACCAAGTGCATTTCTATGTGCACGTATATATGTATTTTTAGAGGTATTAAAATGGTCAGAACTTTATCACATAATTCACTCAACATCAAAAACTCACAAAAACGTATGCACACTTTGGCAGTTATATGAACTCTGGTGCCCTCAGGCGAAGCCTGAATCAACAACACTGACCTTGTCTACGTTAGCGCGGGTCTTGGCAGACGTTTCAACGTAGCACACGCCCCACTGCTCGGCTCGGGCCTTGGCCTCGTCCGCGCTCACCTGCCTCTTGTCTTCCAGGTCTGATTTGTTTCCCACCAGAAGGAAGGGCACGTTCTCATCCTCCTTCACACGCAGGATCTGCTCTCTGCATTAGAAGAGTGATTTGCATTGTTGTCTTTGGACCAGTTTGATTTTCATAACTTGTTTATACATTAGTCATTAGGATCTACAAAGCAAAAGTCATTCAGAGTGGATTAATATAAAATATCCCATCCTATATAAATGCATGCAGTTAGAAATGACCACAGTGGTAGCAGCAGTTGGAGTCAGACGCCTGAAGTTAAAGCGCAAAGAAAGATTTTACATGGCACAGTCACTAAAAAGCTGCTCAATGACTGAAATAAGACATACATTCATGTTTTCCATGGCAGATGGGTAGATGCAGGGCATTTTAAGGCAAAGCAGTACCATAAGAAAACGTATTACTTTTCAGATTCATCCCTTTATTTCTAACTGTACAGAAAGTCGAGTCAGCAACTTTCTTTGCAATTAACCATTTTACATCAAACCACTCTAAACTTCCTTTGTTTAAATCTCACTACACAGAAACACGGTCATATCAGTGGAATGCAGTCCAAATTTCTAAGCTGGACAGCACTGATATCCCGACACCACTATATCTATATATCATAAGTTGTGTAAACAAATCCAATCCAATTATTTAAGGAAGAGGAGAAAACAGCAACTCAGTTTACAGCAAAAAAGTCATTTTGATTCAAAGAATAATAAAAAAAAAAAAAAAAAGAAAAGAAAAAGAAAGAAAAAAAAAGAAAAGCCAAAACCCCATACATTTCCAGGAGCACTATAGCCTCAAGGGAAATTATTCTAAATGAAATGTTACTCTACCTGAAGTCAGCAGTCGCAGCAAATGACTCCAACTCAGTGATGGAGAAGACACAGAGGAACCCCTCTCCACTGCGGAAGTAGTTGTCCCGAATGGCTGCATAGTCCTCCTGACCTGCTGTATCCAGAATGTCGATCTGAACCTCTTCTCCATCCAGGACCACCTTCTTCCTGTAGCTGTCTGCCTTTGTGGGCTCATAGTCCTCCACAAACTGAGAGCGACAAGTTGCAAGTTTGTCATAAAATTAGCTCCACTAATTTTAGCCCACAATACTGGTAGTAAAGCTAGAAAGCCAGCCAACTGGTGCAAGTGTGTCAAGCTCTTCCAGTATCAGTACGCTGTTCAAATGTCCCGCAGGTGTCCTGCCAGGAGCATGGCAGGCAAAGTCTGGCTAACAGTATCTACTACTACAGTCTAAAAATAACAATATGATGAGACAGCAGAGGATTTACAGTGAGCAGAGAACTGCCACTCTGTGATGCCTTCCCAGTTTACCAGACGCGACCCGGTAAACATTTGAACCATTGAAACAATGTTGAAATCACATATCTTACTATATTACGCACTATAACACATTTTAGACGTCCATGGACAACCATTGTTTACTGGGTAGAGGGCGCTCCTGAGCAAGTAGAAGTAGATAGATGGCAGAGTGACACCAAGCCATGTGAATGTGTGATGCATGCCAATAAACTGTTCATATCTGACCACAGTGCCTCCACACACAGATTCGCTGGTCGTCTCCACCAAGACAAAAGCAGGACTTGTCACTGAAGATGACCCGCTCCCATTCTAGTCACTCCATGACAGCCTGGCACAACAGCACAGCAGTCTTTGGTGACACTGATGTGGTGTTAGGGGCAGTCTCTATAACTGTCTGTGTGATTGTAGTCCAGCATCGTGCAGCTGTCTGCCAAAGATGCTGGCACTGGCAGGATGACTCATGGAGAGCATCAGTCCTCACTGATGACTGGGTCACTCGGGTACAGTAAGGCCTACCCACCAAGTTTCATTCCTGTTGATTGATTCCTTCGGTTTTATGCCACTATTTGTTTTGACAATGAGTGTAGTTTGAACTCCAGGTACTTGACTTTATAGCAGTGCCTTGTGCATGCTCATGACACAAGACAGAATAAAAGTCACGTCCACCGAGCGAATCATTTCATCAACTCAGTGATACCATCACCCTACAGCCCTAAAGTCCAAAGCCTTTTTGCTTTATGAGCCAACACAAAGATACTGGTCTGTTTTCTTTTATCTTTTAATATGTAAAACATCTACTTTCCATGTTTCATTAGAAAACTGCCATTTATCTTTATTCACTCCCACTCACGGCCGACTGCTCACAGGGCCCCTCTACTTCATTCCTTTCCCTTTATTTTCCCAGTTTTCACTGAACTAAAGAGGTTCATTATTCTTCCCACAAAACTGGGTTGTACCACATGAAGCAACAATGTGGGTGAAAATGAACTTTTTAATAGCTCAGACGATGCCTTCTCTGGTGGTCCCACTTGCACTTACAAGACCACATAGCCCACATGTTAAGAAGGTACGATATTAGAGTGCTTGTTGTTCCTAGTAAATACACAGGAGCCCTTCAGTGTCTTCAAAACGTCCAGACACAGTCTTATAAATAATAGTTCTAGATATAAACAATAACATTACACGCATGTGTCGCTGAAACTAAAGTGACGATTTGGAAGCATGACATTTCAAAACAATGAATGAGCAACAGCCAACTTCCTTACACATGTGAGAGTGCATAAAGATCCACAAATACAGCTCATGTACAGTTCAAAAATAATAATGTATACGTGGGTAACATGTGACATGTAAAAGTGTATGTGATACAATATCAGGCACAATACAGAAATCCCCCCTCGATATGAAACAAGCACACAGACATGCTTACACAGATGCCTGTTATAATACCACAGCTGTCAGAGTATAAGCTTTTATCTTTATTTGTAGTTTCTGAGTTAAACTGAAAGTGCCTGCTGTTCTTTACGGTATGCTTGAATTTCATGACAAACAGACAAAAATAAATTTCTCAAAATGAGCTGGAAAGAAAATCGGCTCCAGTAACTTGGAAAAACAGTTAAGTACGTCTGTTTGTAATATTTTTAGGCGATGTGTATATATGTGTATTGCAATGTTTCTCCCTCTCTTAATCTTACATAATTTAGCCCCATGTAGCCCAAAAGGGCATCTTCTCATTTTACCTTCTTATTCTACCTGTAGAGTTGTATGTAGAGTCATGAGGTATATAGTTTTTTTAATTCCATGACCATCATTATGTTAAGTGCTACTGTTCTTACCTCATCATACATGAACTGCAAGGTGAGAGCTGACTTGCCCACACCTCCACTGCCGACCATGATCACCTTATGCAGGGCCAGCGAGTTCTGCCCTTTTGGCTTGGCGGCTGCCATGGCAACTGTAGTTGTGGGGCAGGTTAGACGGGAGGATCGTGTGGGGATGTAGCAGAATGATGAGAGGGATCCGGAGGAAAAGGAGGTTGGAGGAAATGCTCAGGGTGGCTGGAGTATAGTGGAGCAATGCAGACTCTTTACTCTTTGGAGATGATGTGATGCTTCAATAGAGGTCCTGTAAACAAAAGATCTCAGTTTAGCCCTTAAGTCAAATCCAACCAAATAATCTCAGAACGTTCTGTTACTGGAACACACTCTTTTTGCCATATGTGTGTATTACAGATAATAAATCTGATCAGGTAGCATTTGGGCCTGTACTCAACACAGGGCTAGTACTGGGGTATTGTTCTAATATGGAGACACTGTGCAACTCTTAGAAAAGATCTGAAGCACTAGATCAAACTGTTCATTCACACAGCTACTGAAAAGTAGTCAGTAGCTACATTCCAAAAGCTTTTTGCTGAAAAAAAGTTTTAATGCTCCAGTAGATTTAAAGATGTAGACTATGGAAAATGTGTGTTGTGCTGGTGTGAGTGGATCAGACACAGCAGTGCTGCTGGAGTGTTTAAACACCTCAGTGTCACTGCTGGACGGAGAATAGTCCATCAACCAACAGCATCATGTGGGCAGTGTCCTGTGACCACTGATGAAGGACTAGAGGATGACCAACACTGCACAGTGCAGCAGCAGATGAGCTATCGTCTCTGACTGTCCATCTACAAGGTGGACCAGCAAGGTAGGAGTGTCTAATAGAGTGGACAGTGAGTGGACACAGTGTTTAAACGCTCTAGCAGTGTCTAATCCACATCAGCACCACACACACTAACACACCACCACCATGTCAGTGTCACCGCAGTGCTCAGAATGATCCAACACCCAAATAATACCTACTCTGTGGTGGGCCTGTGAGGGTCCTGAGCTTTGGGGGAAGAAAGATGATAGGGGCTAACAAAATATACAGAGAGTCAGTCTGTAAGTGTAGAACTATGAGGTGGACCTATATGGTAATTGGAGCTGTTAAATGGATAGAGTGTAGATACATGAAGGTGGTTATCATGTTATTTTTTAGAAAATTAATGCATTATTTTATAATGTCATGTGACTGATTTTCCTCACGCACCTCCTATGAACAACACCAACAACACAAACAACATTGGGGAGGGGGAGTATCTGGAATAAGGGTGAGAACAAACCGTTTTAGATGAAACCACCACTTTTTCGCTTTTACAGAGAGAGACAGACATCCGGAATCAAATACAGCATTTCTAAATGGAAAGTGCTCAAACATCTCTACACAGCAGAGAAACATGATCTCTTCATCAGTGGGTGATGGGAAGTTAAAGAAGTGTCATAAATGAAATCAGAAATGGAAACATGTCACGACTTCTTTATTCAATACACCTCATTACGTAAAGGGTTTGTCATTAGAAGTCGGTTTGTAGTCAGCAGTAAATAAGATGCTTCTAGCAAACTTTTTATACATTTGCATTTTCACCTGCAATTTGAATAGAAAGTCAATGGAAACAAACACTGATCACAACTCGGTAGCTGGGTGCATCCTAAGTGGGCGGGAAAGAGGAGTGGCTCATTCTTTTCATACATGCTCCAAAGTTGTGATTATTTGAGGTTGATTATGTTAAACTGCTGACATGACAAGCAATGAATGAGCTTAAAACAATATATATGTTTAGCCTAGCATACAAAACATCAGAAAATCTGAATTATGCCAGTCATGGCAAACATGTCAAGTGGATGACACATGTAGCACAGCTCAAAACAACTCAGTCTGTATAATGACATATTGAACATAAAAGATGTATAATTGGTATCTGTGTTTCATTCTGCCAACTGGTCTGCAATTTTTATAATAGGTTCATATCAATCAAGGCATATCAGAGCAGAGCAGAGCTCCTTTTCCCAAAGCCTTCAGAATATCTGTACTTTTAATGTGTGTTCAAATCCCTGCTATAGTCTATTCCAAATCTATAGGACACACAAGTTAGTGGTGGGCAATATGGCCTACATGTAATATCATGATACTTCAAGACATTTTCATGTTACACAATATGCATCACGATATTTTGTTTCTGAGACTGAATTGGTTGCAATAGACGTAATAAAACCTGTAGAGCCACGTACACTTATAATAACACCAACAAATGTAACAATAAACCTACAATGAATTTTACTCAATACTGTACAAACTTTGCTGCACTAAATCCAGTTAAACAGGGCTAATCAAGCTCGCTTTATATTAAAAGCATGTAGGATATCCATGATATACTCAGAGAAGCCCATGGTGGCATAACTGATCACAATAACATATCGTCATATTGCCCACCCTTATGACAAGTACTGCTCATGTAGGCATTAAGATAAGAGGCAGTAAAGGCTTTTTGGCGATGGTTAAGACAGGTCAAAACTATTCTGTTTAATTTCTAACAGAACTGCAGGCAAACAGTTATGGAGCACAATTTTTAGGAATGATAAAACAACAAAAACAATCCTCCAACTCTTTCAACACACTATAATACTCCACTGTCAGTCTCTATACAGGCATTAGCTGTGACGGATAATCTCTAAAACGTCTTAATGGCCCATAAACCTCTATTGGGGAGTTTTAGGGGAGCGGCTAAAAATACCAACAGACATCTTCTCTAAAATTAAGACACACACGTCTGTAAAGCTGTGTAACATGATGCACACACTGCACTTACACACCTCAACAGTAGCCCATAGCTAGACTCGCAACCAAGGTACAAATTCAGGGGGTTCTGTGGGGTCTGAGACACTAATTAACCTTGTGGATCCCCTTGATTTTCTTGAACCAACTCTGGGGGGAGTGATAAAGGATTCATTTTCACCTTATGCTGTCTGATAGGGAGAAATAGATGGACATGCGCACATTCAATGACATCTGGTAGACTAGAGCTACAGTACTGGTCTGCCTCAGGTTGGCGCTGTAGTAAAATGGTTCATCCCGTTAGTTCTTCATGGTCTGGGCTTATACCACTGGCATAGACCCATGCAACCATACACCTGCAAATGATACTTTGCAAATACCTGCAAATACTTCCTTTACCACAAACATGCAAGGAGACACATTTTGTGCAGCATGAGCCTTATTAAACTGTAGCTAATGCAGGTTTTAAACGTCTCCTTGGTTTTCCTTGATTCTCATTTAATGAACATTACATAGGAAATGCTATGACATGGTCATGCTTTATTATATGTTTATCCATTTGTATCTAAACCTGAGGGGACAGTACATTAGTGAAGAACCCACACATTTTACAGTGACCCAGAGCAATAACTAAGCCTCTCACTGGACATGAATGTAAAGCAACACCAATAAGTTATTTATCCATATCAACCCCCCCACAAGAGTCGACCCCTCATGGAGCCAAAGACTCCTAAAACGCTTGTACTGTCTCATAGCTGTCTCAGTGCTTAGATGGCATTATTGTCCAGTAGGGCTGGGCAATATGACAATTGCGATTGAGATGAATTGTCACTATTGAATCGTAAGTGTTGTTTTTATGAATATACCGTGTATACTGTCTGTACTTTTAGAAGACTTAGCAATTGCATATTTTGTTATAAGAGTGTAAAATTACCACTGTTTAATTGTATTTTGTGCAACTGTAGGTGCATAAGCATCATATTAAATGACTTTATTCTGAGTTTTAAATATACTAGTTCTGTCTTAACTGATCAAACATCTGAAATAATAAATATAGGGACATATCAGGGAGATTTCATGCAGTATCGCAATAATATATTGCTGCCATAATCCCCAAACTCTACTGCCAGGTTCCCTTTAAAGATTACTGCCCTATCAGTGACAACCACTGAGTTTCCCACCCACCTAAACTGACTGATAAAGAGTCTGGGGCTGCGTCCTTTCCACGGTTTCACCTCTGAAAATCAGAAAACAAGGGCTTATTATGTTGCACCTGGTCATAACATTCAGACAGTCAGATAAACCACACACCCAGCAGGAACGACCACATCAGCAGGATTCTATATCCTCCCAATACAAACACAGAAGGGTAGGGCATAACGGTCAGTCTACGAGAGTTGGCCAACGATGCAAGTCAACAGACCCGTGTGCAGCTAGCCTGGTTAACTGAACTGACCATCTGGATGTCCAGATGACCACCTGGCTGTCATGATCACATTATGAACTTAGCAAGCTCCGTTCAGTCACTAACCACGCAAGGCGGATCCTCATTATGAGTTTTGCTAGCCGGCTAGCTCGCTAGCTTACAAGCTGTCTATCCAGCTAGCCGGCTAGGTGGCTAACATAACTGTTCCCAATGTATTTAGCAGCGCTTCCTCCACACCTAAGTGCGATATCTCCCCCTCAGATACTGAGCTTAACCATCCCACCGCATATTATTACAGTGCTCGGACTTACCCCTGTCTGTCTGTGGCAGCTCAACAAAGGTAAATTTAGCAAATTATGAGTTGTGTCCCTGGGAGGGAGGGGAGCCCTTCCCTTCTCTGCTCTGTCGCGTCCAGATTCAGCCTCAGTGCCGCCACATTACGGTCACGGATCCTGAGCTGTCAGCATGAAAACGGGCTTCTCAAACCTCCGTTTCAGCACAACGTTTAGATGCTGCCAGCGCAGCGACCAACAGTCAGCAGCCAAGTGGTGAGAAAGACCAGTGTCTGAGGAAATAGGTGGGTCAGACGGGCTGAGGCAGGCTGTACAGAGTAGACCACTGCTCTCCGGGCAGGGAGGCTGAGTGCGCATGCGCAAGGACTACAGCCATTCGATTCCAGGACTGCTCCGATTCCCAATGTCGGGAGTCAATGGAACCGATTCTCTGAGTCAGTGAGCTACAGACTGGGAAAATGAAAGGGAAAAGTATAGGAAAGGAAGTTTCATTCGGCTAGTCGGCCATTTGACATGAATAAAAAGTACAATACGAAAGTATTTTGTAATTACGAACGGGAATTTGGAGAAATATGGCTAAATGAATCAACACGATTTAATAATAAATTAATTAATTTGGTCTAACATTAACTGGATGTGCTAGTTGTGAAAAGATGTCCTTTTTGTGTGGACATGATTATGTGGAGTCGAGTTCTACGCTGTGGAGTCGACTTCTGAGACCTGAAAAGATTTCTAGCAGCTAAGAGTCGATTCTTCATGGCATCGATTCTGAGTTCTAGTTAGGTCTACTTCGAGAGTGCCTCTTGGAGAGAATTCATACCTCCTGATAAGAAGTGCTGTAAAGTGTTTGGTCGACGTCGTTACACTTTCTCCTAGTAATAATTTGAATTTGTAAGAATATCCAGTTCGATAAGCAGTCCTGTGGGTGGTTTTCGCTGATTTCCTCCATGCACATGTCCTGTTTTCTGAGCCCTCATTAGAAGAAAGCAGCAGAGCAAGCAGGCTGAAATGGACTCAGAAAGCAATGGTAAGAGGAGCAGCCAGTCACTCACATGCAGGAATGCATGTAAGACGTGAAGCCTGGATTATAGCTCTGTTTAAAAAACCTTCCTTTTTAAAGCTGCAGGCCCAAAACGAAAAACTAAGCCACATTAATTACTGTGTGATTCTCTTATTCCTTTGGCCTTCCAGTCAGGAAGAAGATGTCTGAGTTATACTCCAAGTATTCTGAGAAACCATGGAGTGAAACCTTTCATCTGGTGCGTAGATGCGTGGTAAGAGAACCCCAAGTCTCCTGCGCTCATATGAAACATTAAGAGTCTGGCAGAAGGCTGGGTGATGTAAGATGTGATTTAGTTCAAGGTTGGGCCCAATATTGACCTTAAGCCAGTTACAGTCCTAACCTCCTCTGTGTCATGTAACGCGCCTTCTTCAAGTGGCTTCATGTTCTCACTGCTGCTCAGTAAAAGTTGCATGCACGGCCTAACAAATGTCTTCCAGATGCAGAGCTTAAGCAAGGCTGTTGTGGCCGGAACAGGTCTGTGCCAAACTAATACGTAAACAGCTGCCTTCTCTCTGGACGTTGGGAGAGTTTCTACGTGCTCATAGACGTGTTACTTCCTAAGCAGCTGGGAAATATCCATTCCTCTCTGGTGTTTTTCCAATCTGGACATAAACAGGTTGATGTGTGGCACAGGTGTCTGCCTTGCCTGGATTGATGGCTGTCCGTGTTATGATTATAGCACATGAAAAAGCAAAAAGTGGATCTGCTTTTATGCTAGTTTATGAATATGGTATGATCCCAAAACCATTGGCGTAGGTCCTGGGAGAGGACTTTAGAGAATATAACCATGGAATGATCCGGGTGTTTCTGCCCAGAAGGGATTTATAGGCTGGGTTAAAGCCCAAAAAGTCATGAGTACACTTTACAGACTTGAACAGAGAAGTATTATTTCAAGGCTGTGATATTATCCTGCTGAGCAAGGATCTTATGCAGATGCAACATGCTCAAAAGTTTAATCTGTATAGAACAGCATTATTACAATACCGAGAGTTTTAACAATAAAATGGGATGGTCTGGAGCAGTCCACAAGTCACCATGGCTAGCGTCTAAAGCCCCCAGCATTGGGCCGAGGAGCAACGGATCCGTGTTTACTGGACCATTACACAACCTTTGGGATGAGTTGGAGTAGCAATTGTGATCCAGGACTCCCACATTCAGAATCTCAGTACCTCACTTTGCTAATGCTTTTGTGGCTGAATGCAATCAAATCTGCACAGCAATGTTTCGAATATCCAGTGTAAATCATTCCCAAAAGAGTACAGACTGTAAAGCAGCACACAAACAAATTTCTCTTTAGCTCAATTCGAGTTTGAGTCACAGTGCACTGCGAGATTGATTGATTGATTGATTGATTTATTAAATAACTACCTATAAAAATTGGTGTGGGTACTGTAGAAAAATATCTAGATAGTGTTGTCCGTACCCCTCCCCTCTTCCGGGGCACAATACCTTGCGTGTTCGTTTGGATGGAAAGAGTCGCAGACAAGTGGAGTGGAGTTGAAAGCAAACCAAAGTATTTAATTAACAATACTGGATCCAGGAGAACCAATACATTCAAGACAGTTTTACAGCCGTCCCAAAGCAAAGTTCTGACCCCGTTCCGATCTGACTCCATGTTTATACCCCAAATGACGTGAAACCTGCCGATGAGGCGTTTCTACAGATTAGCTCATGTTAATATGCATAATTTCACGTGTTAGTACTCAGTTTCACGTGTCTGACTCTACCATCATGCTTGACCTTGAGTGTGTTTTTGTATTTTCTAAGAATTGGACAGTGTGGCATTCTCTATGTGCGTGTGCGTCACCCCCCCGCTTTGAGGCAGCTGCAGGTTAGGGAGTTACCCACACGTAGAGAGAAGGCCGCTTTGTCCGTCTTCAATCTCCTCTGTATCAATTCAGTTCGTACAGAGTGCACCAGTCGATGATTGATAACAGTGAGTTACAAACATGCAGTGGCCTCATCTTTCATTCCCATGAACAAAAATGCCTTTAAGCGTGAGTAACATGCCATACAATAGTAGTCTATATGTTATATGTTAATATGTCTTAGGAGTAAATAACATGTGAGTACTGGTTAATCTTCTATATAGATGCATATAAAATACAAGCTTTCACACAATGACTATGTAGTTGTGAATGCTAAGTAATCATTATTTAAGGATAATTCGTCAACAAACACAAGGTACAATAAACATTTTTACAACAGTACTGAACATGGTTATGGGATGAGAGGTTTTATGCATGACACTAACTGCCTGTTAACAGCATTGACTCATTAATAGCAACCAAGTCTTCCTTTACATGATTTGTTTGACCCTCTGTCCCTACAGGACAAATCTCGAGCAGAGACTAAACCCTGCGAGACCATGTTAAAGTGCATGCAGAAACTTCATGAAGCCCTGAATGGTGAGAATGCCCGGTCCATTATCCGTTGTCTACGCTGAGTGGTAGAGATCACAAGTATTCATTTTCCATACATGCTTTTGGTTTGTGTTTTGTCTTTAGTGGCCTCTGTGAATGCCATGATGACCAGGCTGGAGGTGATTGCCAAGCAGAGAGGGTGTGAGCTCTTTACTAATTACCATTTTGGAATTAGCCTAGCCTAGTTTCCTAGTATGCTAGTGCTAGCGATGTGTTGTTTTTATGGGTGTATTTTTGTATTGGCGTGCAGTAAAGTAGCTTTTCAGCTTTGACTGGGCTTTTTACAGTATATTGGACACATATTGTGAATTATATCCATGCAACGCCTATGCGATAGCAGTGATCCTGCTACCAAGCTGTTTTTCTAGGTTCTGTTTAATGCACTTCACTCATGGATTCAAGGACTTGACAGTTAACTGCCCTGTATGGCATTTGCCAGTTCATTTTTACACTTTAAAGCCCATTAAAATGAAATTAACAGTATGGTTTCCTTTCTGACAATTTGCTCTCCGTCTGGTTAACATATGCAGTACTGTGTAAGGCTTCATTTGATGTCATGTTAAAAGAAGCAAAGCAGAACAAAACAGTCCAATCAAAAGGCAGTCAGTTGTACTCAGATTTAGGAACATTGGTACAGTGGCCATACAATTGTCTTTAGTCCTTGCAATCCTGTGTATTTTTATCCACCTATTGCACAACTGTTACTTTACCTCAAGCACCATTGTCTTCTCTAGACTGGGGTCTCACCGGAGTCCCACAGAGACCGCATGCTATCTGACAGCAGATCTGTTCTACCTGGAGGTGCTCTTGCTGCCTGGGGGAGGGGTGGAGGATGTAAAGGTAGCCCAGCATGGTGAAGCTCCAGAGGTAATATATAAACACAGAGACAGTATAATGTAGGGCACATTGGAGTTGATATGACAAAACATATCTTTATTGCATAGGTATCATGGATATGGCTAAAACTGGATGTGTTATTACAAATGGGGCATAATCTGTGCTGGTATAATAGTCTTTAGTGTAATGTAAAATGCTCAGTTTAAATCATGGTACTCAGTTTTTATTGGATTTATTAAAATGTGGTACTACTGTTTCTTTATTTGTACGTCCCTGTCACATTAAAATAGTGATATACTTGTTGTGTATTATAAAAATGCGCCACAGTATCATATGTCGCTCAGGGAAAGTGTGCAATTTTGAGAATGTACTGATTATTGTGCATTTTGTGTTCTAGTCAAATGTTTCACTCCTTCAGCTGCTAAGGTAAGAATGTAGTTCTGATTTGATCTTTTTGCCTGCTTAGGAGTTTCTACTAAATTATATAGACTTTGATTCCCTGTCTTTTAACCGTACATGCTTAGTTGTTCCAAACGGACATGCATCTCAGTAAACCTTTCTTTATGCATACAGGATGAAGAAATTTGAGGAATTCTCACTCAAGCTGGATGACCTGGCTTCTCTCTATAACATACCAGGAGACAGGCATGGCTTTGCAGTTTGTGAATCAGCACTGACTCGCACTTACCATGCATGTATCAGTTGTAAATGGTGATGTTTTGTTATTTTACAGTGATACAAAGATAAAGTTGTTTACATCCCTTCAGCATCTGCAGAAAGACCTGCTCAAGATATCCAATTTACCAAGGTGCGAAGAGCTATATGTGTGAAGAGCTGGATCTATTACATGTATAGAGGAGACTGCTCCAAAAGAAACTCTTTATTTATTTCTTTATTTTGAACACTTTACCTTGCAGACGCTTGATAGAGAGTGATGTACATGTCGATATGGTTCTGAATGGCAGAATTGGGAGTGTCGTGCCTTGCAGAGAAGGTATGGGGGAAGTGTAATGTGCCTGTTTGTATCATTGGATTTAAAGGGGTATACTGGAATTAATTGAAAAACTGAAAATTGGAGCCATTGCTGCATGTGTTCATGACCTTATATAGCTCAGATGGGGAGATTTTCCAGTTTAAAGACTAATCTCCTCCTGTGAACCTCCTATGAAGATGAGATGTATCCTGGAGGTTCTTGGCTAATTGCATGAAGAAGGCAGAAAGAACATTACTGTTAGACAGCTAAGCATCACATCTGTGTTTATTGCCCTATACATGAGAGGATTTCTTTATCGCTGTAGGCAGAGATTCCCAAAGGTTATATGACTTATTTGTGCAATGCATGCTGGGAATTGTAATGAGTAAACACACTGATGGACGAAACAAAACGAGAACAAAAAGTCTGAATTCTCTTGTGGTGAGGCAGAGGGATGCAATGCAGCACTACAGAATGCCACATGACATGACCCCTGCTGCACTGGTGCTGGTATCAGAAATTAATATAGCGATGCTTCCCCGGCAGGGAACCCAATGAGCATCCAGTACTATATCAGCCCCTCAGACGCTCTGATGGAGACACTATGTCCAGGTAATTTGAGATAATGCTGTACCTCTCCATGGCTGAAATGAGGTATAAGCCACAGGTGATGTTCCACCTCACCTGCTAACTTAACTTTAAGTTTTAGAATACACATTAACCTGCACTGGACCTTATATACTGGATGCCAGTATGTTGGCTATCATTAATAGCACATTTACGTGACTCATCTGTTCCCTGCTAGGTGAAGGCAGCCGTGGCCAGGTTGCCATGGTAGTGGTGGGTGCCAGTGGCACTACACACAGGTTGCAGATGGAGTCTCTGATCCCCAGTCCCCCTCAAGTCGACTCACTGGGGTAAGTCTCTGGCTGTTGTGCTGGTCACTATCGGTCATGATCAGTGGGTCTTTCGCATAGTGGGAGTTAGTAATCAGATAACCAAAGTCAAAGGTGCTTCTCAAAGGGAGGGGTTAGCCCAGCATGGTGAAACTACTGAGGGTACCACAGAAGATGGTTGGTGTGTCTTTTGGTGTATCGCGACGGATACCACTATCTGCCAGTATATTGCCAACGCACCACCACGTCAGTGCAACTACAGTGCTGAGAATGATCCACCACCCAAATAATACCTGCTCTGTGGGGGTCCTAACCATTAAAGAACAGGGTGAAAGAGGATTAATGAAGTATAGAGAGAAACAGATGGACTACAGTCTGTAATTGTAGGACTAGAAAGTGCTCCTATAGGGTAAGTGGAGCTGATAAAGGGATAATGACAGTAGATGCAAAGAGGCGGGTTTAATGTTATGCCTGATGATGTATAATGCAGAACATGTTGCTAGGTGTTTTATCTCAGCAGTAGGACTGCACTGTGAATCTCTCTCCTAGTAGTGTTCGGGTGTTAATGTGTGTATTTTGCAGGCTCCCTGTGTTCAGGCCACCGTCTGAAGTGAGCTCTGAGCCCCTGCCAGCCTTCTTCCTTCTCAAGCTCCAGCCACCACTGCCCACGCTCAACTCCTTCCTCCACAAGATGAGCCAAATCACAGGTTCAGGCAGTACTCAGGCAGTCTCAGTTAATAAAACAAAATATTATTAGGTTTTCATGTAATAATGTTGGGGTTAGCTGGATAGAGGATGGATCACTGTCCTCAAATAACCTTGGTAAAATTATATTTATACATGAGAAGGAAACATTGTTACATTTTTAAACGATCTAATGGAAAAGCTAATTTCTCACTTTTTTAAAAAATAATAACGTATTAACGAAGTACCATACATTCCTCAGTCCGTGCAGTCCAGATGCAGACTAAGCTGCAACAGCTTGTTTTGATTTGACTGTTTTTGTGATGTCACAAAATAGTTTGGATGATGTGTGAACATTTTTCTGAAATTGTTCCACAACTTTTTTTTGCAAGTTCTTTGCGCAAATGCTTATGAGGAACTAAAATTTCTAAAAAAACTAAAAGTTTTTTAGTTTTGTTTTTTTGGATTTGGGTTTGTACATTAATCTACTCAATCTACAGCAATGTGGCTCTACCCATACACACTTCAGTTAAAGGGTGTTTACCCAGACTGCTTTTTGAATGAGGCACAACACATGCCAGCCAGATATGATTCTTAAAGGCACAGCAACAAAAACAGACAGCATAAGGGATAAAGAGAGGTTGGAAAGTGGTCTTATAAAAATTTATAATGACTTGTCGGGCATAATTATTTTTTCCACAAGGGAAGAAAATACAAGACATGTGCCCTTTAATGTATGATAAAGTAAGCTTACCGGACAAAAATAAGTCACCTGGCATGTTAAGGGTGGTAGTAACTTCAGGCTCCTGCAGATGTGTTGCACGAGGATGATGGGGCTACAAATACCTGCAGGGTGTGTGGCTGGATTCATATAGATTGAGCAGAGGTGGTACAGTGCAGTGAATGCCTTGTTCGATGTGTGGAAAATGGGTGTTAATGATTGGCTAAAAGGAGTGACTGCATTTGGGCATTTTAGAGACCATAGTGTGAAGGAAGTAGCTGAATCTGCAGCTGTATGGAAGGTCTACTGGCAGTGACAAAAACGAAAGTGGTAGACTGGGGTCCTCAGAATTGTGCCGGGGAAGGCGTTCACCAAATCTGGCCAACCTTCGCAATTCTTTGATGGAAGAGTGGATGAACACTGATGCCGCCTACATCCAGAAACTTGTCCAGTCTATGCCAAATCCAGTCAATCTGTCCTGTAGGCTTATCATCTCTGTGTTCTGATTGAGATGTTGTTACACCATAGATGGCAGCTGTTATATAAAATGGAGAAATAAACTGAGTTACGGTTAACAGTCTAGTTGGGGATAGCGGTGGATGAGGTTTCAGGTGCAGTTGTTATTTATGTATCTTAGCAATAAGGACAAATATGCACTTGAATTGTAATGAATTTGTGCTTTTTGTAAGTATTTTCCTATTTTCAAGTGATAAAGGATAACTTTAGCTGTCCGTTTGTTACCTTACATGCACTCTTTTGGAGTTCTCGTTTTTTTAGACAAAGTAATAACAGCAGCTAACACATCCTATGGTTCATATGGTCCCTATCCTAATAGACGCTGAATGTTCTAGGAAGTTCAGTCGCAGATCTATAGGGCATTGTTTCTTAACCCTGGTCCTGGAGGCACCCTGTGCCGCACATTGTAGTGCTTTCCCTGCTCCTAGCACACCTGATTCAACTCAGCAGCTCATTAACAAGCTCTTTCAGAGCTGCATGGGGAGCAGGGAATCCACTAAACTGTTCCGAGCAGGGTGTTTCCAGGACCAGGCTTGAGAAACACTGCTTTAGGAAACTCTGTGCTGAAGCATTTTAGTACTTGTACTCAGTTTGTGAGTATAGTGTCCTTGAGGTTGTTTCTGGATGTAAACAGGGAGCCTGATTTATGTCCTCTAGATGTCACACCAGAGGCTGACCTGCAGGGGGAGCCTCTATTCCAGCTGATAAAGCAGGTTAGACTGGAGGAAAAGATTTCTAAGAGGTCAGGTGATCCAGAGGATGCCCCCTTTCTTATGGTATGCAAAATATTCTATTGGTTTCATGTCAGCGTCGCATTTTTATTATCCTTGCTTTTTTAATATTTTAATAAGCCTATAGGCATTTTTAATAACTGCTGAATATGCATAGCTGTAACCAAGACTCATTTAGATTTCGCTCTTTTGGTGTATCATGTTTGTTAGACTCTGCCGGATGCAGAGCTTCACAGCTATGTATTCAGTGATGCTGAATGGAATTGTGACTCGTGGAGGGGAGCTCTAATTCATACAGTTCCCTTCACCCATCCTGCCCACGTGCCTGCCTTACTGGAGCTCCTTCGCCATCAGTCAGTCATCAACCTGCTCCTAGCAAGCTGCATCACCAGTCATGAGTACCAATCAGGTAGTAGTAGTGTTTCACACAGAGGTGCGTCATGATAAATGCATAACAACTGTAATCTTTCATTTCTGTACCTGCTGATCCCAAGATGTTCCCTACTTTGTGGCAGGTCTAACATGTGCCCTGAACTGTGAAATTCTCCCGGAATCTGACTGCAGCTTTTCTGTGACCTTCAGTCTCTTGGACAGTGACTCTCTGGCCGTTTGTAAGTGTTTACATAATCGTCTGTTGGAAGCGGATGTGGCCTGTGTGGAGATTTCAACACTTCATGCTGTACACACTGCATATTTAACTCTGCTTGTTTTTCTCATCCCTTCTTTTTATCTTGTCTTGGTGCCCAGTGATGGTTTCTGTAATGGACTGTCGCCAAGTGCACTGCAGGCTCCTAATGGCAGGTTTAGTGGATCACACGCTGGATGACTACATCTCCAGAGTCCTCACACGGTACACTTTTGCATGTTTGCAGAAAAAAAATGCATTTTGTTGGAAACAGAAACAGTAAAACAGGTGGATACCCAACCACACTTCACGTAGATACCCAACCACACATGACTAACAAAACATCAGCAAAAAAAATCATTATTGACACACAGAAAAGAAATGTGCAGAATTTTACTATGTAAGGAAAATCAACTGTAATTCAATATAATTCCTCGCTGGCTACTGTTCTCGCAGCTACTGTGGCACTCTGCTGTGGCTGTCGCAGCAGTCCGGTCCTCATCAGGTCATCAGGGTTATCTGTGCCGCCTCTGCCAGGTTTTAAACTCTTTGGTTCACAGGCTGAACTGCTATGGTTGATCCTGTTTTGTCTTCCCAGATGCATGTCCATCCCCATCACTATGAGAGCCATACGCAAGAGAATGGCCAGCCTGAGGCCTCCAGCCTCCCTGGTTTCGGAACCTGTCTCTGTCCTAAAAGCAGAAAGCCCTCCCTCCACGATTCCTTACCATGCTGTAGACAGTGTCCCGGTCACACTCTCACCTGCCTTGCTGTCCCCAGAGCCCATGGAGGAAGATGCTCTCCCCTCTCCACCTGGACACTATGTCATGTCTGTAACTGCCGCCCCGGCGGTTGATGATGTTAATACAGATGCTGTTGCTAACCCTTCCCTCTGTGCCTCTGTGGGTGTCTATTCACATTAGGTGGCCAGCAGCCTCCCAGCAGCGCTGATGTAGAGGAGTGGGCGAGTGTTTTTTAGAAGCTTCACCAAAGCAAATAAATGACTTATTATTTTAGAAAGACATTTAATAAAGATGATGTTCTTAAACTGAAAAAGCTGTCGGTGAAAGAGGGGTCATTATTGCAATGAATGTGAATACGCTATGGTGCTGAAGTTTACTGAGTAAACTGGGTGCATTTGACAGCACTCCACTTGGCGTTCAGATATCATAAAGTGTGAGCTGTGCTGCCATCACAACAATGGGATACAACGTACAGGGTTTGGCATGTTTGTCTAAGTAGCACTTTTTTATTTCAGCCCCTCAATTATTGTGACCAAAAATGTCAAGATGATGAGCAGCTTTCTGACTGACATGTTAAGTTCTCATTCTTTAAAAAAGGTCTTGGGTATCTCTAAATGTTTGATGGGCTGTGCATATCCAGACCTTTGAATCTCTAAGTTTTAACTAGTGACATGACTCAGCATCATTACATTGTGTATCAGAACCAAGACTCCTGGGGTCTTGATTTTCATGGTTTAAGGGGGCTTTTCAGCTGAAATGGAAAGTGAAACCATTGTTAAATCTGTTTTAAATATGTCTGCCTGCTACAGTGGTTTCTTGAAAGTACCATTTTCCAGGTTAAAGACCAGGAAACCCATCTAATATTGATGCATCTTGAAGGTGGGTTGAACTTTGTAGTGGATATATAAAGGGAGTCTGTTTGATTTTTTGCCCCCCACTGGATTGTTAGCATTACTGTTGGGTTGACATATATCATGCCCCAGTGGTGTATGCTGTGTAATGCATGCTGGGTTTCTCTTATGAAAGAGAAAAAAAACTAACACTGAAGCCTGAAAACAAAGGGTATCAAATTGTGAACTCTGTGACTGATGGACACAGTGCTGTGGTACAGAGCAATTTAGTAACTTGTACATGAACAAGTCCACTTTGCATGGTTAGATGTGAGATTAGATGTTGGATGTTAATGATGGAGAAACCTACAGACTCTTTACACAGAATTCTTTACCAAAAAAGCCTTGGTTCTTGAACTGGTTCTGTTCAGGCTTCGTAGAGCCTTGGTGCATTCAGGAAACCAGCCTCTGTTTGCACCTGTTTTTACTGGAACCAAGGAATGTCAAAGTATGACATGAACATCACCAGTGGTGCTAAACAGTAATAACAAGATGGCGGAGCCTGTAGATAACTGCGAGCCCTTGTGCTGTTACTGGGATGTTTATTTATATCCAGAAACCAAACACGGATCAACTACCGGTGATAGGAAGACATACGAGTTTGTTCAGCAGACCGCTGGGTGTCACCATTATTACGGTATTGTACCATAACATCTAAAAAGCCCACTGAAGTTGTCGCGATTGGCGCTGAGGAACCTACTAGTCTTTGGTTCTAGTTGGAAACAAACTTTTTGGATTGAGAACATATTATTTTTGGTAGAAAATGCAGCAAACGCTTAAAATTTGGTGTGTGAACCGGAAAAAATGTGGAGAAGGGCTAACAGTGATGCTGATGGGAACTGGGGTCACAGTGTCTGCAACACAAACATAGCCAAACCCTCCAGTGAACCTAAACATGTCCTCTGAGTTTTATGTGTAATGTTGAGGATGGTTGATGAAATCGTTTTTCTTTGGGAACTATTTTGTCCTAAAACACCCATATTAATCCCCCATTAAAATACATTTTAAGCCAAAGCTTTATCACAAAACAAAGACATCGGGCAGCGCATTCATAACCGCTTCATGTAATAACATGAGGGAACTCTTCGGAGGTCTGATTCCTATCCCCACCACTGTGAACAGTTCTGACTCTGTTTCTCTAAGCAGAAAATTTCACCCTGAGCCACTCAGACTTGCTTTGCATAAATCTTAACCATTTCATTATCACAATAATCTACAAGATCTACCAAAATCTCCTCAAATCTGTGGAAGAAGGTCCTGAACCAGAAATGGGGGACTTGGAGGTCCAGGTTCCTGCTCAAACACATCTGATTCAGCTAGTCACCAGGTATAGTAGGTGCGACTGAGCAGGGAAATTTAAGCAGCCCAACTGTTGAATTCTGGGCCTCAATTTGGCCCCTGCCCTAGAAAAAGGAAGTAGATAGCATTCTTGGGTTGCATACCACTGAAGCAGAGTGTTTGGCTATTAAGGGTTTCTGGGGGCTTGGCATTTGACCCTGTCCCAGACAGCCAGCACACCACTGATTGGTACCATGCGGGCCAAGTAAACAAGTAAGGCGTGGTCACTTCAGCTGGAGTTTTCTGAAACCCACTGCCAGAAGAAAAAACCTCTTGGACATTAAACGTGCTCTGCAGATTAAGTTTAGGCCTTCAGTGAATGGTTAAGTGTGTTTGTCTAGAAACATTCATAACGTTCAGAAATGTTATGGTTTGGCCGTTTTACAGTGCACTCATTGTGTAAAAGACTGGCCAATAAAAAGCTGTTAAAAACTGTTAACACTGCAGACTTGTCTTCCAAACCGTTTTTAATACATGGCTTAAGTGAGTGATGGTAATAAACCAGCATACATTGGGATTTTTGCTGTTATCACAAATTCATTCTCAACAAACCCTTCATATTGTTTCTTAGTGGTCGAAACCCTGAATATGTCAGCACACAACCTCAGCAGGCCCTTAAAAAAGAAATAATGGTGCTTGACTCCCTGCCAGTACATCACAAAGGTAGTGAGGGTGATTAATAGGAACTTCGAGGAAGTAATACCACTACAAAAATACTAATGCTTGTTCTTCGTGATTCCTGTTTTGAGGTTCACATCACAATAAAGTTTCCGCTGATAAAGCTCGGTCACCTTATTCTGGACAGGAAGTCTCAGAGACTTACAATAGAGCAGACATTAAGGCTACAGGCAGCAACCTCTAGCTTATAGATCATGTGAAACTACTCTGAATCAGTAGAGCTGATCTGGGATCAGGCCTATCTCTCTGTCTGGCGTTCATAAACAAGGCTTTTTCTAATAAGCGGTTTCCGTATGAGCAGTTGCTTAGTGATCTCAAAGCATAAAGGGCTCAGTAAGTACAGCATGTTGTTTGTGTCAGTCATTATATTACCAGAAGTGTCTCACAAGGAGTGTAAGAAAATGTCAAACCAGACAAAACATGAGTCACTGCTTGTTTAAGGTGGTAGTAACTGTAGACTCTGGCAGATGGCATTATAGAAAAATGATGGGGCTGTAAATACCTGTGTGTGTGTTGGGGCGGTGAAGTTGGATAGATAGATTTAGAGGTAATGGTACAGTACAGTGAATGTCTTGTTCAATGTGTGACAAAGGGGCCTCAAAGAAAACAGATGTTACTGATTGGCTAAAAGTAGTGACTGCATTTGGGTGTGCCAAAGACCATAGTGTGAAGGAACAGTACAGCCATACAGGTCTAACAGCAGCGGCTAAAATCCCAGTCTACAGGAAACTCTCCTCAGAATTGTGCCATCCAGGCATCCACCAAATCTGGCCCAACTGCACTATTCTCTGATGCAAGAGGGGCTGAACACTGACGTGGCCTAAATCCAGAAACTTGTCCAGTCTTTTGGAAGTGTGACACAAACCATGCTGCTGTAACAAATGGAAGTATGGTGTTAGGTGGGTGCTCTCGTAGAGAGGTGGATGCTTAGCTTCCATGAAGAGACACGCAGGGAACTCGTCGTGAAGGGGTTTCGGAGCCAGTTTAATGAACAATGACCAAGACTTCACTCGTCACAAGTTCCCAGATAACACCAGTTGGAGAACCCAGTACAGTTCACCACCGCACATTCTCTCCCGCGTTTTCCTCCACACTCTTCATTATCCGCTCCGGCTCCCCACCGTGCACATGCACACGGCACCTGCCCGAAACTGACCGTTACCCGGCCTACACACACTATTTGTTGACCGTCTCCACCAAGACCAAGATGACCCAATGCCATTCTGAGTAACTCTGTGACAGTTAGGCACAGCACCATTGCAGTCTTTGGCGAGGTTGACGTGGTGTTAAGGGCAGTCGCCATAATGGTCTGTGGGCGTCTAATCTTGTGTCGTGTAGTCGTCTGCCAATGGTGCTGGCAACAGAATGACTCATGGAGGCCATCACTGCTCGCTGAATGTCTGCAGTCGTGGTGTTGGGGCAGTCAGGTACAGCGTTAGGAGCCATCCTTACTTATGCCATATGCTCATCTGAGCGTGGAATTGAATCATTTGCATGTCTCACAAGGTCCAATCTACCCACCAAGTTTCCTGTCATCCTTTTGATGAGGAGTGTATATCCGACACACAGCATATGTTCACCCACCTATCAGACATATATGAAAGGCCCCATATGATGCTTATATCAGATTTCTAGTGGGCGGAACTAAACTACTGTAGGTTTAATAAGGGGACACATTTGAAACGTGATGGTTTCAGTGACAGTGAATGGGTTGTTGTGCCGTATCGACGGTGGACTAAACTGCTCTGACATGTTAGCAGTGTTGACTCTTTCATTTCAAAGAAGATTTTTATTGTCAGTTTTCCGAGCCATTGGCCTTTTAGAGCATTATAGTAGAACATGCTTTAATGTATCAGCCATCCTTGACGCAAGAATCAGACTGAGATTAGACCGTTGTGGACATCTGGACTCGTTCCTGTTCTCCACACTGATGGTTCACTGCAAGCTCAAGTTCAGCTCAACTTTAAAGCTCGCGGTCTCTTTAAAGCCCCTGTGTTTCAGCCCCTGCATCCCTCTGCTGGAGAATATGATCTCGAGAGCTCCTCTTCTCCCCGAGCAGTCTGCGCTGGACTAACACCTCTGCGCTCAGTACGGGGCTGAGTGGACGGGCAGTATGGAGCCTTCTAACGAGGTTTAAAGCGCCTTCAGGGCTGCACAAGGCTGTTAACTCTCGGGCTGGACGGCTGGACGCGACGCAGCTCGCCTTTGGCTTCTCGCTCGTCCCGGTTTTAGGAGCTGGAAGTACTTTTTTCGAGCTTGTTGTTGGTTGTTGTAGTGTGTCTTCTGCCTGCTGTGTATCGGTATCGGTTGAAGCGCCATGCGTACCGCGGGGTTCTGTGGATAGACCATGTCTCTTCTCCAGGATGGGCGCGAACAATGGGAAACAGTACGGAAGCGAAGGTACGTAGAACAGCTGCCTCTCAGAAAGCTGCCAGCGTGTAAAGCTCACTCATAGCGCGCTGAATGTGAACCTGCAGGGTTAGTTGGTCAAAGCACATCTGAGCTTCAGGACTCCGAGCCGCTCAGATGTTCTACCACTGCGTTCTGCTTGTCCATGAACAACATCTGCAGACCTTCTCTAAGCTCACTGCAGCCTGTTCCTTTCCGGAATGTGATGCTTAGATGCACTTACTGCGGTCAGGGCAAAGTCAGCTTCGTGCCATACCACGCTGAGATAACGAGCTCAGATAAAGAGCTGATTTCAGCCTTGAGTAGACTTCTGTATCTCGTATTCAGCAGCCCAGGCGAGAGTCCACATCTGGTCATCCTGATCTAATCCTCATGGTGCGTTTACAGATGTCTGTCCAACTCAAAGTTCAACCTCAGCACAGTCCACCTTACAATAACTGAAGGAGGTATCGGATCTCTCTCTCTCTCTCTCTCTCTCTCTCTCTCTCTCTCACTACTCCTCTCTATGTACACCTCTCTTCTTTTCTCTCTCCTTGTCTTTGTCTCTCAAGCTTTCACTCTCTCTCACTCTTTCTCTCTACACATCTCTCTTACTCTCTCTGTCTCATCTCTTCCTTTCTCTCCTCTTTCTTTCTCTTATGCTATCTCTATCTCAAGTCTTTATCTTTCTCCCTCTGTCTCTTACTCTTTCCCTCTTTATTACTCTGTCTTTCTTTCCTCTTTCTCTCTCTATTCTCTCCCTCTTTCTCTCTCTATCTATTCTCTCCCTCTTTCTCTCTATTCTCTCCATCTGTCTTACTGTCCTCTCTCTTTCTTTCCTGCACTCTCTCTCTCTCTCTCTCTCTCTCTCTCTCTCTCTCTCTTACATAAAATGTGAATAATGATGTTAGCTATGTATGAGGGGCGGAGCAGGCTAGGAATGTTGGACAGAGAGCTGTCATTCTGCCTGCTCATTAGCCACGCCCACACGGTTCGTAGCTCTGATTTGCGGTTTTCAAGCCGTGTTTTATATCAGCACTCAAATTTATTATCACACAAACATTTAGAATATTTTACTGCGCTCTCCCGGGACTGCGTGTCAAATAGAGAGATAACTGTAATACAGTACAGCTAAAACTAATTATCTGAGGACTGTATGGGTGTGGCCTAATATTCTGATAAGTAAGTCTGATTGGCATCTTTCAGTCCAGCTGTCTCAGCCATGACTGAGCTTAACACTTCAGCGTTAGCTACGAAGTTTCTTCACTTGAACTCTGAGAAGGGCACAGTATGGTGGTGTGTCCAGGCTTCTTTACAGAGGCTGATGGGTTTCATTCCAAATAAGCAGGAGAACACGATTGGTTGTTTGTAGACTGAAACCAGTTAAGGGATGCTTCTGCAACCTTGGAATGAAGACCTGAATCTTCTTTGACTTCAGAAAGTTATTTACATGACACACTACAAGAACAGGATTAATCTATTTAAGCCTTATTAAAATGGGATTAGTTGTTGATGGGCAGGCAGGATGATGTCAATTGACCGGGGCAGTGGGCAGCCCTATCCATGGCACCTAGGGATTTGTTGGGGGGGTAGGTGCCTTGCTCAAGGGTACTTTTGTCAGGTCCTGTCAGTTCAGGGGATCAAACCGGCTACTGCCACAGTCACAAGTCGGATTCCTTAACCTTTAGCCCACAACTGCCCATGTCAATCTGTCAATTTGCACTGGATTAATGTAATCAGGGATTATTTATTCTGCTTGGTTAATAAAAGAAAGAAGGCCCTGGAATCTGTTCATAAGCAGGAGTGCACAGTCGGTAAAAATAATGGCATTTGGACAGGATGCCAGTAAATTACACTATCCCACATCCTCATGTAAAACAGGTCCCATCCATATATAGATTTAGAAGGAAAACATGGATTTGGGCTCCCTGGGGCTTTAGCCATTTCCAAACATCTCCTTAGTCTTGCACAATATCGTGTTTATCTAATTGGTCCTTTATTAAACTATGTCATGTCGGCTAGTGCTCTGTTCTTCTATCTAGCTCACAGACTAGAGCACCTTTTTTGAAAACCCGAAAGTTTTGTTGCGCTTAACTGTGTTTGTGTTTATTTGTGTTTGTTTTGGGGTTATTTAGTGTTTTTACAGGCAAAAACACACTTACAGCCAAGATAAATAGTTATCAACAATTCCTTAGGTGCCTAAAACTTTTGCACAGTATTGTATACAACACCCAGATATTTGCCGTCAGTACATGAAAGTCTGATATTCATCTCGCTTGGGACGGCCAGAAAAAGGTCACAGATGTCTTGTAGTAAACAGCACAGTATTTCCATAAACATCGAACGGAGGGCCTGGAAATTATCCAACACTTAATAGAGGAGGGTCTGTACTGATTATGAGTCATAGTAGTGGCTAAATAAGACAAATGATTATCCTACTGTGTTTAAATATTCTGTTATGTTGAACACAAGTATGTCTTCATGCTCATTAGGGCTGTGATACTGCTTGGGGCCATTTGATTTCAACATGTTCAGGGCTGAACTGTAATTAGCATAGCACAAGTATCCCTATGTTAACCGGGACTGGTGTTGAAGAATTCAGTAGTAGCTGTGAACTGCTTTTCATCAGCAGAGCTTGAATCTGGTTGTTGCTGAAGCATATTATGATTCCACCTTAAATTATACCTGTAACTGCTGCACCAATTAAGGTGGAATGAAAAATTCTAATAAGAAGCAAGTTTTTGGTTGAATGCAGCGCGATGGAAAAGAGTTTGCTGATAAATCCACACAACTGATGTTCAGAAACACACGAAATTCCACGAACACTATACAAGTACAGTTAGGTTGGAATATACACCTGCAAACATATTCTAAAGAGGAGATGAACTTGAACTTGGGCATATATGTGCTATAGCGGGACACTGTCTAACTGTATGTGCTAAACAGGGCTGTGGAATTTCTGATGGGCATTCCGACTCTTTTCCATGTGCCAGATCAGTTGGCTCAGCACACAAAGAAGAGACAACTTTCATTCAGCAGCAATTTGCCCCTAAAATTAGCCAATTAGCCGTTATCAATTTCCTTGTGATTAAAATTTCAATGATTCCTTAATGTACCTTTAATTCCTAAATCTACAATTAACTAATGAACAAAAACTGCATATATCTGTCATTTAAAAAAGTGTTTTTTACTGCATGAACTCCCGAGAGGTAACATTCACAGGATGCAGACAAATCCATCAACCAGACATAAAGAAACAAGAGCAGGTCAAAAATGTTTTGACAGCAAAAATCTCAGAATAACCATGATACCTAAAAACATCTAAGAAGTCCAAGCTGGGGATCCAGCAGGGTCTAGTAGCCAGGAACGTAGTGCTGAATTTACAGCTACAGCGTATAGTACCAACATTAACAAACATAACAATAATTAAAAATGATCGGCTCACAACCTTCACATCCTACAGTTCTGATCCCAGTTAGCTAAAGTAGCATTCATAACAATAGACGGCTAATGGAATAGGCACTGGAATAACTGATATGCACTAATGTCACACAGTCATGACCTCAGGTTATACCTTATTCCAAACAGCCACTCAATAATCACAGTACAGATTCCAACACTTCCACCCATATGGTAATTCCAAATTATTGCAATCAACCAGAGAGAGATGGATTCATATGAATACAACCAGCACCCTTCATGGTGAAGCGTGAACACAGACTGAGGGAGCAGAGATCATTGAAGACAAACATTTTTTCATGCCCACTGTGGCAGTATGTGTCTATGATCCATTCATATCTTACCTTTGATTAATTGAAGAGATGTAATAAAAGCAGTGTAGATATCAATCATCATATGTGGCCATTTTGCAGTGACCGCACTTCACAGAAACCAAATCAACCCATGATTAGTCTGGCTGGGCCAGTCACGTCTCATTCCAAAAACGAATAAGCAAATTACTTAGGGCTATAACATTAATCAAGTTATATATATATATATATAACTTGATTAATGTTATAGCCCTAAGTATATATATATTGAAACCGCAATTTAAGTGCAATTTTAAAATCGCAAGAGCTGCACGTCTTTTAAATGCATTGCCTACATTAGCTTTAAGAGGATTTTGCCCCTGGCCATCAAAGGCCATTACATTCCCAGACATCCTACTTAAGCCGGGTGTTTTGGATAGATTCTAAGGCAAAGCTGGATTGGTGTAAAGACTTTTACACCGACAGTCAAATCAGACATTTCTCTAATTTGTACCCGAAGTGATTCTGATTCATCAAGGCTGGGTCAGTATCTACTACTCCTCTCAGGACAGCTGGTACGCCAGCCACAATGTGTTTCAGTTCGATTCAGTTAGTTAATGCAGGCATATTGCTCTTCAAAGCTGAACAGTATTACAGACCAGCGTGAGGAACGAGAACTTGGCTTTCATGTGTATCTCTGCAGAACGTGATACCTCATCAAGGGTTCATGAACACACACCATTTCTGGGCCTCAAGCATCTGTACTTGAGATCGACTTCGTCTTGAGTTTCGCTCAGAGAGCTAACACCCCGCAAAAGTCTCTTTGCACCTTCCACAAGCACAGCACAGGAAACTGCTGAGCGCCTCTGACAAGTTGTTTTCCAGAAAAGTAAACAAGCAGGACTCTCCTCCGTCCTGCAGCTCTTCACAGCTCACTTCTTCAGAAAGTGTCAGCGGCACGTGGTGAGTTTAATGGAGTGGAGACAACAGTGTTAAACTCGTAATCTCGCTAGGAGCTCTCTCTCTCCTCTCTCTCAACCTTTTTCTCTCTCTCAGCTTCTCTTTATTTCAACCTCTCTTTCCCTCTACCTCTCTTTCTCGATCCGTCTCTCACTCTCACTGTCTACCTGTCCCTCTCGCCCTCTCTCCTTCTCTCTCTAGAGCTTATTTTTCTTTGTCTCTTTCTCTCAGAGACCTTTCTTTCCCTTCTCACTCTATTGCCCTTTCGATATCTTGGTCTTTCAGTCTTTTTTTTTTCCTTCTCTTTCTCCATCTCTGTTTCCATATGGCTATAGCTGTCTCTTTTTCTCTATATTTCTCTTTTCTTGTTTTTTCTCTGCCTTTCCCTTTTTTTCTTTCTTTCTTTCTTTCCTTCCATCCATTGGATCCTGCACCAGCGAACACATCCTAAGGTTCACTTGGAGGCGGTGACTCAATTAGGAACTCCACCATAGAGTAGACCGCCTCATATCGGTTTGGCTTTTGTTTGCAGCCTTCGATGGATGCAGCCCCCGAATTGGCACAGAGCTTCCATTTCTCCATCCGTCTCTCAATTAACTTTTATTATCTTCCCCTTTTTTTCTTTCTCTCTCTCTCTCTCTCTCTCTCTCTCAGAGCTCTTTTGTCTCTCTGCTTGTCCTCTGCACTTGCTCTTTTGATCTTTCTTTCTTTTCTCTCTTAAAGAGCTTGCTCTCTTTCATTCCCATCTCTCAGTCAATTATGACATAGATGTATCTGAGGGAAATAAAATGATAGTCAAAGGGAAAACAGGAAAGGTTCCAGTGAAATAAATCCTCCTCAGTGATGTCTGGGCAGTAGCCCAGCCTTCTGTATCTTACAGGCTTTAAAAGGATGGCAATGAAATATGACAACTGTGAAAACAGATCCCGTTTAACCCCGACTACAACTACTCCATATGACATCTAGCTAATTAAGCAGAATGCAGAAGCCTTCGACAGAAATTATGAGCATGAAGTCATCAAGTATGCCAGTGTTATTGGTCTCTGTACAGAAGCAGAACCGAGCCTAGATTTTATGAGTTCAAGCTGTCTCTCTCTCTCTCTCTCTCTCTCTCTCTCTCTCTCTCTCTCTCTCGTTCCATGTGCTTAAAATGTTCACATGCTATCAGTGGAAAACAGTTGTCAATGGGTGCTAAGCTCCTGAGTAATGGAACTGCGTTTGCATGGCAAAACATTCTATGCATCATTTAGGTCAAGCTTTGCCAGAGAATCATTTATAAAAGGCTCGTTAATGAAGTGAGTCTCATAAAAAGGCCAGGCTTTCACTGCATTGACTGGACTGAGAGGAGCACGAGTTGATAGCTGTAAACCAAGGTGGACTGATTAGCCTCTTAGTAGCTCTGCACTGTCTGACTACGCTGATCAGAAAATGTGGGATTGAAGAGTGGGACACAACCGCTCATCACATTTTGGTTAGCTTAGGTGACCTGTACATCTCCTTTACAACTGTAACCATACACAGGAGTGCAAGGGTTACAATTAGTAGGGGTGGGGTCAATTGAAACAGAGAGCCATTATGAAGTTGGACCAGTAGACTAATGCACAGTGGATTTAACTCTATATAATGCTATGCTGTTTGATTTTGTTACAGAATGGAAAATATGGAATTTTCACTTTTGGTCACAAAGTGTAAAACCAAATATCAGCACAATAAAACATACATACATATATATACACACACACATATATATATATATATATATATATATAACATGACATCTATTATTAGGGTTAGAACTTATCAATATACTTGAGTATTGCAGTGTCATATTTTGTGATAGTTCCATCGATTCTCAAAAACACAATACTGATGTTTAGTTAGTATTAGGGTACGTCCCAATTGCACACTTAATACTAATTCTAAGTAGTCTTTGATTATATAATACAGTTATGAATGTCAGTTAAGTATAAGTTAATCCACAATGCACACTTAGAAGCAGTTGATTATGCGTGTGGTAATAGTGTAAGTTTGATTGCCAAGTGGGGTACAAAGTTTTTTGTGTCTGTGTGGGTTTCGTTCCACAGTCCAAAGACATGCTTTCAGATGAATTGAAGATTCCTCCTAGGTCTGAGTGAATGTGTATGTCTGTATGATTGGTGGGCTGTCCCTACAACCCAGAAGGATAAAACAGTTTAGAAGATGAGTGAGTGAATTAGTAAAAAAAAAAGCAAATAAAACCGTCAGACATTAACCAAAAAAGCCATCAACGAGCAACAAGTAGACCTGTATGCACGGACCATACAGAGACAACACTTTGCAAAGGCTAGACCAACCAAACATCTTAAGTAGACCAGAAACAGGTGCCACCAATTAGTGATCAGGAGCAGCCGATCTGGGACAGGTTGCTGCCTGCCTACTGAAGGTCACCTGCTCATCCAGTGTATCCTGGGAAATGGAGTCCCCAGTGTCTAGGCTCAGACTCTGCCAAGACAAATACAGCCCATACAAATAAATTCTAGTAATGAATGCATTTATTTTTTGCACTTTGTAAAAAAAACCTTCATAGAAGCAGCCGTCAGAGTTTAGCTTGGTAGGATGTAAGCTTCATCACTTCCTGTTAGTAAGACCTGTATGCCTGTCCAACTCATACAATTAGGATCAGTACGTAGCATATCCAGTGTAATATTACTGTGTAGTACCCAATTGAGAGCCATAGTTTAAATGGAAACCTATTAGTCATTAGACTCGTCCACTCTGATGCAAACAAGTAACATAAGGTTGTACCACTGGCAGAAACTAGCTGCAGAGTAACTTTATCCCTGATGGCTGAATCTGAAAGGCTCCCGCAGCACACGCAGATGAAGTGTGGGCTAATTTGGGCTAGTAATTTTCTGCAATAAGGAAAGCACTAGGATGATCGTCAAGAGCCATGCTGTTTGCATGCCCAAATCAAAGATCCAGGGAGCACAGCGAATCCAAGAGCACACTTACAGCTGGCGGGGCCACAAAACCAGCTAGCAATGATTTAGTTCATCTCTCCCAACTGGAACAAGTTCACACAGTGCAGTTACCACCGACCTCTACTTGTGCAACAGAGATCACTCAGGTGATACTTTACTTCATTTCCATAGGTATGCGCTTTTTACGTTAGAGCCTCTTTAACCCATACCCTCAAAATCGCATCACGGTGCCCATTGTTGGCTGCTAAGGCTGCTAGAGTCTGCTTGCTTACAGCACCACAATATATCACAGTATATTGAATCGTTGCAGCTTTATCGTGATACATATCATATGCATGATATCATGGCCAGGATCTTGCCAATGTGCAGCCCTTAGAGTGCTATATTACAGCCTCAAAATCGGAAAATGAAACAATGTAAGTGTGAATCCTGGGTTATATACATACAACTCAGTAATCAAAAACATGCAGGATAAAACTTTTACTTGTAAGGTAGAAAAACAGTCGCTGATTAATCTGTCCAGTTGCTGGACTCAACTGCTGACTTTGCTCTGGAAATGCTAGACCATGCCTAGGTGCATGTCCTAATGCATCCCATTTAACCACAGATAATATCCCTGTTACCGTTAGCCCTGCATCAGTCCATGTCCTGCTCTGCCCTATTCAAGAATACCATAATAGTGCATCGAAGAGAGAAGACCTTGTATATGACTAATGGCTGAGGGATCGAAAGCTGGCCCGGTCACTTCCCACCCTGATCAGCTGCTTTGTAAAGTCTTTCCACCATTCATTTTTACTGAAACCACCGTTTATGTAATAATGAAACTATGACATAACTAAAAACCCATATAAACTGCTTTTACTCTTTTCTCCACACATCACATTGGATTCATTAGGGTCTGTCAGAAAGGACGGTCTTCCTTTCCAGCCCCCAAAACAGCTGGCGGTCAATCAGGAAACTGTTAAAGGGGAGCTCCAATGATTTTCTATATTTCTACATGTATTGAGATGTGAACCAAGTCATTAAGAGTGATGTGGTGGGAATCGCTGTAGGGAAACTTAGCAGCGGTGGTGATAGGAACCAGACGTCCACCTCTAAAAGCCCGCTCATTAAAACGTATTACATAAAATGGTCATCAATATTCAGCTTGATGTGCGAGTTATTATAGTAGGGTAGTTTTGTGACAGCGTTTATGGCTGAAAATGAATTTTAATCTGTGTCTTTTGATCTCGTTATGGTGGAAGGATACAGGAAGGTTATTCTAAGTCAAGATAGTTCCCTAAAACTATTTCAGGTTTACCACTATTTTGCCGTCAACGACATATAAAGACACATGTCCACTGGGGTAGTAAATAAAATGGCTATGATGGATATAATGGACCCTGGTTCCATTCACCACCACTATAAAGAAAGTCTCTGTAAATTAGCTTTCTTTTTTTCTTTCTTGTTTTTTTAAATGTCTGTACAAATGAGCCGTTTCACACCAACCCGCTTAGTCTGAATGACTTTGTTTTTATCCCCACCGCTGAGCCATTCTGTAAAATCTGTGGAATTTCCCTCCATTTGTTGAACTAATCATAATGTCTTTAGTTTATTAGATCAGTCTTCAGCTCCCGAAATTTAACTGGCACTTAAAAGATGAAGCTGGTAAACAAATAGCTGACTCTTCTGAATCATATTCCGACTCCTGAAAGTGATTTATTACTTCTAGGGCTGTATCTTTAACGTGCACTGCCGATGCTGGGCAGAGAAGCGGTAACACTGTATGAGAGAAATTCCGTCGCCAGACTTTTGTGGTTTTGGTTCTTAATCCCAAGAACTGGAACTGTTGTGTATCCTTAGGCAACAATATAACAATAATAAAATATAAATTTCCCCGTCCAAGATGACACTGTCCCAAACGTCTGCGCTTCCCAGGAGCTTCACATAGCAACAAAATAACAGTATTCATATTGACTCCTAACTCAGGCCATTTGACGATGCAACAAATTGCGTCCACTTGCCTGGCAAGTCACATTCCGGGGCCTGGTGTGGAAATGGAAGCAGATGTGCTGGCTCAGTGATGTCACCACAGCGTGTCGTCACGATGGTAATGATGACCACATTAACGGTGCTGGTTGGTTTAGGAAAGGAGGGAATGTGGAAATGACTGAGTTTAGATTGCGCGGTGGTTTTTATGTAGCTGTTATGAATGAGGTGCTAAGAGGGCTTTGCCTCCGACTATGCTTCGCCGACAGTGTGGAGGCTCTTTTGAGTCATCTCATCTCCACTTAGCAGTGCTAATGCTGGACGCTGGTGGGTGGGTGTTTGCAGTATGTCGTTGGGACCATGTGATACACGTTCAGAGCGTGTGAAGGAGGACTTGTTTACAGGGAGAACGCCTTATGTGGGATGAAGGCACCAGCCAATCTTGCACAAAGCCACTTGTGGTTTGAGTTTATGACCTGACAGAGGATAAAGTGCTGTTAAATAGCCCCTTCACACACACACATGCATACATGCATGCAGCAGTCCTCCATTAGTGGACGCAGAGCCTTTGCTGAGGGCCGTAGCTTACTTCTTCTTGAATCAAAGCATCTGCAAGGAAACATCTACACTCTCCAGTTGTTCAAGGGCTCTTGTCATGGAAAACCACATTTTCCTCTCTTTGTTTTAAAGTACAGAGTTTGATGTAGAATGTAAACATTGTTAAAGTTTCGAACTGTAGACCGTGCAGTCCATTTACGGGAACAAAACTGCATGTTTTCAGTTCATTGTTTTTATGGAAGACAGTATTTACATATGTGCTGCCTATGCAGGTAGGTACCCGGGTTTTGTCTGTGCTTCCTGAATGAGGCAGAACACAGGGCGGCCATTCAGAGCACAAATCATTCACATGTATTAGTCTGAAATACACAGTAACAACAAACAGCCAGTTAAATTCTAGGGTATAAAGAGTGGTTGGAAAGTGGTCATGTAAAAATGGGTTATGGCTGTTTTTGATCCACAGAAATGTCATAAGTGGGCCATTTCTCATAGATCATAAATATAAATGCACATATTTTGAAATAGAGTCCCAAGAAGGTAAAAAGGTTCAATCCAGTTAACTAGAATTTGTTGCCTCATGCGTCCTTTAAAAAAGTATATTTAAAGTTTATTGTATTAATTAAATTTCAGTTCAGGTATATTTCCCTGGTATACTGTATATAGATAAATATACTAATATCAATGTGCTAGTAGTGTACTTGTACCATTTTAGTAGATCTGAGGTCTAAACTGACCCACTTTTAGTTTATAAAAGAATATATTAAGTGTTTTTAGGTGTAGAAGGACTCAAATTTTGAGAACACAGCTAATTTCTGAACATGTTTTATTTTGTAATACAACTCTACTGTGAACTCCACTATAAGTCAACTTAAAGGGACTAGATTTATACTTCCATCCCGCATTTTAGTTAAATAATATTACACTTTAAAGGGCAACTATTATGCTTTTCTGAGTTTTTACTTTTCCTTTATTGTGTTGATGCTTTTTGTCCATGTGAATAATCAGAAAAGTTATGAAGCTTAAAGTACATGCCAGAGTGAGAAACTCTCTCCCACAGAAACCACTTTACTCAGCTGCCTAAAATGGCTCAAACTGATACGGCAGAACCAACGCCACTGTATAAATAGCCACTGCGGTGTGGAGCTGGAGCTGGCGGTTAAGCAATCAGAGCCAAGAGTTGAGCAGACCAATCAAGCACACTGGGCTCATCGGTAGGCGGAGCTTAAAGACACAGGAGCTCTGTTTGAGACAGAGCGGAGTGAATACATTTTTGAGGAGAAAATGTGTAAATTTATTCTAATAGACTCCAAAAATACAAGTATGTACATTGAAAAATAAGTGTAATAGGCCCATTTAGGTATTTTTATTCTTTTTAAATGTACTAAATTGGGAACTAGTTGTATTTTGCTGTAACTATATTGTAATTTACATTGTAAGTGAACTTCTAGGCTTGCTTATATACTGTGGTGGTGACCAGGCTAGGGACCAAACCACTCTGAAGGCCCAGAGACAAAACAAGGGTAGGGTTAACACAAAGCTCTTAATGTACACAATCAAACAAACTAAACAACCGAACATACTCACTTCTTTCAAGGTCCTTGTTCTCTGTCTCTTTAGAACAGACTCTTTCTACAGCTGTCTCTCCTCTCCATGCTGGGGAGAGTCAGCCTTGTAAAGTGATTATGCTCCTCCCCTGATTGGCCTCAGCTTCCCCTGATCAGGGAGAGAAGCACCCCGTTTGTTTGTGTGTGTGTTGTGCGGTCATGTCAGCTCTGCCTCTACACTGCCACGATACTTGTAGCCCACATTTATGTTTATGAAAGTAGACTTTTAAGTATACTCTTAGTAAACTACAACTACTTACAAATTATAAGTTATTTTTGCATTTTAAAGAAACAGTGTGTGAGGTGTAGGAGGACCTACTAACAGATTTAGAAAATAATATACAAAACTATGTTTTAATTAGTGTATAATTACCGGTAAATACACATCATTGTGCTTTTGCTAGCATAGTATGAGCTCCTCTTATCTCCATTGAGCCCCTCATACTAAGCATGTTTTTAATAGCCTATATTAGAATATGTGTAAGTACTGATAGTAGGTTGAGTCTAAATTATGTATGTATGTTAAAAACACAAAAATTTAAACAATGATATAAGCACGTAGGTGGGACTGTTTGATGGGTAGAATTAATTGCTAGAACTCTTTTGATTGAGAACCCACAATTTTGACAAAAGGAGGATTGTACTTTTTATTATTATTTAGCATGAGAATAGAAAGGGGCTGCATTCTTGCCATCAAATGACCAAAAAAAAAAAAAGAAGAACTGGTGGTCACTGTAGCATCTCGGGGGGTGTTGTGGTATGTGTTTGGTGAAGGGGACACAGTAGGCTGCAATACACAACAACACAGATAGAGGTTACACATTGCTCCTTTAAAGTACACAACTAAATTTCTATTTAGGCATTATTTCTATTTTAATATTTGTACCATTTTTTATATTATGTTTATATTTTTATACTTGTATCAGTCATACTCAGACTTACAAACATATTGTTTTCGTTATAACTCATAACTCATTTCAAACAAATATTTTATTGGATGCCAAAATGTCAGAACATAATAAATTGTCGTTCAAGTTTCAACCCACTGCAACAAACCCTCACGCTGGATGGATAGACAGTAAAATGCTGTATATCTCGATCAGAAGATTAAGCACGATTGTAGACCACATATACTTAGGCTTTTCGGTATACTGGTAATACTTGTCTGGTCTAGTTTTGTTTAGTCTGTCTCTGATAGGTACTCATACTGAAATCATACTCACCTGTTTTGAATGTAGAAGGAGTACACTAATAGCACAATGGAAAAAATTTCCTTTTCTTTGATAAGGGTTTCATTCACCACCTAAGCTTAAATGCTCATATGTATTAGTCTCATGGTTCATTATCCAGTAATATACTATTACTATACTGTTAATGTTTACTAGCTACTGTGAAACCTATCATGACATTTTCCAGGACTGGATTAAAAGTTAATTAGCATTTTTGTTCATGTTATCAATTAAAGTTTAGAGTGTGGGCATACATACAGGCGCTTATAGGGTCTTTAAGGTGTTAATTCACAAGACCTCCATACCATCTTACATACTTTCAGTGCATCTGATCGCAGTTTTGGTGAGTTTCAGTGTTATTTTGTCATTTGGGAAGAAAGCATTCTCTCACGATTCCTCTTTGATTTAGGACGACTTCAGCTTGTCTACAAGATTACAATAATTCTTCTTGCTCTTGAATCACTTCAAGCTGCTGCTGCATGATTTAGCTAGCCTTGCGATTCTGTATTAAGCTTTGACGTTTTGCTTTATGGTCTTTCTGCGTGTTTGTGATGTTCTCGCTCTTATTCTCCCTCGAGCTACTCTCTGTAGGCTTGATTCTTGTATGACTGAATTAACGGGGCTGGATTACAGACAGCCAAAGATACTTGAACGTGTCACAGGCAGCGCTATCACACTTGATGTGACACGAAGCGAAAACTCTGCCAGTGATCAAGTAAAGCAATTTCTTCCATGTATTGTTCCAGTGCTGGATACTGGCCGCACTTTCACTGGCAGGAAGACATAAACTAACAGGGTTTAGCTTAGCTGCACTGCGCTCACGATGAGCACTAAATATTGTTTTTTTTTTTAGACCCTCAAAATCCTTAATCATGAAAACCTCAGACCTCCGTTTGGATTAAAAACAGGACGTGTCTTCATGCCACCGGTAATAATTTGGCAAACGGCTGACCAGCAGACCTTGGCCGTCTGATTACATTTTTACAGCATCTGTTGTAATATTGACTTGCAGTGGGAACCAAACACTAACACTCACCCTGAACTGACACCAAAACACAACCGCTGGGAGAAGCCATGAGAAAGTCCTGACACAGTACTGTAAACATGTATGTTAACATCGGAATGACCCAGCATGTGTCACCAGAAACCATGTCCCACTGTCTCTTTGGTCACACAGGTAAAGGAAGCTCCAGCATTTCCTCCGACGTGAGCTCCGGCACTGATCACACGCCCACCAAGGCTCCCAGGAATGTGGCTACCAGTGAAGGTGAGGCATCTGGTCCTCATTACGCCCTAAACTCCCTCCTCAACTCCCCCTCTCTCTCTCTTTCTCTCCCTTGCTCTCCCTCTTATGAAATGCTGACTATTTTTGGAGGCACTTGTGTGTTCCTAGGATAACCTGAAATCAAAAACAAACTCACCGTTCCCATAAGAGTTAAGCACCCGTGGGCTGTTCGTCTGAATCAGCCTTTAAAAAAGGTCTGTGCTTTATATCGGCAGCGCTTTATCTGTGCACGCTCTCAGAAAGAGCCTTTTCGTGTGTTCTTGTTAAGTTCCCTAATGTTGGCGAAGATTCTGAACCCAGCTACAGACTATTTTGGTTCCTAATTGGTTCCATAAAGGGAGATTGCATGTCAGATTATATTTAAACTCAGTTCAATGATTATCTTTAGATCTTCACGAATTGTTTGCAAACATTAAAAAAGCTGTGTAATGTGTCAGTGTATCTCATCTGTTTGCTTGAATATCAACACTTTCGTGCAGTTCGCTCTAAATGCAGTAAATGTGGTGTTGTGTTTCATTTCAAGAAGATTGTGAGTCCACAGAAGGGGGACGCGAATGAACAGCCAGGCATTCACTAGCATAGGGGTTGGTCTAGTATTCTCAACAACAGGCAGGTGTTCCTAGGTACCTTCTTAGACTAGAACCATAGTGGAAATGAGACCAATGCGAAGATAAAGCTGCCTTTAAAATGGCTACACTCTTTATGGTTCTCCATTATTGTGTTTTGTTGTAGTCAAACTCTAATTTGTATTGCACAGGGTGTGAAATAATCCTTGGTATGTGATGGTAGTGTGGAGGGTGCAGGGGGAGTCCCATGTTGTATTACTAGGCCAGCACTGGCTGGCTGCTGCCTTGCCATTGTGGCACTTCAGTGGAAGCAAAATGTTGGGTTTAACTATTCGTCTTTTGGAAGTGCTCTGGATATGCTTCTGGTGTATGGTGTTCTGCTTGTGTCTTTGCACAAGACCCAGATTAGTAACTCATGCTTTTTCCCCAGTTATGAGGTTTACAGATTGTAAGTTTTTTTCAGAAATATCGTGGGCATATTTACAGTTGTCAAGCTTTGAATTTCCCACTGAGTCAACTAATTTGTTTGACCAGTGCTGCATCGCTAGTTAGCGAAGTGTACCAGGGTCAGAGGCTCGCTAGTTGTGGCTGAAGCAGGCTAATCACTAGCAGCACAATGTCATAGCTCGTTTATTTTCAGGGACCTCCCAGAATTTTGTTTTATAGTTTTGCACCTTAACACGGTTGTACACAGCTGTCACAAAAACAGAGTGCTAGTTAACCTTATAACAGTATTTCAGGGTGAAATATTTTATTTAATATAGGGACATCATTCTTTTAGAGTTGCCTCTGTGAACCGCCACCATGGGCGTGGTAGTGGGGGGAAAAGTGGACCTGACTACCCAGGGCCAGAGTAGGGAGAGGGGCCCGTTTTTTTGCTCACGTTCCTCATGTACTGGCATGGATAGGGGCCCACTGACATTGAGAGTGTACAGGGCCCAGAATTTGCTGCTACGCCCCTGACCGCCACCATGGATTTGCAACAGAGCACACAAGATGTGACATTTAGCTTTAATTCAGGGGGCTTAACTAAATTGCTGCATTAGCTGTTTACAGACAACTACAGACATGTTTTAATATAGCCTCTCAGTTTCCACAAGCTTTTCTGCCACGAGCTGCTTTTCCAGGCCTTTACTCTCTTCGGTTGCTGCTTGTCTGAGTCTTTTTGCCTTCATGTTTGTTTTTAGTAAGTGAAAAGCATATACAGTACATTTGGGTTAATATCCAGTGACGGGCTCATTTAAGAACTTTCCATTTCTTTGCTTTAAGAAGCTCTTGGGTTGCTTCGTATTATGGTTTGGGTCACTATCCATCTACTGTGATGCACTGCCCTGGTAGTTTTGCAGAACTGGCTGAATCTGAGCAGAAAGTGTAGCTCTATATACGTCACATCATCAGTAAACACTAGTGAAGCAAAAGAAACTTTGAAATGCGCTTTGAGCAGCAGACTGAGACGCATCATTAAAAAATCTGATTGGAAGCGCATTTCAAACCACCGTCAAACGTGGTCAGGATCCGATTTTCAAAAGTCAGATTCAGTCTGGATATGCCAAATACCAGATATGTCAGTCTGAACATAATCATTGAGTCTGTATATGGAGTTCTGAAGTCCATTCTACGTACGTATATAGGATCAATGTCCAAAAAGGAACATGCTTTTCCAAATGGTAACTTTACAGGAGAAGGAGGAAACCTTTAATGGGTTTTGGGGGCATTTTTGTGGGTTCCTGGCTCATGAATTTTTCACACAATGTAAAGATCGCCCAGTGTGTTCAAATAATAAAGAAAAAGAAAAAAGTTGAGATTCATGTTTTTATTGGACAGCGATGATGTGTACATTCATTTTGGTTGTGTGCCTGAGGTTTTAAACCAGCTGCCAGGTGTAGCCATGAATCTTGTGGATTTTCAAGTATGCTCAACGAATCTCCTCTTGCACTAAAGATTTGCAGATTTCAAACCACACAACTAGCAGTGCATGCATGCCGGACAGTAGGAGAAGAGTTAGAGCATCACTTGGTCTGGTCCGCTCCTGAGCATCCCCCCGGGTGTCTGCATCTGCTGCCTTTTCTGGCAGGCTACTCCTATAACTCTTCAGCTGCAGAGACACTTCCTGTTTTGCCTCCAAACTCACTTATGGAAAAGCTCTTTGAGGAATTTAGTGTTTCTTTTTCACCTATTACCCACCGTCTGGGTCTTTATGAGAGTCATCTTGTTGACAGTGGCTGGAGATGGTGTTTTGGGTCTGGCTGTAATGGTGCAGTTATAAGGGCAGTGGAAAACATCCTTCCAGCTGGGCATTGTTTTCATTACTGTATGGCACTCGCATTTCACACATGGCTGAGTGCCAGTAAGGCAGGGTCCAGTTTTACCCCCAAGACTTCTATGCATTAACTTGCATGTAGACATGTGGTCGTCTGTGCCAAATGTATAGTATTCACAGTCAGCATTTGTTGGCAGCATCTTCGTTGGCATTTATAAGGGTGGTGCTCTCCATGCTGATGGATTTTGCAGTCCTATTTAGGATGGAGAGAGACAGCGAAGAAAAGGAAAATGGGATGTTGTGTTAGCAGTTAAGGCTGAAATGAGATTTCTCAGTCAGAGTTGACAGCAGGTAACTTAGTGGTTAAGACTGACTTGCAAAAAACAACTGTTGGTGTGAATCCTGAGCGCTGTGGGGAAACTGACATTGCACCACTGGGCTGCAACATTCAGTCATGTTCCTCATTAGGTCCAGTGGGCTTTGATTGCTTGTGGCAAGGGTGCTTGTATTAAAGAATGGGGAATTATACATATTTTGCAATTCTGACTGGCCAATGGCTAAAAATGGAAAATCTTTGGAAAACTTCTACTTCATTAAATCATTAACATGTAAGCAAATTGTTTAGAGTGGCTAAGTCATTGTTTTATGACAGCTTTGAAATAAGGTTTTGGCCTATGGCAATATTTTTTATTAATTTGTGGTAAATGGGCACATATGAGGCAAAATCATTCCCAAAGAGAACAGATTTTCTGCTGTTTTGTCATTATTAACATTATAAGCTCACTAGACGAAGAAATCATCATCTTGCACCCTTAAGGTGGTAGTAACTTCAACCTTCTGGGGTATGATCAGGGTATAAATACCTGCAGGGTGTGACAGGATTCATAGATTGAGAAGAGGTGGTACAGTGAATGTCTCGTTTCATGCGTAGTCATACAGGTGTACCAGCAGTGGCTAAAATCCCAATCTACAGGAAATTCTGCCCAGAATTCTTCCAGGGAAGACATCCACCAAATCTGGCCCAACTGTGTAATTCTTTGAGGAAGAAGTGGCTGAACAGTGATGTTGTGCATTGCATGCCAAATCCAGTCACAGCTGTTATTTCTGGTAGTGGAGGTATTACAGTACATGATATAGGTATGCTCGAGTCATAGGTGATTATTTTTTGTTTAAAACTGTATGTCTCATGGAAGACATGTCTAGGTTTACTGGTTACATTGGATAGTATATAAAATGACTGTATTTGTAGGCATAGTGACATCTGGTTCCCATCACCACCACTGCACAGAAATCTGGGTCTATAATATGATGCATTTAACTAAATTATGCAGAGACTTAAAGAATCAGTTTAATTACTCATTAACAGAGTCTGTCTTCCTTCTATTGAAACGTAAGGCAAATGTATACAAAGGCACACACATATGCATGCATGGTGTATTTATATTTGTAGAGAAAGATAAAACCATCTCATATGGGAAGAATACCCACAAGACAACATGCCTATTTCCTGGTACCTCTTTGCTCTCAGTGAGCTCCAGGAAGCCTGGCGAGAAACTATATTTGAGTTTTGTGGTTGCAGCATCTTCCAGACATGTTTTGTGCCATTCTGCCTCAGAGCAAAGAAGAAAACTTGGCACACGCTAGAGAAAAACACATCAGCGTGCATAAAACAACAGCGTTTATATTCAAGCATTTGACAGTTTTCAGTGTGGATGTTGTAAATATACTATACATTTAGGCCTACAGTGACTATACTGCTGTCAGAGCAAATATGCTACTGCCAGAATTAGCTAGTAACCAGAGACAGTGGGCTATAGGTGCAAGGATGCTTTACTTATGCTTTATGGCGACATATCAGTATCACAAGCAGAGGTTCATCAAAACCAACCGACCAAAACGAATGAGGTGAATACATACTAACACAGAAAGAAACAGAATCACACTGCCAGGGCTTCGTAACAAAACCAGTGCATTAGAAATAAGGCGGTGCAGCTGAGTAATGCTGAGCCTATATGACAAACAAGTCATTAAAAACAGATGATGTGCAGAATATACATGCATTTAATAGCTAAGAGCGAACAAAAGTGAATAACAAAACAGGAGCTGTGTTTGGAATTCAGTGGAGACTCCCAAGATGGAGCCTCACTGACTTCTGAATCATAGATCCACCAGCCACTTCATTAAGAAACACCTTCTTGTATTTACATTGTTCATTCTATCAGCTCTACCCTATAGAAGCACTTGGTCGTTCTACAGTTACAGACATCAGTCCATCTGTTTCTCTGTATACCTTGTTAGCCCATTCCATCCTGTCCTTCAGTGGTCAGGACCCCCACAGAACCACCACAGAGCAGGTGTCATGTGAGTGGTGGATCATCCTCATCACTGCAGTGACACTAATGTGGTGGTGGACTCAACAGTGCTGCTGGACATCTTAGTGTCACTGCTGGTCTGAGAATAGTCTGCTGGACAGCAGCTATCCGGCCAACAGCATCCTGTGGCCACTGATGAAAGACTAGCGGATGACCAACACTGTACTGTGCCAAACTGACCAATCCTCTCTGATTTTACATCTACAAGATGGACCAACAAGGTGGGAGTGTCTAACAGAGTGGACAGTGAGTGGACACAGTGTTTAAACTTTGCAGCAGCACTGCTGCGTCTGATCCACTCACACCAGCACAGCACACTAACACACCACCACCACGTCATAGCAATGCCTAGGTTGATCCACCACCCACATAGTAACTGCTCTGTGGTGGTCCTGACTATTGAAGAACAGGGTGAAAGAGGGATAACAAAGTTTGTAGAGAATCAGATGGACTACATTCTGTAACTGTAGAATTACAGTTCCTATAGGTGTTTCTATAAGTGCTCCTATATGGTAAGTGAAGCTGATAAATTAAACAATATGTGCAGAAGAGGCTGGTCAGCACATGTACCTGTATTAATCAATCAATAAGTCTGTTTATTTAATTCTACTGATTGATCAATATTGTAATCATACAAAATCAATCACTGCCATAAAACAGTGTTTCTCTAGCTTAGAGGCATTAACAGTGCTTCATAATAATGAACCACTCTTTTAGTTTTATTGTACATTGTGGTAGACTGACTTACAGACTGGCCGCACACCCTGGCCCCCTTATGCTGTGCTACAAACTAATCATTCTATCTGCATGCCATAATAGATGTGCAACTAACATCTCCTAGCCCATGCTTTCTTCATCCAGGGACAAACTATAGTAGCCATACAAGTCAAGCTATGCCGTGAAATGAGAGCTGAAGGTTTCTTTAGATGAGCAGCACGGCCAAAAGAGACTCTTGCGCTCTAGTTCATTTTTAAATGATTCAGAGATTCCTGGATGGAATCCTGGAGTTTTGCGGGTGAACTTAGCGGGCACAGATTTCCAACACCTGCAGCTCTAGTTTGTTATGCACTCTGTGGCATCGTGTTGTTTAGCCGGTGAACGGAACAGAGGGTGGACCACCCCAGCTCATCCTAACCTCCATGGACACATGAGGGCCTATTTCGAGAACAGCATGAAATGCATGGAGCTCTCTTTAAGTCTCTGCTGTCTCGCCACTGAGTAATGATTGCAGACCTCTTGATGAGAAAAAGAGAAGGCACGCTTACCAAAACAGATGTTCTATTCAACACAGAGAACGAGTGCACCCCAGATCCATCTTTCAAGACAAATATAGCCTTCCCTTTATTTTTTGGGTAATAAACTAATTCAGCACCTTCACATCTAACCTCTTCATAATGAGTGAGAATTTCGAGGGGTGCTCTTAGCCTGGGCGGCTGATCCAATTCCAAGCTCAATGCTGCACATTCCTCACTCGGGACTCAGTTCAATATAAACAATATAAGTTCAGTCCTAGCCCAGGAATGACCGTCCCTGGATGGTTTTCTTTGGCATGCTAGTAGCTGCGGGGCATGGTCTTGAGTGCTTTACCACAGCCGTACATGGACGAACTCCTAATCATTATCCCACTGCTTTGGGTCTAGGGTCAGCATTAACCCTGTTCATAGCACCACAAGGTCTTTTTATCCTCAACATTTTGAGGGATTGTTAAGTGAACCGTTTGACAGCTGTTGAAAAGGCAACTTGGTAGGACACACTTAAGACATTTTAAGTGTAGGTAATGCTTTTCTGCTTTCTCATTGGCCAGATAGACACGTTTCGCATTGTAAACTGTGGCCAACCATGTTGAATTCCCAACCAGATGATCAAATAATCTGAAAGCTGCACTTTGTACTGACTTGATGATCTCAGATTAACCTGTTATTTGGTTCAGAAGCACTTATTAACATGGGAACCTTGGATCTTTGTCAGGTTACTTGCATTAGCGCTCGCTCTCAAGCCATGTATCATTCCTTAAACCTTTCCTCCTGTAAACACTTCCAGAAAGAAGGTCACGTTTTGGTGTGGGAATCCAACAAAGGCATGCAGCACTGCATTATTGAACATAATGAACCCATCTAACTGTAATGGATAGTACTGACAGTAAAACGAAATACTCAAATGCTTTAAAAGGTCTGGTTTTATGGATGTTAAACTGTTTCAAGCATGAATGCATCGTAGCCCAGGGATGTGGTCAGCATGGATGGCTTTTGTTGCTTTCGACCACATCCACAACTTTTCTTCCCGGCCCAGTGAAGTAAACTGAAATTAATACACGCTGTTTGCTGCACTGACAACTCTGGTGCATAAACAGATCTGAGAACAGACTTTTAGAAAGGCATGACCTGTGGTGTCCCAGATGAGCACTGACAGCCAAAATAGGTTACACACAGAAAAACAAACCACAGAATTGATTCAGTTGTGCCACACATTTTATTTACTCAATAGAATAGGGTTTAAAAAAAGAGAAGAGTGGGCCTCCGTACTGAATTGTTGGTGAAATGCAGATAGCATTTTGTAGACATGTATTACTATTCAGACGTTTAGAGCCACCGTTTTCATTTAGATAATCAAGATTATATATTCAGTTGTGGACGCATATATAACGTTAAGCTACTTGAGAATTCATTTCTAATTCAATTAAGGTCCCTATGGTCAATATTTATTTTTGTGGTAGAGGTGGAGGTGGTCACAATGTCAAGTCTAACCACCATTCTTATCAGTGGATTCATTCTGGGTGCAACCATTTGTGCAACTATTTTTTGATGATGAGTGTATTATCCCTTGCTGTTATTTACTTCCTGTTGTTTTCAAAATACATTAGATTGCAAACAAATCATCAGTTTGTTTTTCTTCTAGGGTAAGCAAGGCTACACTAAGAAAGGCTCAAAAACTAAGCACAGGCAAGATAAACAAATGGAACACAGCTCAGAAGTCAACACAGGTAGCAACACGAAGACGGCAAACACAATGGATTAAATAAACAAGGGCTAACAAGGAACACCTGGGAAGGGAAGGAGCCACAAAGTAGAGACAGGTGAGAGGCAGGGCAAGAGGGCAGGGACAGGGCAGGGCTATAAACAAAAACTAAACTTCTACTAAGTGCAGATCTATGAATTTATGTCCAGAAAAGCGCATTTATTAAAAATAATATATGTAAATATTATTCCTAATTTATTTCATTAAATTTGTAAGAAATAGAGTTATATAAAGTAGAGTTGAGTTGGAACCACATTCATAATGTCATTCATGAAAAGTTTGTGTCTGTCCTCGTTAATCCATTTCACCCGATCAGTTTTTGAATAAAGGAGGGTGGGGTCTAAATAGCCCTGTAGAAACCCAACATTTCTAAACTATTTCATAGTGTTAGTGCCTTCATTAATATTCTAATATGCTAAAAGTAGCAAAGAAGACAGAAGGGAAGCGCATTCTTTGAATGGCCATGTGCAAACGTTTGACTGGTACTGTACATTTATGGGTCCATATATCCCATGTGGATGATCAGACAAGGTTTTCTGCAAATCTGCTTTAGAAGTGTGTTGTAACACATAGTGAAGAATGCTTCCTCTAATTGAAGGTCATGCCAGCAGTGTTCACCGTTCTAACGTAATCACCCTAAGTTGAAATAGTTGAGCTCCGTCCACATCATACTGAGACGGGTCTGAACTTTCTCCTCTGTGCTGCAGTAGAGTGTTCTTCTGGATGACATTCTACCTCGAATGACAGATATTTCTTTGCTTTGGGCAGGAGCCCAGTCGTATTCCCACCTGGAGTCATTAAGCTCTGCGCTGCCTCCTAGTGAATAATAAGTGCGGCCCTTTGCTCGTCCTTTTTCCCTTCTGTGTACTGTGAGGTCAGTGGAGGTGAACATGTTGAAGACAGTCTAAACACACTCAGGATTCCTACATACATCACCAACATAGCAGCGATTCAGCGCCTGCTGCTTGTAAACAGTCCAAATACCCATGCTTTCCATGTTTTCCTCCATTCGTTTTGTCACACAAACATATACAGTGTGCTGAGTGTCAGTGTTGATCTTCTCCGCGCCAGGAAATGAAGGACTGAGTGGATATTTGTTATACGGTGCCTCAGAGACCGGCCATGAAATTAATGGAGTTTTAAGTTGGGCCAAGTGACGGCACAAATTACTGCTGGAGAGCTCTAAATAACAGCAGATTAGACAACCAAGCCCGAGCCGTTCCAATAAATCAACCTTTACTGATTATGACAGAGCAAATTGCTGGAGAGTTTTGGAATAAATAAATAGTTTATGCATAAATATGGGGGAATAATGTAAATATTTTGTTTTCCTTTCTCGGATTAAAGCACATGATACAAACATTTGATCTCATGTCTTTACTTAAGTTATGCCAGCGTATAGATCTGAAGCTGTTTTGTCATGGAGTGACCCCAGGCAACTCTGTGGCAGGGTCTTTAACCTTCAGGAAGTGTAGTATTAAAAAGAGGCAGTGAAGTGTTCAGTTGGCAAACCCAATGCGAGGGGCTTTCTCAGGGACAGTGGCCTACTGCCTAATGTTCTGAGCTCTGCACAAAGAGGTGTTAAGCTGTGGCACTGGAGAGTGGAACAGCTATACCTGTCGTTGATGTGTGGAAACAGCTGACAGGTGTTGCTGCTGCAATAGTTCCAGATGCAGCTTCACTTTCATAGCACAAAAGGAGAGTGAGTTCAGGTTTGTTAAACTTGGGCAACTGCTGTAAGTATGTGAACAAAAGTGTCACTGGGGAAGATCTAATTTCAGCTTTAGCTTTAGCCCTAGTTTTACAGTTTGTAACAACTGCACTAGCAGAAAGAAGAAGGTCAAAGGATTCGAAGTAAAATCAGCAGATTGCAAAGCTGAAGTTGAAGTGAACTATTAAGCGATGTAGAGAAAATGGGACTCCTGAAAACCATGCCAGACCTAGTAGACCAAAAAAAAATTCTCTGTTGGGTCAGTCAGGTACAGTGATAAGGCCCGACATCACATCAAAGTCAAAGTCAAAGTGAACTTTGCCATTCAGACTTTACAACAGGAGTGCATAGCTGAACGAGATTGCGTTTCTCCAAACTCCGATGTGCAAATGTAAACAGTGCAAACACACGAGACATACTAGTAACATCACAGTACAGACAAGACATAAGTATAAATATAGAAGGGGTGGGGGAAAGTAACAGATAGGAAATTATACTTTGCAGTTACAGAAATATTGCACTTTCTATAGACAGTGAGATTATTGCACATAATTTAACAGCATTAAAATAAAGAGATGCGAGTTGAAATAAATAGTATATATTAATAATACTGAGTACACTTCTAATATGCATGAGTTGAGTAGTTTGTGTGCCTAATGGAGAATCACATGAGTACTGAGTATTTGACATTGTGTGTGTTCATTATGTGTGTGTGTTCAAGAGTTCAACAGTCCTGACAGTCCACATGTCTTACATGTCAAACCTGCCCACCAAATTTTTATTCCTGTCAGATTCCTTCTGCGTGCCACTATTTGTGCATCTACTCGATTATGAGTGCATGTTGTACAGAAGGTTGAGGTCTTACAACTCCATTCATATAGTTGTGTAATAGTTTTTGTAATTCAAAAAAGTGCAGGGGTGCGGTGATGGTAAAGGGGTGTGTGATGATGGTGGGTGATGAGAAAGGTCTAGATTAGATCCAATCATGGATCAATCACTGATTGCGTTCAGGAAGCTGACTTCCTCAGAGAAGAAAGTGTTGTGGAATCTGGTGGTGGTGGAACGGATACTCCGGTACTTTCTGCTGACAGCCTTGTGCATGCAGCACTTGTGGTAGGAGGTGTTGATGGTGGTTAAAGGCACCCCAGCGATCTTCTCAGCTGTCCTTACAATCCCTTGTCGGGTCCTGTGGTCAGAGATGGTGCAGTTCCCATAATGGGGAGACAGCCCGTCAGCACACTCTCTATCCCGGGCTCTCTACCCCGGTCGAATGTAGTGATGGTGGAAGGGTGGGATTACTCTCTTAATAAATAGATAAACAGTGCATAAAGGAGAAAATGGAGCTCCATTCTTGCCTCAGAAAGTTTCTGTCCATCTTTCCTTAACCCTATGAGTCTGAAAGGATGTGTAGCCCTCAGTGAAAAAAGGAAACAGGCACATTAAAGAAAGAGGCTGCTGGTGTTCTCACAATGGGCTGTCCACCACAGAGTACAGACCCCAGCAGCACTGGATGTGTTTGGGATTACTTGGGGCATAAAAAGAAGAAAATCCAACTAGCTTCTACAACTGACCTTGGAAGGAATGAAAAAGTATATCTGCAGATTTCTCTGAAGAAACCTAAAGCAAGTCTGAAAAGAATGAGTTATGCTAAAATACATTTAAGTGAGACATTTTTCTAAATTGAAATGAATGTATTCTGCTTTTTCTTGATGCTGAAAAATGAATAGCTTGTACTTAGTTAGGGTGGCCATGTTTTGGATTTGAAAAGGAGGACACTGAGGGCAGGAGGGAGGCTCAGGGCAGGCTGTAGAAAGCAAATGTCAACATGAAAACAAAACCACCTCCTGGACATTTTAGACAAACATGTTTTTTACGTCCTAGAAAGAGGACATATGGTCACCATAAGTGCCTGGGAATGAAATAAATGATGGAGGTTCCTGACTGTTGCACAGTACTGTAATTTGCACATGTGCAAAATATTACATAAACATAATCATTGTCAAACGCAGCACAACACAACACAGTGATGGAATGTACCATCTCCAGGATCTTCATGGGAGGATGAAGAAGGAAATAACAATAATGCACAAAACTGAATCAAGCAGATTAAATACATGCCTGTTTTCAGTGTAATGAAATGTGTTAGTGCAGAGGGCTTCGTTGCTCTGCTATCGATTTTACATGAGAGAGTGGTGGGTAGCTTTTCTTTGGTTTCAGTATCATGGAGAACTGCCATTTTAAAGAGCTGAAAGGGAACTATTCCTCTCATCCTCTAATAACCTTGACTCCTTTTCCCTTCCCAAGGCCCCCTTATCATTCACTCAGCTCTCTGTCTCTCTGTCTCTCCTCCCCCATCCCCTCTCTCTCTCTCTCTCTCTCTGTCTCGAAGGAAACCAGAGTGTTGAAACATGAAAAAAGTCAGCAGTAGATTAAATGCAAAAACAGTGAGAGGGGTTTCCCCTCACAGAGTAAGACCCATAGATCGACTTCGGTAAGTCTTCAGTAAGTGCTGTGAGCGGGCGAGGTTGTCTTTATGACCCGGTATGGATGCAAACAGGATCTTGTTACAGGCTTTTTTATGGGAATACTAAATAGTTGGTTGTTGCACAGCGCTTTGTGTAAGTACACGGAATAAATCGAGCATAATAAATGTATTATGATGGCTTTTAATGTAACCTGATGATTCCTATGGAACCGCATGTTTAAGATAATACAACTGCAAAGATGTAATCTTGTGTATGCACTAAACACCCTAAAGAATTTCTGTCAGCAAAATGTATCTCCTGCCCAGGACTGTTGGTCTGGTCCGGTCTGGTTCATAATTCAAACCATGCTTCCATGTTCACTGAAGTCCCTAGTGGACACAGATTCAGCAAATTTTATTGTTAAGGCAATGAAATGGCTCACAATGTAAGCACTTAATGGCAATCCGTTTGCATGCGTGCTGCAGTCAATATATTGCAAAGTGACATACAGCCCAGTTGAACACCCCCACCTCTTCAAACACCTTCCTAATCTGTTAGAAGTAACACTTACCAATTTTATTACTTGGGGCACCAACGAACCCTCTTTCCAGACGGCTTGGGGTTCAGCCATCTAATTCAACATCTCAGTATCATAAGCTTATTGGACAAGGATCAGGAAAGACTTCATTTGGAGGAGGAATATGAGAAGCCAGCAGGAAAGTGAGGGTTTGGCTCCCTTGCACCTGGACCAAACGGGCTCAGGCTGTCTTTATGACATCAGTATGGCCTCGGTATGTTTCTTTCACTCAGGTTTGACACCGTGGTGTTGGGTCGAGTTGACTTTGGGTGATCCTCAGAGAGGACGCCCCGTTGCTGCGGCCTCTACTAAAAGCATAACCATCAAAGGAATCGCTGGAACTGTCAGCTCGTGTGAAAGCCTTCGCCCTCTGATTGAACCAAATCAGGAGCATTGCCATTAAAGCTAACTCTCCTTCAGTTGTTCCTCTGAGGCCAGCTCTGCGAGATTCGCCAACTCCAAGGTTCCTGGACAAAACCTGGTGTTTTAAATTTACTGTGTGGAGGCAGCAGATCACGGAACGTTTTAACATAACTTTTTGGTTGGAGCAAAGCTTAAAAAATCATATCTGCATGACATAAAGCTACATATCCAAACCTCATCCTTCTTAGATCTCCGGCTTAAGAAATACGAGGCTCCCCCTCACTTTTACACTCAACCTCCCAGATGTGTCTCTGCACAAGCAGAGACCACAATACAGGTTTTAGCTCAGTTCGCCTCTCGTCATAACCAAGTGCAGGGTTCTTACGATCAGTGTGTGAGATGTGTGTGTGATGTGTGGATGTTTGAGTGTGCCTGCTGAACATATGTGCAAAGTTGAGGCAGACATCCTGAAGTTTCTGTCACTGGAAATCGAAGGCAATTGCTCACAATCGCTTTATGTAGATTCATTTTATGTCCTATTTCATTTCCATGTGCTGTGGTGTTACCTTTCAATGGACATAAGAGAAAGGTATTTGAGAAGGTACACCAGTCAGCATCAAATATGCTAAATCTGCAATGCCTTAGCAAACACAACCTAGAGCTTTGAGGAACCAGTGAAGCTTGACTTGATGAAAACAGCAGTGCAGTAACTTCTACTAGGAGTGCATGATACATGAGCAGTCAATATATAATGCGTCAGTAGGGAAACTGAGTTATTATTGCACCATTATTAGTATTACTGTTGATTTACAAGTGATACTTTGACACTAAAGCTTGTCTCCCAGTGGTGGATATTTTCTGTTGTTTTCAACTATCCATTCACCAGTTTTAGTTAATGAAATGGACAAATGGATGACACTACACATGGGATCAGACACTCTCAGACAGACAATCATCATGCATTTGTTGATATGAAAATACAATCCCATTTTGAAAAAAGTTAAAGTTTCTGAGCAATATATAAATAAAAATGAAAACAAAATGCAATGATTCATTAATGAATCATTAATGCTGAACAATATATATGGGTTTTGGAGCAACAAATCATCAGTCTCCCAAGGCATTAGTTACCCACTGCCAAACCACATTCTGCACATGTTACAATAGTATGGATCTGTAGTAAGTCTAGCCAAGAGTTTGCTAAACTGGCGTGCCTGCAGTTCAGACTAGTCACCCATTAAAAGCATTTTGGACATTATGAAATGAAAAAAATGACAAAGATGGATTGTTGATCAGCTGAAATCCTTTATCAAACAAGAATCAAAACATTTCAAAACTATCAGAATCATCAGTTCCCAAATACCCACTGAGTGTTGTTCAAATGACGAGGTGATTCAGTGCATGTCCTGACATGTTGTGCAAATGACAAATAAACCTGAAACTTAAAACTTAAACTTGATCAACACAGTGATAAACCCTTTTTTTAAATGTGTTTGCGGCATCAAATTTAAAGTAAACACATTATATATAAATATATAAACAATAAGTTATTTCTCAGTTTACATTTGAACATCATTGCGAATCTGAGAGCTTGGGTTGCAATCTCTGCCCGTAGCTAGAACCTCCCCTTCATAACTGTGGTAAGACTAATAAAAGACCGAGGAACAGGGAGAAGATGGCAGTGGGGATTGTGAAAACTTTGTCTCAAGAACAGAAGGTTAGGATGTGAATTTATAAGGGCATTAGAATGGAGGGGATTCAGGCATGTTCCCCCTCCCCGAACTTCAGTTATTACATAACCCCATTGATCTTCAGGTTTAACCTGCCTTGTGTTTATTGTCCCTTATATATGGATTGCAAGTTTAATTATGAAGGATATTATGGTTTCCTTTTTGCATGTCTAAGATTCAGCCAGATAGAGTTGCCAGATATTTGTCAAGCTGTGTGGAGCGGAGTAAGTGGAGGATCGTATGTCCTTGAAGCAGACCTAGAGGTCTCCGATCTTGTTTTTCTTGGTGCAATCTCCAGAAAGGGGCCAAAACCTACCCTTGCTGCACGTGCTCAGTGTAGACGTGGTGCTTCCACACCTTCCTGCTCCAGCGAAAGCACATTCAAAGTCTATTGTTCTGCAAAGGGGCCCTTGCGATATGGTGGACTTCCTTTAGTTAGAACTGGGTTGCGGGCAAACCACTGCCTGCGCCATGTAGATGTCTGAGCTTCCACTTATTCAAACAAACGTCACTGGTTTGTGTTGGAGGATGGCCCACATCTTACCAGTAAAACTGTATGAAAGACTTGGAGAAGCTTGTGTTTACCTATGCTATTTCTGTCCAGTTGTAAAAGTAACAACGGTCCAGCAAGTCTGCCGTGTTCCTTTCTTAGGGCCTTGTTTTATTTAGAGCTTGATTGTTTCAGTGAGTTTAAGCGCATATTAGACCGTTCTCCTGGCCTCATTAGCAGGCCGCATTTTGTTCCTTTTCTTTCTAAATGTTTTATTCATCACTAGATCATGCCATTTTTCTCCCTGACATTTTATTTCCCCTCCGCCTTATTGTGGAGAAGTGACATACAGCGTTCTTTCTGCCAGGGAGGCTTTAGCAGCGAGTGGCAGAAACCTTCTCACATCCCTTTAAGCTCGCAGACACCATTTGGCAGGGCCGAGCACGTGGAAAAAACCTTGATGGAAAGGCACTCGTCACAAGAGCGCTGGTACGCGGCTAGCCAAGCACTGCAGCATTAGATCACTGGCATGAGTGCAGTTTGTTGCACTTCAAACTCACCAAGGTTCCTGCTAGGAATGGTTCATCTCATCCTCATCACAATGAACGTCCCTGCCGAGCAGTTCATTCATTGCCTTTGTGATGACATAATAGGGCCTTTTATTCTACACTTGTCTTTGTCTGAGTTCTTTCTTTTACTTCACTCTTAGTGGTAATTGAGCACGCCATTTATTCTGAAGCCATTCTGTTGCCTCATTCCACCTCCTTTCCTTATTTATTGGTTTGTGCCATTATTAACTGAGCCAAAGCAGGAGCATAACTGAAAGAAGAGCATATTATGGTGAAATGGACTTCCAAGGCAAATACATATATTTAGCAAATCAACAGAATCTCAAATGCACATCTCTTTGGATGTTTCTGAAATACACATTAGCCTCTCATTGCCCCTGGAAGTGTTGGTCTCACAAATGGCAGCGCAAAAAGAACTTTCCCACCGTTGTCCACTTGATGTCATATTCAGTGACACATTAATGGAGTGCGATCCATTATCTTCAGCTTTATAAGCTACATCTCAAATCACTGAAATATGGTTGCCTTTAGCTAATGATCACTCCACAGGGACCTCCGTTCATAAGCCAGAATGCTGATCACTGCTGGTTTGTCCATCACTGGCAAATAGTGGCCGCCAAAATGCCTTGCTGTGGTTACCCACTTGAAGTGCGTAAGGTTTTCTTTCACATGTATTTCCCCCCGTCTTTTTTTATTGTGCTCTGTCCAAGTCGAAGACCAGATGTTTAACCTGTTTCTCTCTGATATCTCAAACCAGTGGATTCCTCCACCATATGCAGCCATTGGCGGTTCATGTCAAGGTCAGGCTGCTGGAAGAGATATGGGCCTCATTATATGCTCATGAACGACAGACTGATTAGGAGACGTGGAACGAACCACCAGACACAAACACATCCATATCTAGAATAATTCAGCAGCTATTCTACTTTGTTCCTGTTAGAATCAGCCATCTGGTAACATCTCATTTGCATTGTGTCTCCATTTTGATAACCTTTCCGGAGAATGTGCTCCTTTTTTCCCCCTGAGAATGATGTTTTGTCTAAAGTCTTGGCTCCCCATTTGTGTTTTGTCTGCCATGTGAGTATTTGTTTTAGTATGACGTTTAGTGATTTATGCTCCTATTGGGACTAAATAGATCATCAGTCATGGTTATCAGTCAACAGATACCATTTACCTTTAGCATGTTCTGGCTTCTGGGACTGGTGTAATGTTGGGAAAGGAGTCAGTACATCTTCAGTGTTTGGGTTCAGGCACTTTTGTGAAAGTGCTGAGGTTGTAATTCCCTCTTAAATCTTTAACTGGCATGATCTGATGCCAAGATCCCCAATTCTCAACACCCTTCACCTGTTCTCCGTGTTGAAAATTAAGATTGGCTTTTTGACCTCTTTCTGGCTGCCCTAGCTACCAAGGACAACACTGTTCCTCTCCCAAAAGCACACCAGGTGCTTGCCCTCAGTGCAGAGTTAAATAAAACAAACCGAATGCCGGTCTTCATTTAGACGGTTCTGCATACTGCGAGACTAGACTGAGGGGCAGTCAAGGGGAAATGTAAGCTAATTATCTCCACTCTGATTTGATGTCCATGTAACATTCCCCTGATCAGGGACAGATGTAGACTAATTAGAGCTGTTGGAAGCTGCTTCTTGGCCACTGAAGTTTGCATGGGTGGATCTCAAGTTCTGTTGATTAGGAACTGGTGGGGCAGTTGCTGGTGCCTGTTGCTGTGGGTATTCCAGGGCTGTTCACATTTTACTTGGGGTACTTAGAGTAGCATCTGTTACAGAATAATTGATGTGGTTTTCTTTGGATGCACTGCAGTGTAAGGCTACACTGAGCACTGAGGTTTGGGTGTTTAGAATCACTGGGCCTATATAAAATAAGGCAGGGACCCAGAAGTCATTCCGACTTAAATGTCTTTTCCATCCTCCTTTGAGAAGAGATTCAGATCACAGGCCCAGTAGAGAATCAGGCATTCAGTAACTCATTGTGCAAGCTTCCATGCCTTTACAACGCCATTATGTTTGAATGCCCACTGTCAGGGCATAACCCAGATTGGCTATTATGTGCTGTATCTAGAGAAGGCAGCAGATACCCAGTATCTGTATAAAGCTGATGCCACCAGAAAGTCAAGAAAGAGTTTTCAGATTATGCTTCGTTGGTCTAACAAATCTAGACTGGCTCCCTTGAAAGCATCTTGGCATGGAAATGATTGTTAAATTGTATGACTCTGTCCTCCAGTTAAGACAACCCTGACACTAATATGCTTTTGGGAGCCTGTAATTTTATAGACTAGCTTGTAGCGGGTTAACAAGGCCTTTATTACTCCATTGTTCTACTTTTTATTTATTTATCTGGAACTTATGCTTATGTACAAAGTCATGCTGTTGACTATGTATTTCTTCCTGTAGCATGTTTGTTTGAGCAGTTAGAGCATGATACAGTTGGCCATCTTTAAGAGGAAAGTCTATGATTTTTCAGAGGTTCTGTATAATTAAATCGATAAGATGTAAACAAAGACGTCCAGAGTTGGTTCATTTCGAATGGTTCATATTAGAGAAGCTTACAGAGTCAGAATTATCCACAACAGTGGTGATAGGAACCAGACATCTGAAGCATTGAATGGATCTAAAGGCTGCCTCCCAGAAAGCCGTACAAAGAGTTTGGATTTAAGTCTATGTTTTAATTAATTTCATGTGGAATACGAGATACACGGTGGTACAAGAGACATATGAAGGGACCCACAAGCCAAAATGTCTCTGAAAAAAACTTTGAGAATGAACCACTGTTTTCCCATCATTTTACCATTGAATTAAATGTATACATTTGAACTTTACTCTGCATTTTTTGAAAATAATTTCTTATTAAAATGCTGAATGTGTTTGTTTACTTCCCACTTATTACATCATGTATTCATTGGACAAATTGGTAGAAGTACCTTTTAAGTGAAGTGCTTTGATTGAAAAGCTTTAGTATCTAAGAAGTTTTTTTAAAAAAACCTTTGATGTCTGTTAAGTCTTACTGTACAATCTTCTAGCTGCTTTTCCTGTTAGGCCTTATTCAGACAGCCTGCCCTAATCGGAATTTTGGCATATCTAAATTGTATCTACATTGGTTTTGAAAAGTCTAGACATCAAAAAACACATGAAATCAAATTTGGATGTGGTTTGAAATGTACATCCAATCTATTTTTACAGAGTCTCTGGCTGCTTAAATCAGATTCTGTTAGGTATATAGTTGTTGATGCCTGTCATCACCATAGTAACCCATGTAGATGTCTAGACACAGTACAAAGAGTCATTTCAAAAGATTCTAATTGAAAATCTAATCCAGTTTGCCTGCAATTTGAGCCTAAGTGTCCAATTATTGATGTTACAAGCTGGTGGCTTAATACTGGTGATTTAATGTTGTACAAGTCTGCAAATGCTGGACGTGAGCCAGTGCTCCATTATTTATGAAGTGCTAGGATAAACACATGGCTTCTGGGACTCCGTGTCCATCTTGAACCCCCTCGGCATGTATGGTATGAGGTGGATGTGGTCACTTGTGTCATGTAGCTCACTAAGGAGCTCTCTTGGGGGCGGGAGATGTGTACCTGGCTGTTTGGGATGGAGTTGGTCTCACCGTGGTGGAAAGCAGCTCCCTTCCCCAGGGACCAATTCCAGCTGTGTACACAGAGTGCAGAGGTGTTGAACGCACTGCACGCTACACGTCCACTGGGACACGTCGACGTGGCCAGACCACCCAGGACTGAGAGTTTGGTCGTGGAGGGGCTGGGGCACAGAGTGAGGATCAGGATAAGCCCTCTCTTCTCCCCGCTTTCAATCCCTTGGCTTTTCCGTGGCTTTCTTTTTCATACTGAAACGGATTGAGTCCTGGAGCAAATTCACGAGGTGGTCCTTGTCTGTGTGTGGTATGCTAAGTTCGGTCCACTTAGGTCAGCTCAGTTAAACAGCAGAATAAGAATAGTAATTGAAATTCCTCTCTACAACACCAGCTTTGCATTAGTAGTCTGACCCTAGCTGTTACACAATAGAGATTTAGTGGTGGAGGCCAATAAGCAGTTATGCTATCGAAAGAGGTCATTTTTCAATTTATGGACATTGTAATTATTTGGCCCTTATAAAAACACTGGGCTTTCTCAGAAAAAGACTGTGTTGAGCAGAAATGGGCAGACAGTTATGGAACAGCACAACGCATGTGTCACAGGCATAAGATTAAGATATTGGAATAATAGTCTGGATATATGAAGGCATCAGAGGTTTGGTCATCTCTTTGTTTTTCAGGTCCAAAAGAAATAAAGCATAGTGAGTTAATGAATGAGACCAACATTTCCACTGTAGCAGGTCATGTTGTCATTGTACTAAAACCAGCCCTTGATTAGCTCTGTCAGAGGAACATTTACCAGTTTTTTTCCTTCTTTTCTTTTTTCAATAGTTGCATTTCATTTGGTGCTACAGAGATCTTTTTGTTGGGCCTGGTTTGATAATAGAAGTGGTTTTTAATGGAAAGCTTCTAATGACTATATCTGTTAGCCCGACACAGTGCAATGAAGTCATTTAAAACATATATACACTAATCTTCAGAACAGGAGGTGCACTACCACTTGATGGGTAGGTTTGACATTCGGATGTAACTGACTGACCCAACAGTCACAATTGCTGAGATTTAGTAAGCAGTGGTGCCTCCATGAGTCATCCTGTTAGTGCCAGCACCACTGATAGACGGTTGGATGTCATTACATGCACGCAGACCGCTACAGCGACTGCCCTTAACACCACATCAACATCACCAAAGACTGCAATGGTGTCGTGCCAGATTGCCACAGGGGCCTGGTGTCACTCCACCATCCGTCCAGAAGGCCTATTCAAGGCATATTCAAGCTGCATGAGTTGGATTATCACAGGACACCATTAGGAACTTCATGCTTCAAGACATCCGGCTTGTGGCGTTAGCAAACATGGCTGCTTGACACCATACTGAGAGACACTACTTCTGTATGTGTAGCTCAATAAATATTGCCCATATCAGTCTAAATATATATTCATTTATTGTTCCTGGTAGCTTTTATCTTCCATCTGAATAGCACTGCAATCTGACACTTCCTTCTGGGTGCAACTATTCCTTTGATGATTTTTGGTGTATTTTGCTTATAGTTCATTTTTAAAGGTCACAAAGACCAGAACAAGGTTTCAGACCTGTGAACCATAACCACACCATTAGAACCCATAACCATAAAGCACATGCAGGCAGTAAGAGATTATTTATATTAGCAAAGCCAATTTGTTTGAATTTGTCTCTAACTGCTCTCCAGATAGTACTGAGGGGATTACGGGTTTGTCATGTGTCTGTGAGATGGCCGTGCTTTTACGTGGCTGTCTGCTGTCCTAGTGAAGACATTTTGCTCTGTGGGGAATGTATCTGTGTATGTCATCATGACCTGGCCACCAGTCTTCATGGGCTCAGGTCACGTCTGGAATACAAATCTACATGACATCGCGTACACACACACACTAATGCACACATGCACACACCACACTCACAGAGATATACAAGGCAGAGGCACTGAAGGATTTGTGTGTCATTTATGCTCTAACATGCAAGGAGAATAACTGTCTGTCTATGTTCATGCATAAATCTACTTGACAGCCACTCAGACAGCCACCGCCTCTGTCTGCAGTCAGCCTGGGCCTCTGGGAATCAGGAGGCAGAAAAGGAGTTATAAGTGTTCCCTGACCTGTGGCTTAACAATCACTTATAAATAAAGTCTTCCATGATTACTCGAGTGGCCATGATTGGAAAAAGCAGTAGCTGATTAAGATTGACCTTCGTAATGAATGTGCAATGACTAGAGGCCACGTTGCAAACTGGTAATGCATTTTTTTAATCCTCTAACAGTAAGAAAGAGCCTAATGCACTCATCTATATGCATTTTTGTCACATAGTGTTTTTAATATTTTCTTCTATTTATTAAAAACTTCTAGTTGATATTTAGTTGAACTATTTGGAAACTTTGAAAGGCTATGCATGTTTGTGGGATTACTGTTCATTAAAATAATCTGATTACTAATATACTAGATAGTGGTGACTACAAATTGGGGGGAAAAACAATATAGCACAGAATTGGGATATTGTATATTTAAAAGAGTAGAAAAATCACTTTTATATAGAGAACATATATTTTTTAATAGTCTGCACTTTTCCAAATGCAAGGACAGCAAGTTTAATGGGGTGGATTTTGTAACAGTTTGCTGCTCTAGCATTTGACCAATCAGAACAGAGTGGTGAACTGACTTTTTAGAGCACACTAATCTCAGTAGGAGGCGGGGCTTAAAGACCCAGGAGCTCTAACAGAGTGTTTCAGACAGAAATACAGATGTACGATATATTAGAAAAATATTTTGAAAAGTGCTTTGGCAAAGCGAAAGCATGTAAATCTATCCTAGTGGACCCCAACATTAAATATGAACACTGAATTTGAGCATAACAATAAAACAATTATATTGTTAATTGTTCAGCATGTTCTTAACGGGTTTTACTTTGGGACATTTAACATAGTAATAATGCAGAGCGTGTGACTAGCAGTCTGCCACACTATGTTCAGCATTCAAGCCCCAAGTATGAAAAAAAGGATGTGCTGTTGGATGTTCTTGGATCTTAATTTACAGACAATAATAGTATTTGTACCACAATCTGAATATTGGTAAGTTGGTCAAACTTGCAATTAGTTATTCTCCATCGGTTATCCCTAGATTGTTGCTATTTAATTGTTGTAGTTATGTAATTCTAAAGTATGTCTAATGTATTACCAGGATGTGTTATCATAGTTCACAATATGGTGCAGATAACTTGTGTTCATTATTAGGAGTGTCTGAATAGCAGTGTGGATAAATCAGCCTCCACTTGGAAAAGCAAAGGCTACCTAGACAAGATTCCGTATATTCACCTGCCACTGTACACGGATTATATGGTCTTAGAATGTTGTTTGTCTACTTTAGAAATAAAAGCTACAGCTTACTATGTTAATATAAGGTTAAAATTAATGTGCACCATTCTGGTTTGTCAAAGTGATAAAACACAATATACTTATGTCCCAGTGTGTTGTATGGCCATACATAGAATACCAAAAACTTCTAAATATTGCAATAGAATAACACTGTAAGGTCTTTAGTGACTATTTCACCCCTAGGGACTATACCAGGTGCAGAATTCACAGACCCTGAAACTATGAGATCAATCGGTTGAAAGTGATGTAAGCTTTATAAATGTCCTTAAGAAGTAAGTGTGGAACATCATGATGCTTGTAAGGGATACAAAGTATTCAGCTGAGCCTGCTTTATGAAGATGAATGGAAATCTCACCCCAATTCATCCAGAGAAAAGGTACATAATGTACAGAATGAATGAATTTCCCTTATATAGTCCTGTGATCACAATATGGCAGGCAAGCAGGGAATTTGATGGGCCATTGGGCTTTGTGTAAGGGATGCTTCACTAATTCTTCCAGGCTGATCCATCGTGTCAGTGGGACTTAAGTAGCCCAGGTGCACTAATAAAGACATTTCCTGTACCAAAAAAAATCCGTCGCACATAAACCCTCATTTCCTCACCAGGATCATCTCCCAAAACTTTGCAAATGGGGCCATTTATTGCGGGCTTGCGGAGTCAGTGTCCATGCATCTACGAAACAGACTTTGGAAATGGTTTTATTTCCCATGGCAGCACTCATTGTGCTCATTTTTTGTGTAGGAGGCCTGACAACACAGTGAATTAGAGTAGAACGCAAAACAGGAACAGATTATGAAGTCTGTTTCTGGCTTAGGATATCTCCTAAAACCAGCAGAAGGCTTAACGGAACACTGCAAGATGGCCATGTCTAACTCTTGACTCTAGATACAAGATTAATATCCGAAGTTAGGAATTACTTTAATTTTGGATTTTTGCTTGCAGTATATTACATAATCTCCATGTACTTTAATTTATAATTGCTCTTTGTAAAGCTTTGTCAATGGGAGGGCTCCCTCCATGATGCAACATCAGAGGTATGGCATTGCAAGTGTGAAAATAGCTATATTTGGGGAAATCCAATAATCATGGTCACAACAGGCAGGAGTTAACACACAGGCAGATGTCATCAGAGGCTGATCCATATTCAGAAGACCAGGCGCCAAAGCAGAAGTCAAAGTAGGAAAACAATACAAAGACAGCATGGCTCACAACTCAAGAAGAAAATAAATGAATTTTGTATTGATTACTACTGAATTCTAATACAAATTACTAAACTCAAATTATAGAAAAATAAAATCTACCTAAACTAATAATACTCGGACAGTTGTGCTTGTGTCTTTCATTGAGCACATGAGTAGCGTCCAGTGCAGGTTAGAAAAAGTAAGTGACCCTCTGCATTAGTGACCAAGAGATAACTGACAAGCTGATGAGTTTGGAATTGTGGGTTTCACAGGTAAAATAGCTTTCAGAAGATCTCAGATGACATGAGATCATAGGGATGCATGCTATAGAGACACGTGAAGCTGCAAAAGGCTACCAAAGCACTGCTAAAGACCTGGATGTACATCAATCCACAGGTAAAAAAAATAAGGACTGTTTCTACTCTCCCTGAGAGTGGGCATCTGGTTAAGATCACTCCAGGAGAACAACAGGCAATCCTGAAAAGGCTGAGAAGGAACCCAAGGTTAACAGCAAGAGACCCACAGATGAGTCTACAGACTGCAAGAACCTTTGTTCATGAGTCCACTGGCTCATGAACAGTGGACTCATGAAAAAACTGACAAGAATGGTGTTCAAGGATAGAGACCCCAAAAAAAGTCACTGCTGACTATCTGGAAAAAAAAACAAAAAAAAAAACATTGTGGCCCATCTCAGGTTTGCCTAAGACCACCTGCGCGTTCCACAGTGCTGCTAAGAAAATGTTCCATGGACAGATGGGACGAAAGAGAAACTGTACACCAACACCAAATCCTCATCCCAACTGTGAAGCATGGAAGCATGGAGGGAGAATCGTGGTTTAGGGCCTGGACCCTGGACTCCATTAAAGGAACAATGAATTTAAAGCTGTATCAGAACATTTTCTGAGAGAATATAAAAGCAGTGACACTAAGTACACAGGTGAATCATCTAAAGAAAGGTTGAAACGAAGAATGTTTGGGTTTTGGAATGGTCAAGGCTTGATCTTAACCCTATAGAGATCCTGTGGTAGGACCTCAAAAAGGCTGTGCAAGGAAGGCACGGTAATACACTTCATACACAATCAGAGTGCATTTTATCAGTCATCTCTGCAGAAATCCAGATAATTCCTTAAGGTTCACTTACTTTTTATGCAACTGCGTGAAAGTGCAGAACATGAGCTGCAAAAATGACAAATTGCAGAGTGGGTGGAGCCAGAGCAGAGCTGGAAAACATCAAAAGCACATGACCTACCTCTTAGTATTAATTAAAAGGCTCTATGAATGCTGGGTGAGACTACTCATCACACACCCATCATGATGAGATCCAGCCGTGCGATCTCACACTGTCTGCTGCCTACACATTCTCTCTGCAATCAGCCAAACATCTGCAGACAGCAAGAGCTTCAGTGTTTATAAAGACCAATCACAAAACGCCAACCATGGCAGCTGCTCGGGTAATGTCGAGCCTTTGAAGACAAATTTTCTGAAGAGTAAGTGCACGCAAGTATGTTCAAGATAAAAGTGACACTTGATCAGCATAGAATATCATCAACAAAAGTGTTATAGACTGGCCTTTAGAGGACAAGGCCCCACAAATGATGGATAGGGCTGACTTAACGCCATCTGTGTTCAAAGCATTAGAACAGCACGTTGATATCGTCAGTATTTCATGGCTTTGTGCTCATATGGTAAATCAGGCTGAATCTACCACATATGATAAGTTAATCGAGCACTGTATAAGAAATGGTTTACTTTAAATTAGAATCCTTTAGGATGTACTGATCAAAGCCTAAACAGTATGATTACCTCTTTCTCTCAACATAATGTTCAGTTAATAGATGGGATTAGTTAACAGTAGTGAATCAGGCCAATCAGGTTCATATTACACTAGAAAGCATTAGGATGTGTTGTTTAAAGCTGTAGCAGTAAGTGTCATAAGTTCTCTCTTTCTCTCTCCTCCTCTCTCTCTCTTTCAGACTCAGACCTCAGCATGCGGACACTCAGCACCCCCAGTCCTGCTCTGATCCTCAGTCCAAGTCCTTCCCCGCTCTCTTCCCAAACTGTCCCAAATGGCCACGAATCTCCATCATCGTCCCCTGCTGTTCCTGGGGAAACCGTGGCTTTGGTGCACGCACCTCCAGGAACGCAAGGCTGCAAACGCTCCTCCAAGACTCACCACACTGCGCTTATTGACTTCCTCCCAGACCCTGTTCTCCTGCAGGTTTTTGCTCATTTGTCAACTCCACAGCTGTGCCGCTGCGCTCGAGTGTGCCGTCGCTGGTACAACCTGGCCTGGGATCCGCGCCTCTGGAGAACCATCCAACTAACTGGAGAGTCACTCCATGCTGACCGTGCCCTAAAGATCCTTACTCACCGCCTCTGCCAGGACACCCCCAACGTATGTCTGACTCTGGAGACAGTGGTGGCTAGTGGCTGCCGCAGGCTTTCTGACCGCGGCCTGCATGTGGTGGCTCAGTCCTGCCCGGAGTTGAGGCATCTGGAGGTGGCAGGCTGCTATAACGTGTCCAATGAGGCTGTGTTTGACATTGTGTCCCGCTGTCCCAACCTGGAGCACCTTGATGTCTCAGGTAAGAGTAGCAGGAGGAAAGTCTGGGTTATGAGATATTTAACAGTGAAAGAGGGTTCAGTGGAAGGTTCAAAGAGTTCTACCAGGGTTTGCTTGATTTCTGAAAGTGGTCATTTCTGGCATCAACAAAAAATAGCTTGGTTAGCTCATAGTAATAAATCACACTAAATGTGACTGCTGTGGTAAGAAATCACATTAAGAAAAACATGTATCTCCAAAATAGAAACTTCACAGGAGAAAGCGATTCAAGATGATTTTGGATCATTTCTATTGGTTCTCCTACCATTTAGGTTTTACACAATGTAAAGAACTACTACTCAAAAAATTGGACATAAATGGACAAATGTGTGTTTTTGTTTGGACACCAAAATATTACATATATATAAGCTCCCTGGACCAGCTTACTCAGCTTGCATGTGTAAGGTGGTAGTAACTTCAGGCTCCTGCAGATAGCATTGCATGAGGATGATCAGGCTATAAGTACTTGCAGGTTGTGTGACGGGATTCATAGATTGAGAAGAGGTGGTACAGGGCAGTGAGTGTCTCGTTCAATGTGTGGAAAATGACTCCAAAGTAGATGTTAATGATTGGCTAAAATGAGTGACTGTATTTGGGCGTGCCAAAGACCATAGAGTGAAGGAAGTAGCTAAATCTGCAGGTGTATGGAAGTGGCTAAAATCCTAGTCTACAGGAAACTCTCCTCAGAATTGTGCCAGGGAAGGCATCCACCAAATCTGGACTGACTGCACAATTCTTTGACACAAGAGTGCCTGAACAGTGATGTGGCCTACATCCAGAGACTTGTACAGTCCATACCAAATCAAATTGCAGCTGTTATTTGTATGCTATTAGGGACGTTTCAGTCACAGGCCACTCATCAGCGACAAAGTGAAATGTCCAGACTTATGGCATTTCTTTACTTACTGAGGTTTCCAGAAAAGGCTTCAAGTAAGTGCTTGTTACACCTTCCCTGTATTTCTAGAAGCACTTCATAGACTTGGCTAAAGTGAAAGTACCAGACCAAGGAAATGACCACTGGAAAAATAAAAACTATGCTCTGGATCAGTGATACTATGTGCCACTATTTATTCATAAAATATAAAATATGTGACCTTTGGATCTGTTGGAAACTGGATATTGTTAAAGCTGCACTGTGTAAGATTGTTTTAGTAGCATTACTGAGTCACACTATGGTTTGCGTGCCCTGCTGCAAGTCGCCCTGAAAAGCCTGAAATAACCATTTAAGAGACACAGACATCGGGTCAGATTTCTCAGTCGTTTTTCAGGCCATGCTATCCATCTTTACATATTAACATCACACACAGACACACACGCCCCCTTAGTAAAAAAGAAGGTTCAGCTCGATACTTAGAAAAAGCAGCATTCTACTGATGAACATATGACCACAATAGGAAATCCCTCACATACTCGGATCACACGACCCTCACCTAGTCTTAAACTAGGTTCTACTTTTTCAGTGTACTTTAATCTGAGGGGATCTAAAGCACAATTGCGGTTACAGAGTGTTCCTACAAATATGTAACAGCATGTACTATTGCACATTTCCACCGGAAAGGTCTTCAGTACCCTGAAGCGCTCACAGGGTAGCTTTAACATGGGATGAAATACACTTGGATGATCGTCTGTGTACTTTTTTGGGGGCCAAGTATAGCCTGTGTGGGAAACACTGAATATTTAATCAGTGCACATTCACTACAAAAAGGTTCTGTCAGAGTGATCGTTTTCCTGGAGAAGGATGTATATTTCCATGTTGTACCCTGACAAACTCTACAAACATGGGGCAGTCGACACACAGGATGTATTAGAAACTGATTACTCTTGAGTATAATCTGTATTTTATACTGCGGAATAGCTGCCATCATACATTACGCTGCCATGTAAGTTTGTGGATTTGCCGGGAGAGTAATTCATAGCGGTGCTTTTTTCTGGGAAAGCTGGGAAAAGCATTATAGAATGGGGGAGATTACTGCCAGTCCTACAGTTCCCCCTGGGGGATGGAGAGGTCTGCCTTGTTCTGAGAGTCAGAACCTCAGGGCGAGTGTAAGGGTCGGTCTGCTGCTTTCATTAATGGACTGACACACTTGAAGGGTCTTTGGTGGGCTAAGCTAATGGTGGGCCATTCAGAAAAGGAAGTAAACTCTTTGTCATAAATAGCCCCTGTTTTTCTGCGCCTGTACATGCTGAGACTGAGTGGGACAGAAATTCCATATCACTTCACATTAAGGGAAAGCAGACACTGGAACACTTCCTTTGATATGAATTTTGCCCTGTGCTTTCCTACTTCTTTTTATTGTTCTTCCACTTTTCTCCAGTGTATTTATACTTTTCCAGCCAGAGTTCACACAAGCAGAAGCTAAACATTAGCCAAGACTTTAGAGCTTTAAAACATCCATGACCTTTTTCCTTTGGCAATGGTTTTATTAAAGGCAATCCTCCATCCCACCATTCTGATCCTTTGGCACAAGTGGAGGAACAGGAAACACAAAGAATGCCCTGGACATGCTAAGCCTTTGGTCTGTGGATCATACTGAGCAGAAAATCCATTAAATCCGTGAATAATAATTTAAAGTGTGACCTTAACCAAAGATGGCTGAAATGTCTTAACACTCTTAGGATACAGTAGCAAGCTGAAACACAGCCTAATCCTAAAGTAAATATACACGTGTTCTCATCCAAGTGCAAAATGTATCACTAGAATAAATATCAATTTATATATCTCAGGCTTATTTCATCATACCGCTTATTATTCAGTGATTACATGGAAATGAATACACTAACTCAGTTATTCCTAAGATATTGGAGTGGAGAAAAGCAAACTTGCATCCACCAGAGGCTCCCGGCCATTATAGAGGTTAAAGGGCCTTATTCTACCTTAATCTTGAATTTCATTATTCCATCTGAAGTCTACATTTATGACTTTTTTGTGTGGGTTAAGATCCGAAAATCCACTTAAGTCTTAACAGGCTATTTTTATTACTGTGACCTTTTAAAAAGGACAGTTAAAATATATATGAGAAGTGACATGTGCATTTCTGTATCATATACAGCATATACAGGGGTTGGACAATGAAACTGAAACACCTGTCATTTTAGTGTGGGAGGTCTCATGGATAAATTGGACCAGCCTGGTGGCCAATCTTCATTAATTGCACCAGTAAGAGCAGAGTGTGAAGGTTCAGTTAGCAGGTAAGAGCACAGTTCTGCTCAAAATACTGCAATGCACACAACATTATGGGTGACATACCAGAGTTCAAAAGAGGACAGATTGTTGGTGCATGTCTTGCTGGAGCATCTGTGACCAAGACAGCAAGTCTTTGTGATGTATCAAGAGCCACGGTATCCAGGGTAATGTCAGCATACCACCAAGAAGGACGAACCTCCACCAGCATCACGTAGTGACCTGGCCACTATCCTGCAAGAAGAATGGCTTAAACTCCCTCTGACCACTGTGCAGGACGCAGTATATGTCATTCCCAAGACGAACTGACGCTGTATTGGCTGCAAAAGTATACTACACCATACTAATAAATGATTGTGGTCTAAAACCAGGTGTTTCAGTTTCATTGTCCAACCCCTGTATATTTGCAGTTAACATCTTACACATTACATAGTATTAATAGAATAAGCATCTACTTACAAATGATCATTTATGTTTATACGCTTTTTGTGTTTTTTCAAAAAAATAAATATTATTATAATGATACGTATATGTATGGTTCTCCTGAGGGGGTTGTACCACCTGACATGGTAAACTGAAAAAATGACAATTCTTCCAAAATGCATGCATTGCACTATGGATGTCATATAGATGTTGGGATGTTTATAGATTGTTTAAATGGTTCATTTTCAAAACCCCGTTTTCTCGTCTTCTAGGCTGCCCCAAAGTGACCTGCATCAGCCTGAAGCAGGAGGCCTCGGTGCAGCTCTCCCCCATCCATGGCCAGCAGACCGGCCTTCGCTACCTGGACATGAGTGACTGTGCCTCGCTGGAGGATGAGGGTCTGCGCGCCATCGCTTCGCACTGTCCCCGCCTCACGCACCTGTACCTGCGTCGCTGCAGTCGATTGACGGACGAGACCCTGCGGCAGCTGGCCCTGCACTGCCCCGCCTTGCGCGAGCTCAGCCTTAGTGACTGCCGTCTGGTGGGTGACTTCGGCCTGCGCGAGGTGGCACGCCTGGAGGGCCGTCTGCGTTATCTGAGCGTGGCCCATTGCACACGCATCACTGATGTTGGCCTGCGTTATGTGGCTCGCTACTGTCCCCGTCTCCGCTACTTGAACGCACGGGGCTGCGAGGGTCTCACGGACCAGGGCTTGGGCCACCTGGCCCGTAGCTGCCCGAGACTGCGCTCCCTGGACGTGGGCCGCTGCCCACTGGTGTCAGACATGGGGCTGGAGGTTCTAGCTCATTTCTGCCTGGGGCTCCGGAGGCTCAGTTTGAGAGGCTGTGAAAGTGTGACTGGTAGAGGGCTGAGGGCACTAGCTTCAGGGTGCCCCGAACTGCAGATGCTTAATGTGCAGGAGTGCGAGGTGCCTCCAGAGGCACTGCGACTGGTGCGACGCCACTGCAGACGCTGTGTGATAGAACACACCATCCCAGCTTTTTACTGAGTGCACAGGAGGACACAATACGGACAGTGTTCCGACAAGCGGATAATTTTACTTAGCCGCAGCTTTATGGTTAGTTGCTGTGGAATTAGTGTGATGTATGAAGCCCTATTAGAGCTGGATTCTTTTTTACTTGCCGGGCTATTATAACTGATCTCCAGTTCTCCATAATTCAAAACATAGACATGTATCCAAAGTCCTTCAGCATGGTCTGGTGTGAGGTGCTGCATTGTAGAGAAACTTACTCAGGTTTCCTTACAGTGGTGGTGATGGGAATCAGGGGTCATCATGTCTATAGTGCAAATATGGGCACCTTATTTACTCTCTGAATCCACCAGTGAAATCGCACGTGTCTTCTTTTTACATGTAATGTTGATGGTGAAATAGCATTTAAAAATCCAATCCTGTCTCCAAACTGTGATAACATAGTGTCTAAGACATTAGGCAGCGTATTCATAATCGTTTTGTGTAATAACTTTCTGCAGTGTAGATTTTAGAGGCATTAAATGCTTCAGGCATCTGCTTCCCATCACCATCACTGTGAACAATTCTGACTCAGTACGTTACTCAAGAATGAAGCATTTCACATCAAACCACTCAAAATAACTCTGTTTACAACTTAGCCATTTACTTATGCGGAAATATCGAAGTGTTGGTGGATTCTAGGTGGTTACCTTCCTGCAAGACCTATTAGTCGAAGTGATGTCTTCTGGCTGACCCCAAACGCCTTAGTAGTAGTAGTCTTGTTCCAATCCACTTTAAACCAGAGCTCATCCACCAGGTTATTATTAAGATCCTGTATGTATTTTTAAGTACCTGACATGTAATGCTGACGTGTTCGTCCAGGTATGACATCTGGGCTACGTTTGCCCACCAGTTCTTCATAACCCTACCAAATTTGTCAGTCAAAAAACCAAATGTACAGTACAGAGCCTTCTCTGGTGGAATCAGAGGCAGCTCCACCTAATAAGCGACGTTACACAGCCACCACCGGGCCCCCTGTAGACTTTAAGTTAACGACTGTAAATTACCATCACGCTGTCTAATAAGATGCTGGAATGAATGGAAAAATGAAACTGGTTAATTGAAAGAAAAATAAGGAGAAAAATATAAAAGATAAAGGTACAGTATGTTTTGGTGTCATTATGAAGTATTAACATTGTCATTTCTTTAAGCAGAAATGAATGGAGAAGGCTGAGATGGTTTTATGTAATGATATTATTTGGTATTATAACCCTGTTAGAATCCACTCATCTGCAAAGTGGCCTTTTTTAATTGTTTTGCTAATTTACATCACTGATTGTTTTCACCACTTAATAAAGCCAAGAACCACCTGCAGGTACTACTGCAGAAAAAGAAAATTTGATTGACACGCTAAACGATCAATCGCAAGGCGGCTATTTTATTTTTATGAGGATCTATAAGCAGTCCCTCTGGTAAAGCATCTGTGCCTGAGACTACTGTTCACTAGACCAAACTTAGCTGAAACACATTAGTGCGAACAGCCAATCAGAATGCAACTGGCGGAATCCTAAAAGCGCAGCCAGTTTAACTCAAAATATAACAGACTGTCTGTCTGTGTGGGTGGAGCTTCTGTGGTTAAGACTATTTAGACTTGTTTAAAGTACATCAGCTTGCAAGCTGACCCGTTTGCTAATGTAATATAAACAATTTATATAACTATATATTAGACTAAAAAAGCCACAAAAGTAATCAATAAAATGGACAGCTAAAATGTGAACCGGACAATCTAAATAATCAACACTGATAAAATCAAAATCGATAGCTTGAGGTCTCAGAAAACAAGCTTTTAATAGTAATAGCATAGGTCCAGCATCTGCCTCAGCACATGGGCCCCCCCATAAAAATACTGCTTAGGACCCCCAAAATGTTACAGCCAGTCCCAGGTGGAACTAATCCAGCTCGAATAGCGCTTGAGATGACTTCACGTGCAATACGTGCCTCTGTTAAAGTAGTTATGCAGTCCTTGCCAATATGTGCGTAATAGTATTTATCAGACAAAAGGGTTACATTACTATATAAGCTGGTATTCTACAAAAATCTAATATGTTTGTCTACAACAGAGGATGGTGTATATCCATAAGGGTTTTTTATGACTGTTATTGAAATACTGAGCTGACTCATGGTGGATCTGCAGCATTACCACTGTCTTGAGTTACTTTGCCTTTTTAATCCACGTTTTAAAGCACTGGTTCTCAACCCTGGTCCTGGAGTCTCTGCCCTGCACAGTTCATTGTTTGGCCGTTCTAACACATATTCGAAATAGTTGGATCAGGTGTATTGGAACAGGGGGAGCGCTAACAGGGGGGAGCGCTAACAGGTGCAGCGTTGGAGGACTCTTGACAGCGGGGTTGAGAAACATTGTTTTAAGGGTATTTTAGAGCATGTCTGTTTTTTGTCTTTGTAGTGCCTGTATAACTGTGTCTTTTATATGGGTACTTGCACTTTAACGTTCTATCTTTGACAATCTACGACAATCACTATCATTGTATTGAAAAGTTTATGTAGCTGTTTGAACTGAACTTCGGTTTGGTGATAATGGGAATAGAGAATAAGGGAACACCTATCTGGGTGTTGGTTTGAAGAAAGGATCCAAAAAAGCATTGCTGCTACAAATAAAGGGCTACTTATTTAACGTCCCTTAAACGTCATTTCCACAGTTTGTTTGTACATGGTTATAAATATTGCAATTGCTGTGCAAACCTTGTATATGAGTTGATAAACAAAACATGGGGTTCACCTTATTTCGAATCCTCCATCAAAGGCTTCAGTGTGTATAGTTTTCTGTTCCTCCCACACACCACAACCACGGGCCTTGCTGCGTTCCTCTGGCTAGAGGTATACTTCTCAGGCAACACGATACATCTAACATTGTGAACCAACTGTGTTTCATATCTCTAACTGAAAGCACACACTCATTCCGAAGCAGAGAATAAAACAATAGTGCTTCACTGCCAGACGGTTCTTGCCAGGTTCTTGCAGATCAACTGTGAGAGAATCTCTGGCTCCGGGCCTGATTTTATGTTTTGTCCTCACTGCTGCCCCCTGTTGATCCCAAGCAGTTTCTACGGCTTCTGGATGGACCCTCATGACACGAAGAGTTGATTGGAGCCACATGGGTTTTGGAGACATAATATTTAGTATCAGTTTGAATCAGTGGTGATGGAAACATCGTGTCAGAGGATGCAAGTCAGAAATAAGCACAATAAGACAAACGAAAGACAGTACTTCATGTCCTTGAGGTCATGCATACGGAAAAGGACAAAATAACAGAAACATCATACCAAAAAAAAGTGCCTGGCATTTAGCAGAATGGAGCATCGCAGTAACATGTCATCACTACTGAACTGTAAGCAGGCCTCCTCCTTTGGGAGACACCAAAATATCCAGCTTTATCACTAAAATAACATGTTGATTCTTTACTTGGCTAAGCTGCCTGCTGCCAAATGTCGACAATACTTTCAGTCAAAAAGCTGTTTTTAATTTATATTGCTCATGTGTAGCAGATGAGGTGGAGGAGCCAGAGTTTTCAGTCTTTTAAACTGGCCATATTACCATACTTGCAGGAGTACACAATGGGTGTAGGCTACCTGCTAAGTCCAGCACAACTAATAAGGAAGATGTTCGTCTATTTACGTAAACTTAACATGGTTCTGCATCTGTCTGTCTATCTGTGTGTCACAGAGCTGAGATATATCCACAGTCCGACAGGATCTTTTGGATTTTCCTCAGCGGGACTGGTAGATGTCCTGCAGGCTTGTGGACATTAATGCAGTACAGCTGCCATAGCAGACAGTGATGTAGGGTGTGAGGTTGCCCTCTATGTTGCATCTGTAGAAGTTGTCAGGAGTGGTGAGGATGTCAGGAGGCAGACCAAACTTCCTGAGCCTTCGCAGGAAGAAGAAGTGCTGACGGGCAGATCTCACTACTTTGTTGGTGTGGCATGACCAGGTGAGGTCATTGGTGAGGTGTACACAGAGGAACCTAACATTGCTGACTCTCTCCACTTCAGCTCCATTGATGTATAGGGGAGAGTGACCATCCCTCTGCAGCTCCATGTAGTCCATGATCATCTCCTTTGTTTTGCTGATGTTAAGACACAAATTGTTGTGGTAGCACCACTCGGACAGGGCGCTGACCTCGTCTCTGTAGACAGTCTCAGCTCCATCTGTGATGAGGCCTAGGATGGCTACTTGAAGATAATGTTGGATGTGTGTCTGTCTAAACAGTCATGTACATAAAGCGAATACGCCTGTCCATCCTTTCGTCCACAACCAGTGGTCCAAAAGCAGCAAAGCCATTGTAAAGCTTTTCTATTGGTTCACTCATCATGAAATTTTCACAATACATGAAGATAATGTAAAGAATTGTTGTTCTTTACATTCTTTCTGTCATTGGACAATGACTGTATATTCATTAATATCCAAAATATGTACAATATACAATATCAAAATACACTTAGCGTGTGTGATGTCTCTAAAAAAAACTCTAAACAGTACTCCTACTGTGCCTGATCCACTCACAACAGCACAACACACACAAACACACCACAACTACGTCAGTGTCACTGCAGTGCTGAGAATGATCCACCACCCACATAAAACCTGCTCTGTGGTGGTCCTGTAGGGGGTCCTGACCATTGAAACTCGATAACAATGTATGCAGAGAAACAGATGCACTGCAATCTGTAATTTTAGAACTGCAAAGTGGATCCATACGGTAGGTGGCACTGATAAAATAGACAATGAATATAGAAACAAGTAGGTGTACCTAATAAAGTGCTTGGTGAGTGTATGTGTCAGCAGTACTTCAAGTATACAGCATTTCAAAACGATGACTCAGACTGTCAGTCTTGTGTGTTCACGCACAGCAAAAGTCTTTAACAAATTAATCAAGGAAAGTGTGATTTTTTCCATGATGTGGGCCCTTTAAATAACTATAGCTATAATGAACAGTAGATGGCAACAGAGACCATTGGGAGGAGCTAACCCACCAACCCGGAAGTGAACACGACAGCAACAACAAAACAAGCCAGCTGGTTCACCACGACCGACACACTACAGCCGTTTAAGTATTAAAGCCTAAAAGAGCCCAAATTATGGCTCAGAAAATAAATGAAGCTCATGAGCACATTGCCAAGGCTGAAAAATAGTAAGTCTTCCGGTCGCTGTTTCAGTTAGATTCGCTGACAGCATATAACGTTAGCAAACAAGCTAGCTAGCTAACTACCTGGCTAGTTAGTGACATGTACTCCAGTATTACAGATTGAGGTCGGTTTCCATTGGAAAAAACAACATTGAAAGGATTTCTAACATTTCGTATAGCACATTAGCACACAAACACCAACATAAAAGGCATATACCCAGTGTATAATGACGACAGTCGTCCAAAATACCGCTAAATGAGTTGGCTAAATCTAGCTGGTCACTGACTCGGCATAGCAATGCTATTCTATTTCCACGAAGAGTGATTGTGAACCTACAGAATATATGAGTTGTTGTTCATACGTGTCCATTAATGTTTCAGTCTAAAGACCAGTTTTATGAAGTGGAAGCCGGATTATGACAGCGCTGCGTCGGAATACGCCAAAGCAGGTAAACTTAAAACGCCAGCGTCTGGTTAGTAGCTAGGTTTATGGAGGTGTAGCTGGAGATGCGTTGTGTTTGTCCTGCATGTAAATGTTACATACGTGTCTATTCACTTTCAGCTGTTGCTTTCAAAAATGCCAAACAACTTGACGAGGCGAAAGATGCTTACTTACAGGAGGCTGAGGCGCACACCAACAACAGATCGTATCCTTTCCCCACCTGCTGCCTGTCTGGGGTAGCAGTGCCTGTCATAGGCCACACTATAAAGTATCCAGACACGCCATGTACATAGCGAAGTCAGGTATCTGAAGCTACAGCCATTGTTGATACGTGGCGTTGGATTGAGCTTATTCAGCTTGTATAACCTCTTTAAGAAAAGCATTTGCTGATTAAATGAGACGCCCTGGAGCAGCTGGACATGACCCTGAGGTCATTGTGCCCAGCGTGATCAGTTTATTTAACACATTTGAATGGTATTGGACATGTACACCATATTGAGTCCTATATGACTTAACAGTCAGGAATCCCTTTTAGAATGAGAATAAATGTAATCATTCAACATCAGAACCTCACTAATGCTCTTGTAGCTGTAATTCGATTAAATCTTCTCAGTGGTAGTGTGAAGTGTTTCCAGACACTGTTACTGCATGAACAAGTCCCTATTAATATTTTCGATTCCAAAAGAAATGTAGATTTTTGGGCATATTGTGAAGCTTGGAACCTTTACTGAAATACACTATACTGATGAAAGCTGTTTTACCTTGAGTCATGCTGCAGACTTTTCCATGCTGCAAAGTGAGTATTCTTGATGGAGTAAAGTTATATTGTGGTGTAGTTTAATGTATAATCCATACTAACCTGTTAAATTTCCTCTACAGAGCCCTTGAACAAGCGGGTATGATGTTAAAGGTGAGGAGATGTGGTATTATGCTTTATGTACACATAACTAGAACAATATTACAGTACTAGCACAGGTATAGTAACTTAACAAAGATTAACGTAATGCAATTTGCTTTTCTTGTCTTTTGCAGGACATGCAGAGACTACCAGAGGCAGTTCAGTACATAGAGAAAGCAAGCATGATGTATGTAGAGAATGGGACACCGGACACTGCTGCCATGGCCCTTGATAGAGCAGGAAAGTAAGTCATTGAAACACATGACAATACAGTGTTCAAATCAACTTCAATTTTATTAAATATTTGAATTAATATAAAGCATTGTCTGGGTCTTTCAGAGTTTTTTGACATGGTATGTTGAATAGTTTATAAACGTTTTATATTTAAAGCTTTAAATAATAGTGTATATAACTATAATTGACAGATTGATAGAACCTGTGGACTTATCGAAAGCTGTGGATCTCTATCAGAGAGCCGCTTCAGTGTTTGAGGTGAGTGGTTGCGAAGTGTCTAGCAAGAAATGAACTTGTGTAACACCACCACTACTGCTATCAGTTCCGCAGTGCCTACTGTGTCATAAAGTATGTTCTTTTCTAGAATGAAGAACGATTGCGACAGGCTGTGGAGCTGCTCGGCAAAGCATCTAGGCTTCTCGTCAGACAAAAGAAGTAATGTTATAGAGACTGTAGGCAATAAAGAAGTTGAATTTGTGTTTGTTTGTGTACCAGTTAGAAGAGTTTCTCTTTTTCTTCCCCAAAAGGTTTGATGAAGCAGCAGTGTCACTCCAGAAGGAGAAGAATATGTATCGAGACATAGAGAATTATCCAACATGTTTTAAGGTACCTCTCGGTCTGGTAATTTGATTTACTTCATGCATTAAGCATGTCATGATGTGGCATATCTTTTGTTCTCCTATGTTCAGAAAACCATTGCACAAGTGCTGGTCCACCTACACAGAGGAGATTATGTAGCAGCTGACAAGTGTGTGCGGGAGAGCTACAGTATCCCCGGGTTTAGTGGGAGTGAGGACTGTGTTGCCTTGGAGCAGCTGTTACAGGGCTACGACCAGCAGGATGAAGACCAGGTGTCCCGTGTGTGTAACTCGCCGCTATTCAGATATATGGACAACGATGTAAGTTTATTCCTCTTGACTGTTCAGTAATCTTACCTCCAGTGTGCTGTACTGGATGCAGATCCTCCAAATCGCAGATTGAATCTGGACTTATTTTTGTGCATCCTGCACCAGATAGTACTTGATACTTGGGTCAGCTATAAGTGTGTAAATGAAGGTATTGTCCCAAAGCCTTATTAAACATATCTTAAGTTAAGAGCCCTGTCCTGTTTGAACTTAGGGGGCAGATGATGATATGTTTATATTTATTAAATACACAGATTGAATGAACTATATTATGTATATATTGTTAAGTTTCCTTCAGAATGAATAAAGCATCCATCCATCCACCCACCCACTGACCCACAAGGATCTGGCAATGGCAAAAAAGGCCTGTTGGAGTTGGTGATGCTTGCAGTGAATATGCAGTGACATAGTTTTGGATCTAACCCAGGATTTCCACATCTAAGATTATATCATTGGTGTTGTTTGTGTAGTAAAGCAGTATTTTACAGAATTTACTCAGTGTTTCTTTATTTCTTGTCATGCCTCGTCAAATGCATCTCTTAAGGGATTGGCAGGTATCCATATCTTGTTAGCAAGATCCCTTCCCTGAGTATGTTTTTTAACATTTAGAAACTGTTTTCCTTGTCCCAGAATCATAGCATAAACCCTCTACTGCAGATAGGCTCCTGCTTGACCATCCTTTTGCACTGTGCTTGTCCCCCCAATGAATTTGCAGTAGTCATCTGTGCTGAATATACAAGCTCAACCTGTGAATGTGCATTTGAACACATGTCAGGAGTTAGTGTACCTTACAGTAGTAGAAATTTAAAGTAAAGGGTGCTTGCTTACATATCTCCAGATTCCCTGTAATTTAGTGCCAGTATCCCAGTCTCTGTAAAGGTGGAATCCTATACTTTATCAGGGTTCATGATGTTCAAAATTGCCCACATATTAAGTGTTATAATTTGCTGTGGTACATATATACTTCTAAATCTACTAATTAAGATCTTAAAGCCAGTTTCTTCTTGCTTGTTTTCCAGTATGCTAAGCTGGCTCTCTCTTTGAACGTGCCTGGAGGAGGAAAGAAGAAGAAGGCTGCTGCTGCTCCTGGGGATGGAGGAGTGAATGGTGGAGCTGATGGGCCTGAGGAAGAGGAGGATGATTATGCAGGAGGACTGTGCTAATTCCTCTGATTGTTGATCCTAGAGCGGTGACCACCCTTCCTTAACCACAAGAAGACACTTCTCCAGTACTGTGCATCAGCTGTTGTAAACATGTCCTTTTATTTATGCCTTTTTATTTAGCTTTAAAGCTCAGTCAAAAAGTTGCCAAAGTGGGAAAAAAGAGTAGGTAAAAAAAAAAAAGCATTCTAGTGACTGGAGCTTTAAGGTTTTCAGTATGGTGAGCTGGTTGTTGGTCAGCATGAAAGGGCAGCTTCCACTCTGTGTAGTTTCTGTTACTACACACCAGGGCCTTTTCCCCAGTTACTGGAGGGCACATTCTCCATTCCTTAGCATGGCTGAACTGCCTTAACTAATATTAACACCAAACATGGTCATACCCATTGCCTGCAGCCCAGGAACATACAGCCTAGGCATAAGCATGAATCTGCTGTATTTAGTCATCACAGTGATGACATCTTCATTTTCCTGATTTAGGATTGGCCAGGAAAGGTTATTGTGGCTATTTAACTAAATATATGCATAAAGAAATGATCCTAAACAGGGATCAGGGTTGTAGTTTCAAGATGTATGCTGTTATATCTTTATATAAGTATTCACAAAGACAATGAGGTACATCATGTAGATGTATTATTATTATTATTATTATACCTATAATGGCACTATTACATACAGTTTTTATTATGTTATGTTATACACTTAATCAGAAGTTAATGGGACCTGTATTTTTGATTGTGGTGAAATTGTGTGTGTGGAAGTTTGATTTATACAAAATCTTCATGATTGAAATCATTTTCATTATTGTTTTACTTTCTAACCAAAATGAATAGGTGTACTAAGATATCATCCAGTGATGTGTCATGTATTCATTTTTCAGGTGTAAAGAAAGTTCAACACTAGTTTACTACAGACTTCAAACACAACTGTGCCTGGAAATTTAAAGTAGTAAAAGTAATTAAGTAAGAAATGCATGAAGTATTATTGAAAAATAGCTGTCTTAATTACACTCATCATTTTGAAACTACAAGCTGTATCAAAAATAGTTTCATAAATAGCTACATGATATGCAAAGGTGCATGAAATGCCTTAACATTGCCCGGCCGGATGTTGATACGCCTTCTGTAGTAGATTTTGTGTTTTAAAAATGTGCACATTGAAATATCAGGGAACAAATTCTGTTTAAATTAAATTTCCAAAAACTCAATTTGCTATCATTTGGATAAGAATTGTTGTTTCAGATATACGTTGTGTAAATCTCTCCCATGCTGTCAGCCCCATTTATAATTATGGATTGTTATGTGTGCACCAGATGTTTCATAAAAAAATCTGTTAAATTTCTGAATTGCATGTAAATGATGCTGAAATTAATATATTAACTAAACTAAAAACTTACTGAGAGCAGCTCTTTCTTCAATTCAACTCTACTATAAAACATAAACTTTAGCCAACATGTTTTTGTTTGATTCTGTGTATGCATTTGTATTCCTAGGAATGATCCATTTCCCATCTTAGGATAGGGATTATCAGTAGCTATAACTATTGAATGGGTGGACATGGTTGTTAAGTCAACACATAGACAACATGCACTGGGTTTCCAAAATGTGCTTTATGCTTAGATCACGGAACCACAATAACATCCACCTTTGTGCAGAGCATTCCCTAACAGTAGGGAAGAACACAATTGTCCATGCCGTGGCTATTCTTTGGCCTGTGTGGAAGAACAAACTCCGAATACTGCTTTGACGAGATGAAAGCCCTTCCTAAGAATGCGGTCATCTGGCTCTCTTGTATTAATTCTCTGCACATCTACAACATTAAGCAAACATAGACCGTAACTTCATGTGGAATGTCACACACTTAATCTTTTGAAGAACCCAAGCACTTCCAGAATCAGGAAAACCATTTTGTCTCAAGTCAAAAGTGGCTAGTGTCTTTCAGTTGCTGTCCCTTTTCCTCCATTGCTTGTGTTTACAGCCAGCTACCAGGACAGCATATTGCACAACCCATGAATCAATGCACCTCATCTGAGAGGCCTCTAGCAGACGAGGGGGTGGGGGGGCAGTAGAGTACAGCTGAGCCCTGAAGGCAGCCTCTCTCATTCAAGTCCCTGGCAGCTGCTACATTACCCTAATCCATTGACTTTTCAGGTTAGTACGTAACGTACATATACTGTAGAACAGCTACGCCGGCACGTCACATTGTTGAAGGCAGCGGGACCCGCGCAGGGAGGCCTTTTCTCATTCACAAGCTTACACACGCACTGAATATGTGGACACGCTCTTCTGCACTGCAGCGTTCGGCAGGTGTGTCCGTCGTCCCTCACCGCCTTCTTCTTGTTCCCAGTAGACTCTCGTAGCTCATTTAGTCTTCTCCCTGGTCCACTTAATCATGGTCTCTGGCGAGCGGTAGAGGAAAATCAGCTTGGCGTACAGGTCCTCCTCCAGCTCCAGCTCTCCAGTCTCTCGGACGAGAAAGATGTCTGTGCACAGTTTGAGGATGCGGTCCACACAGGGCAGTTCCTCAAACATGATGGAGTGTGAGATGCCGCTGAAGAATTCACGCACAAACTTTCCGATCACCAGCACCACAGATGCATACAGGCCCATTATACTGCAAGACAGAAGGGTGAGGATGTCGGTGTTACACCATGCCTGGACTTCCTGGTCTCTACTAAGCCTATGCATATGATACGAAGTCTCTATATAAGTAGCCTTTAAATAAAGTGCATACTGCACTTTGGTCTGCACTCTTTTGGTCTGCACTAACTGTGGCACAGAAACTACTACCAAAAATATGGGATTTCTGACAACATGACTATTTAAAAAAAAAAAGAGCCGAGCAGAAATCAGCTTTCTAGAAAAAACTGTGGTTGTTAAAACAGAATTCAGACTGAAAACCCAAAACTGCAGCAGAGTATTGTTTACTTTAGCCTAGTAGCTCTTTGTATAGTGCATATCTCTCTGACAATGTTTTGCCTCTTACCCATAGCCAGCGAGGAAGCCCAGGCTGGGAGGACTGACTTTATCACTGAAGACATACAGATGCAATCCAGCCTCCTCCTTCTGTCCTGCTCTTGCCCCACATCTCATGTTGGTCTTCTCCTCAGACGGCTGGTCCACAATCCACCACTCCTGGATTTCACCGCTGCTGTTATTTGTCCGCTCCAGGTCCAAGAGGATGTCCTTATAACCCTTCTCTGCAATGAGAAAAACAGATCCACATGCTTGGTCTTTTTAAAGCATGAATGCCAGATGCATTAAAAAAGAAGGGGGTTTGTTGCGCTCCGTAAATCAGACATAAGTAAGTTGCTGCAGATGTGTGACGCAAAAAAAAAACCTGAATCAAAATGAAAAGTGTCTGGTCACTGAATCATTTGTTTAAACCGATGGAGGCCCATTCAAATATCTTAGTAACGAGAAACTCAACTCATTGTTACGACTTAAGATCTCTTAATAATGCTCAGTCATAACTGCATTGTGCTAAGTCCAAATCATGAGGAAGTCATAATTAGAACATGAATCAAAAACAATCTGTGACAGGAAGTACAGGGGTTGGACAATGAAACTGAAACACCTGGTTTTAGACCACAATCATTTATTAGTATGGTGTAGGGCCTCCTTTTGTGGCCAATACAGCGTCAGTTTGTCTTGGGAATGACATATACTGCGTCCTGCACAGTGGTCAGAGGGATTTTAAGCCATTCTTCTTGCAGGATAGTGGCCAGGTCACTACGTGATGCTGGTGGAGGGTCGTCCTTTTTGGTGGTATGCTGACATTACCCTGGATACCGTGGCTCTTGATACATCACAAAGACTTGCTGTCTTGGTCACAGATGCGCCAGCAAGACGTGCACCAACAGTTTGTCCTCTTTTGAACTCTGGTATGTCACCCATAATGCTGTGTGCATTGCAGTATTTTGAGCAGAACTGTGCTCTTACCTGCTAACTGAACCTTCACACTCTGCTCTTACTGGTGCAATGTGCAATTAATGAAGATTGGCCACCAGGCTGGTCCAATTTAGCCATGAGACCTCCCACACTAAAATGACAGGTGTTTCAGTTTCATTGTCCAACCCCTGTATATGGGGCCCTGACCTCATGAAGTGTTTTTTAAAAAGGTTTCTATTGACTGTTTCAAACGATCTGGATGATGATGTGGATGAATTTATTTCATATTTTTCATCAGTATATCATCTCTGTCCAAACAAGACACACACACATTTCTAAGAGCAGGCAGAAAAACATGGAGTATGAAAAACGCTCTGCTATCGTTCTGCTGTCTAACGCCTAAGGCCACACTCAGTCATTCATCCAGGCGAATAAATCAGAGAGTCTTGCGACATCACATGAAATCAACTTTGCATATCAAGCGGTGAAACAGACCTATGTATCTCCAAAAATGGTAGCTTTACAGGGCAAAGAAATTTTTCAATATGAAGAGGTTTTACTTGAAGTGATTTTGGAGCACTGTTGTTCGTTTCATTCATTGTGAAATGTTCTGGATGATGTAGAAATAATAGAATTGTGTCTGAGTGCTTAGTAAGTTGTAGGCCTACAGAGCATAGAGACAGACCATGTGTAGTGGCCCAAAACATGAGCTGATAAACGTCTCTTTAGATTCATACGTTACCATCATAAAGCTGATCGATAGGTTTAGCATTGGAGTCGCTGGGTGCTCGTATGTAGCAGGGGAAGACTTGTTCTATCACTCTGTGAACAGAACACAACACAAAACCGTTGATGCCTTTGTGTACAGAGTGACATGGTTAGTTAAATACAGCACTGCAGTTTACTTACACAGCCTTGTTCCTCGTTCCATTCAGCAGATCTATTAATTCCTGTTTTGTTTTTGTGTCCAGATACATAACGTGCTTGTCCATGGCAACTTCAGCCTTTGCACCAAGACTGAGGTTCCTGTCAGTCAAAAGGCAGAACAATACTGAGCATCTTACTATGTTTTATTGCTATGCTTATTATTGTTTTATTTTATTTGTATTATTGCATGATCTTAACCATGCCTAAAGGAAAAGTCATCCATGAGAATTTCTATTTCAGTATAATATAGCTAAACCCTACTGATATTTATGTTAGTAATTTCATTAATGTCTATAAACAGAGAATAACCACGCCTTCTAAATACAACTACAGTACAAGGCAGAACAGGAGAATGGAGAACTCAGTCTGGAGTTCCTTGGGGGCTTCTGCTTAACAATAGTAGGCTGATCTCCTCTTCCAAAACTGAGAGACAGGACCACAGAGAGGTGGTGGGGTCCAAAAGCTCGCGTTTTCAAATGAAGCAGAAGGTAATGTAAGTTAGAAGGGAGGAAAGAGGGGTTTCGGGAGGTGACTTATCAAACCTTCACAGCACCATTAAGTGTGTTGGCACATTGGACATGGTAGAGCTCAGCAAAAGCTCACATTACGCTCTCAAGCCACAGAGGAACTTAATGAAGACTACCTCTGGATAGTCCAGGACATGGTAACCGGAAATTGGTCTTCTTTGCTCAGTACATCCATCAGGTTCTTCCTGCTGGGTGGGCTGATGGTCCACAGTGAGTTAGAACTTCCCTCCAACTCTGCTACTGTCATGTCCTCTGCTTCTAGGAAAACGGTACCCTATGCTTCTAGGAACTGCCAGTATTCTTTGGAGCATTGGATTGCCTGAAGTGAGAATGTACCTGAAATCCTCCTAAAGTAATGGTGACGGACACATCCAGAGGTTTGTTGACGACGCCAGCCACTGACTTGACCAGTGACATGAAGAGCAGGGGAAACCAGACAATGCAGATCAGCAACATCACGATCATACCACCCATCCCGTACTTCACTACCTTCTTCTTTTTCTGTCCGCGTGGCTGAGGATACCTCTGACAAATCGCACACACACATAAGTACAGAGTTAGAAATCTAACAGTATCAACTTTAAGTCAATTACATAGAAGCAAAACGCTTCTTTACTGTTTATCTACAGCTCATCTGTTCAAAACCGAACTTCATCAATATACAAACAAGCGTCATACATGAAAAGAAGCTCAATGTGTTGTACACGAAAAGCACAAACAGTGTCAACGAAGCACAGAGAGCATCCTCCTGTGGAGAACCCTGTTAATCCTGTAAACATTAGTGATTAAAGGCCCAGCCGTAGTGTTGCTAAGATTGTGGAGGGGGGGGAGGGGGGGGGGAGGGGGGGGCAGAGTGGCGGTGGAGAGATTTGATCATGCTTATTACACAAAATAGCTTAGTGGGTATTTATTAGTGTGTAATTGCCTGTAACTACACACTTATGTTTTTGTTGGACTAAAATGAGCCCTTTATACATTGGATCTGCTTGTCTTATCATGGAGGCTGCCATATAGACCTGCAATGGTGCTAAACGTACCCCAGAACAGACAAACCACACACTGACTTTAGCGAGTGCCTTTCATATTTTTGCAGTTATTTAAATCTGGTAGAAAACAGTCTGAAAGAATCCTTGTCAAAATGTTCTACTGTACTGTAAGAAATCATTATTAAAATGTATTTTCCCATTTCACCCTAAAAGGTGCAAGCGGAATTAACAATATGTGCTAGGACATTCAGCTTTTAATTATAGCAGCACTTCCTATTCAGAATATTCTATTACCAACCTTAAAATGATGAGCAAGGGATAAGGAATATACATTTTTCTGTAAACCCATGATATTCCGACTAATTAATAACAGCCAAAGTTTCACTTGCCTCGAATGGTGGCAGGGCAATATTAAGAGATTGCTGCAAAGTACTATAAGTAGGACAGAAAACCTGACAGCCACTGTGGAAGTTTGAGTAGGTTGCAATATGCAGCTTTGCTCACAGAAGTTACATACTGCTCCTTTAAGTGAGTGACTAAGTTTGTAACAAGTGAGGTTTGTAAAGTACTCCACGTCTAATGAAAAACTATCACAAGAGATGAAAACGGAACATGTTTAGAATATTAAACACACTGTAAGAATTAATAATGAGTTTGCGTTCACTTTCTTCTGGAAGTTCACCTAAGAGCTACATTGATGCCACCACACCAGATAAAATATCTATGCACGCACAATAGGAGGTGCTCTACCACACACAACAGATTCCAGTAGTAGGATGTTTGCAGACTGGAGTAGTAGAGGTGTCTGGGTCCAACACCCATAAGGTCCGAGTCACGCAGGTGAGATGTGCAAAGACTGCTCTGTCGAGGAAAACTTGGTAAAGGCGAACCCAGAACAACCTCTTGGATTGAGCGAACAATCGCGATAAAACAGAGGTTGACAACATATAGAATCTCAGTTCACTTAGAATATGTTAATTGTATATGCCAACCTGTACTGTGTGAAGTTTAGGGTAGGATCTGATTAATGGAATGCTAATTAATATTATGTTGTCACCAATCCACCCGCTGATGGGAGCTCTGTACACAGTTGTTGAGCACGATTGTTGACGAAAATAGGAAAACCTTGATATTCAGGGGGAAAGATTGCCCTTCACACAGCGAAACCCTACGTTGTTTAGTGCTGCGATTCTGGATTCTCATAATGATCACGCTGGATGTAAGTGAATATCGCTTCACTTAGTGTTCATTAGCGTCAACCGGTACTCGGACAAATGTAGGTACACATGGCTTCTCACCCCACGTGAAAGAGGAAAGGTTTAGACAGCTAGTTGTAGGCTCTGAGGTCCAGGAAGTTTGCCCCCGATACTCGTTGGTTTCAGTGTCAGCCGCCATGCGGCCTCTGGGTAAGCTACTGGACAAGCAAAAGTAGATTTGCAACTTCACAACGAGGTGAGCCATAGTAAGCCTGGGCCACAGTTCTAGGAATGAAAGAGGCCCTAAAACGAAAAAAAAACGTCGGTGGGAGAGTTAGGGTCATATGGAGGATTTTATCATGCAGTGTAAATCTGTAAGTATTTAGACCTACACTTTACAGTGCACTCTCCAGGAAGTATGAAGAAAACATCCGAGAAGTGGAATGCCGCAACCACAGGATGAACCTGGAAGATGGGACTTGTTCCCCCTATGTGACAGTCTTCCTCAGGTAGATTGTTGTCCTTCCTGGGTCCAGCCACTCACACTCGTTACCAAAAAAACCACTGTTGATCAAGGGACCAGTCACGACGATAGGAATAAGGCATAAGGGCTCTAGTAACGCTTTGGTCACCAATTCCGATCAGGGAAGGAGTGTGATGTCGTGCCCAGCTTAGCGAGCGTGAGTTGTTTCTATTAAGAAGAGAAGAACAATTAAGGGAACGATTAACAAGTACTTCTTTACAAGTCCAAGTCACACCAAGCAACACGTTTTAATCATTCTCAGACTTCATCATTCAATAAAACACAGTTTCTTGCCAGCCAACAAATAAGCACTTGCACCGCCTAGAGAACAGGAAATCAAACCAACAGGAGGATGCCGGGAAAAAACTTGTGGGTGAGTTTGCATAAAATGAGAAATATAAAAATACAATTGAAGTGTGTGAATGGTGGTGGATTGTCGACGCCATAGGGAAGGCAATTGGTATGGGTCTTATTGTGTGGACGTGATGCCAAACAGCCCACATGATTGTGGACAAATCCATCGGGCGAAAAACATGTGGATGCCTTCCTGTCCCTGAGTCGATGATTGTTAGTGCCAGTACCCATTGCAGACGGTGGATGCGATTGAAAGAGGGGAACTACATGCCACTCCCACAGGAACTAGCTACAACAAAAACTGCCCCTTACCACCACGGAGAGCAATCAAGCGGCACCAAGCGACTGCAAGTGGTTTATAAGGCCTACCGGACTGCCATGGTGGAGTGGATCAGACTAGCAGCAGGTCAAATCTAGCAGTGCAATGAACATATTTGTTCTATTTAATATTCAACCTCCGCGCTGCAAGAAAGCTGTGTTTTCCTCCTGTAAAGTTCCATTTTGGTGGGTTTTAAAGTGTCGGAGCAACTTCCATAGTTTAGATTAGCACAACCACGAGCAGATATGTATTTATATAGTCATGATGCTCATTTCATCATATAATACTAAAAAGTACATGTAAGTAACAGGCACTATAAAAAGATACCCAGAAACTAAAGAATAACAGAGAAGAAAACAATTCGTACATGCACATAGCCTTGTGTGAAAAATCTATTTTGACTGTCGGTTCATACGTATAGCTAGTCACATACAATAATTACAACAATACAAAAAAATTCTATATACAGACTTAAAAAATATGAAGGGTTCCCATGTTATATTGTTTTATTAATAAAAAAAGGGAAATATTTTGAATATTTAAATAAACTGTAATTGGCTATTGCCCATACAATCCGGCATAATACATAAGGAAATCGCCAAACGACAGTACACATTACCAACATGGATAATAGTAAGGCCCTAGTGGAGAGACAAATATCTTGCCACCGTTGCGAGTTTCAGTGGTCGACCAGACCCCAAAGGCTAGCCAGGAGATACCAAAAAAAAGTTAGGCATGATGAGCATAGCGTACCGACTGTCGTCCAGCTAGAAACCCATAGAGCCACAAATAAAACGTCGTCACTCGCCGCCACAGACTCTGGGTGGATCAGGTTGTAGAAAGGAAAAAAAGATCTGCCGTGGATTGGAAATATACAAGATCTCCTAGGGTACGCAAAAAAACGAAAGGCACATGTTTGGAGAGGAAAGAGATTTATGGGATACTAAAATAGAAAATGGTTAGCAGGGCCAATACGTCACAGAGAAATAATAATAAAACCCTGCCTTGAAACCAACGCCGTGATTAGGCAAAGTGGAAAAGATGGGGTAAAGATAATAGGAAATCGCGATGTATCTGAAGGTTAGAGAAGAATGGATAACTCTGTTCCGACTCATTTACGGGACAGTGATCATTTCTATGGCTTTGATGGAGTCTGCTATCGTAAAGGTTTCTCCCAGAATGATGCTCGTTTAAGGCTACTTTGGTGAAAACACCCCAGCGCCAACTGCCTACTTGTGTCCACGACACGTATTCGCGCCTTGTGCTTGAATCTTCCCATTAAACAAAAAACCAGCACACAAACATAGGATTTCAGACAGGTCTAAAACATTACGCAAAATATCATTTAACTCCTGAGAACGCCCACACATGTTCCTACGCAATACCGATAGAGAGCACTTATTTAAACGCTAGTCCTAGTTACTACTTATCATTACCATGGGTTTTTATCTGTTATTTTTGTCTTATTACTTGCACTGAAAGGTCAAAAGCCGTTTTTTTGGTGGACCGTTTGTGGACCATAAACCCAACCACCAAAAAAAAGTATTAGAACTGTCAACTATTACCATACTACCTAGAATGAGTATAATAGAGGACCCTGACGAGGATGCTTACCTGACCTTCTGGGGGCATGCGCTGATCAAGCGCGCGAGTTTAACATGTATATTGGCTCAACGCGACCTGACGCCTGGGAGCGTATGTCTCGGCCCGGACAGGTACAGAAAAAATGAAGTCAGGTACACAACGCGGGGCAAAGTAGGTTGCTCTGGATATTTTAGTGGACAAGTTTTCTGGGAGCATGCGGAGCTGTCGTGAGGGACACTGTCCGTCTGAAGCCCTCGTCGCAGGTGAGGGCGGCTTCCCCTATGGCCTGTCCACTGGTGCATCGCGATCTAAGATTGTGTTTCCCTCACTGTATCGATACGAAATATCTGTGTCTGACTGGGCCCTTTCAGTTTTACCCGTTTGAGGACCTGGGGGGTCTCATACTCATTCCCACCACAGACCCATGGCTACTTGAGAAAAAACAGTCGGAGTAGCATAGTAGAAAGATAGATGATGAGCATGAGAGAGACAGACGCGAAGAGAAAAGTTCGCAAAAATTGTTCCGGAAATCATTGGCTAAGAGCTAAAACCAACAGTCTATGTACAGAAGTGACATGTTTATCTACTAATAACTCAGTTGTTAAGGACCAAGACCACAGGTGTTCCTTGGTGGGGGTGATGGTGCACCAGAAAACCTCTTCTTTACATTGGGGTGACTTCCTGGATATCGTGTAGTATGTTGTTTGGATCACTTGCTCATTTGTAATATATGTAAAGTTTTTTTGGGGAACTATTTTGATAGCCGTCTTGTGTTAACCCCGACACCACACGTCCACACCTAACATACCATGATGCTGGGATCGTACTTTAATTGAAAAAGGGCGTGTAGATCCCTCGCTGTTGCGCCTATCCACCTAATCACTTGATAAACAAATTGCTGACCAGTTCTCTATTGTTCGCTTTGAGAATCAAGCCCATTTGTTATCTCAACCCACGCTGCAAGGAACTTGTTTGAGGAATGATGGTTAACAATTATTTGAATCAGCAGATTATAGATTTAGACAAAAACGGTGGACCTCCCCTTTAATACCGATGTCCAGTAATATTGGTTTTTAATTTCAGTTTAATTGTGTCTCCTATAAGTGTGTTGTGAATCAAGTTTCTGGTGATGACTGGGTGGAGAAAATAGAAGTTCTAGTCCTATGACTGCTACACATGTTAAATTCTCCCAAACCCCCGCATATCAATCAAACCGAATACATTTAAAGATTCACCTTGATAAAATGGATGATTCTAGTTCAATAAAATAAAAAAACAAAAAATTACAATTTACAAGAGAAAAATAAAATAACAATAAATTAAAAAAGATGGGATGTACGCCTGGTAGTATATTATATTCAGTTTGGAACAAGTTATATAAGTGACCACAGCTTAGATGTAAGATCAGAAACTATACAGGCATTACTCACAAGTTTTCAGTAGACTTTGGTCAATGTGATTTTTAAATGTGCGATAAATATACATTGACGCTACTATCAATTATATAATTTAATTACCCACACACACCCACACACACCCACAATTTGTGGGTACTACCTTAAGAATTAGGATCTGATGGGAAGAAGAGTGGGGCCTCAGCAGTTGAACTAGGGTGCAGTAGTGCCACGTTAGGCCTCTTTCTTTTTCCACACCCCATATCACATATTTGGGAGGGATGGGAAATAGGGTTTGGTCTTTGTCTAGTGTCATGTTCTGATTTGAAGGGGGAAGAGGAAAAGAAATTCCAAACTTTGGAAAGAAAGTAATTTTATCAACTATTGGTCAGCTCCTGGGTTGTGTGAAAAAAAGAAGAAAAATCAAAGAGAATTTTTTAACAAATTACTGAGTATTTATGCAGCAAACTTTATATGGCATTACGTGCATCTTTTCATGCCTTTCTTATGTCTTCAAAAGGAGCCAAATTATGTAAGCACATATGCACACACACCTTATAAACACAACAACAAATAAACAAAATAATATAGTAGTAGATGATATCATGAGGACCCAGCCATCTTATGTAAGTTCTTATAGAAAGCGTGCTGTTAACCATTCCACAGTTATTAGTGTGTAGGAGACACTTGTAGATAGCTGCGGTTATCAGTCCAGGAGAGCGTTTTATTGTGCTGTGGTACCGGGTGTCTCCACAGTGGGGGGAATACGCATGGCCCACAGGAAGATGAGGGGAGGGGGATTCGGCGAACACCCAGCCGTAGCCACTGGAGGCTGACGAATCATGTGGTTGAGGATGAGGGAACAGATAGCCATTTCAACACCATATCAGACGTGGGACTACCAAGGCTTGTTGTAGAGCATACGACGGTAAGCGCACGGAGACTGCAAGGGAGTTGTTCCTCGACGCGGCTGGGAGCTGTAGAAAAAGCACGATCTGGAACTCCTCCAGTCTCCTTTGTCATAGAAAAAAATAAACATCATGGAGACGGTAAGGAAGCGCAAGCACCAGTCCCAAAAAACAAAGTTAGTCAATCGGTGTATTGTATGGAAAACGTAGTATTTACTCGCGAAATTACAATATATATGGCAGGCGGTAGTACCTAGTTCAATAAAAAGTTTGGACATAGATATATATAAAGTACTAGTGGTGGCGATATGACAAAAAAATGATTGTTCAAAAAATCATAGATACTGTGGCTACCTCAGGGGAGTTACATGCGGCGGTATCATTAGGATTATGTATTGTCTTAAAATCAGGGTTCCAGGAAAAGAAAAACTATTAAGTGGTAAGGCCTGTAGGGAGTTGCTCTTTATCAATAAAACCAACAAAACAATTCATTTCAGTTATTCAGGGTGTGCTAGGTGTGGTCTAACACCTGTTTCGAAGCGGTCACTGTCTAACGATCATACATACATGACAGGACCCCCTGCATTCACGCTGATTGAAAAAACAGAGGGGCCAGGTCACATAGAGGTGGGGCTGCTAAGGTAAAAACGGGCTATAGACTTGCGCTTATTATCATGGTCAAGTTTTTGGGGAGGGGGGGGACACCAGGCATATATTTTCCGACCATCGTTTCTATTTCACATTTCATTGTCCAACTATTTGTTTTCCCGTTAAAATAAAACTAACTACCACAGCCCAAAAGCTCAAAAAACAGCCTAAAGTAACCAACACGGGACCCGTATAGAAAACGTTTGCCTCCATTAGAAACGGACACCTTCCCTTCAGTACAAACAAACCTCCTTTTTAATCCTCCTAAATAAAGATTCTTCAAATGATTGCTTAAAGCACACAATCAAAACTAGTCTGATATGATGGCGTTTAAAACAGCAAGAACTCGACAGAGCGTAAGTAGCTGGAAGGTTTAAGAAATGCTTATTCGAATTTCAGGTATGTGATTGTGGGTTTTTCTTCAAAAAAAATAAAGCTGGATTGAAAACCAATGAAGATGCACATTTGCATATGAAAAATCATCATATATAACTCTAGATTAATATATATAAATATTAATATGTTACTACCACTAATATTATAGATATAATATTATTATGCTGTCTATATTAATATCTATTACTATATATATATATATATATATACACACACATTTTTTTTTAAAATTTATTTATTTAAAAACCTGGGTGACTTGAAACTATGGGTGGTGTAAATATTACTCTTTACCCAAGACCATTAAGCAACTAGATAAAGCACTCGAATAGTAAGGGGGCAACGTCTGCGCCAAGTCCACAACTTAAAACCTAGTCTAGCTGAACACCCACGCTACTTTACCAAGGCCGCATTTTGACAATAAAAACTAATCGTAGATATGCGTATGTACTCAAAATTTGAACCAGACGAAACACTGTTAGACACCTTAAGCTGGCGGACCACCCAACGCTCGTAAGATTCTTTTCCATTAAAAATGGTATCCCATGTATCATGGGTAGGTCATTTACAATCTGGACTTTGACGCGGCGGGTCTAGTATAGAAGCTCGTATATTAAGAATAATAGTACAACAACAGCCAATATGGAAGAAATAGGTTTGACACGAAAAAGATAGATGTGTATAGCATAAATTAAGGTAGCTCCACTTCTTTTTGCAAAGCTGATTCAAACACTGTTTAGTTTGGAAGTCTTTTCTGACTGTTAGTTACTCAGTGGGGGGTTGTAATTCTAGTTCTTTGGGGTGTAGATCCCTAGGTGAAGACACACCCAGAAATACCGCTTCGGTTATTTTTGGCCGCCAGAGGGGGGGGGCCCCCCAGTGGTTTAAGAATCCCTTCCGTGCACCTTTCTGGGCAACTGGGTAGGGGCGGGCATGCTGGTGTTTTCGAAAGTAAGATAAAAACTATAGCTCCTCCGCTAGTCCTGGGGGCCAATTTAGCAAAAATTGTTGATGTGGAAGAAGAACAGTTCTCTGAGGCTAGACGGTGGGGGGATGCTGAACCTACGTTTGGCTCAGACAGATGGTTTGGGAGGTATATTCCCCCACCTAATGTTGAGCTTGTTTATTTTTTTGTAGTTGGCTCAGCCTGGAGTGTACCATTCAATTGTGGGGGGGGAGACCCGGGGGAGTTACCTAGAATCATGTAGCGGCGCTCATTAGCCTCTGGAGTCCGATCCTCCCAACGCTCCACATTCGTAGCCGCCAGAATGAGCTCATAGTGAGCAAACCTTGGGGTTTAGGGCTCACCCGACTCTTCGATGGTGTCACCGGTGCCCTGCCGAGAACACAGCGCTGTGCACTGCGTGATTTCACTAGAGGAGGCAAAGAAGGAAAAAAACATTCAGTGGTCTGAAAGAACTGAACTAAAGCCTATCCACATCTGTGCACTGTGTGATGTACTACACAAATTCACCACTAAGGGGCAGCAGTTTCAAACTCAAGTTGAAAGTTCAGACCAGTGGTTTTCAAATCCCAAATCCATGAAGCTGCATAGTTTATCATCAGCTCCACCAGCTTCTGGATAAACCTGCACCTATTAATAACAAGCCATCAACAACACTAAATATCTGACTCAGGTGTGTTAGGAGGTGGGTTATAGCAAATCAGAGGCCACCTGAGGGGCCAACTATGTTGAATTAAAAAGCTTGGGGTCTACAGTACCAGTCAGAAGTTTAGACACACCTAGCTAAATGGATGTTGTTAGCTATCTTAAAGACTCAGACTAAGGCTTACGCTTAACACTTCCAACTGATGAGATGTCTGAACCAATACATATCCTGATATATATATATATATATATATATATATATATATATATATATATATATATATATATATATATAGCCATATTGCCATCTCTAAAATACATTAGTTGCTTAAAAACTCTTTAATAGCTTTAGCTACTCTTTTAATGTTGTGTATATTTATGATGGACAGAGTAATAGTACTGGTCCAAAGAGGTTTAAGGTGGACTGTATAATTCCATGGGGGCCATTTCATAGTTTGATGTCTTGACTGTTATCCTTAAATAAAGCATTAAGCTAAAGATAACCTATTATTAGCCATATCAAAACGTTTGACTGGTAGTGTATACTTTTGATGCTAGTCCTGTGGAGTGCTGAACATAATAAGCAATGTATGTGGCTGCTTAGGACCTAATGGCTACCATTTAGGTGTTACCCTACTATTCTGTTGCCCAAGATACTCAAGAAATGGGGAAAAATCTTTGGCAGACAAACAGAAAAATCAAGGTGCAAAGCTAAAACATGCTGGCAAGTTTCGTTTTCTTGCTGCATTAATGTCATGCTGTTAGTTTGGCTTTCAGTGTGGATACAAAAGTGCCAAGAAAGCTAAAACAAGAAATTTGGCATATATATTATAACTTATCATAACTAGAGCTGCATTAGCACCCAATCATCAGCAATGCACAGTTTTACTAGTTATATAAAGGGACTTAATTACAGCTTCTGGAAGTCATTGTTATTCATTAGCAGTACATCAGCTTGAGAGCCAACTGGCTTGCTAAATGTCCGAACTGTATCTGTGTTGCCACTGAATTTAATTCTGATAATATAATTCTGTAAGACAAATTATGATATGAGATTTATAAATGGTATAATAATCATGATGATGATATGACCCCAAACCTGGGCAACTTCGCACACTTTACATTATGTGTCTGATGTGACAATGCAAAGTATAGAATCAGGACTGAAAGGCCTTGTGTGTCAAACATGGGGCAAAAAGACCATATTTTTGTGTTTTTGACTATGAACCATCCAATATTTAATATTTAATTAATTGTTTTAATGAATTCTCCATGATATACAATGTTTCTTCATTTTAGAATCATTTACTCATTTATTTTTAGAATTTCTTATATTAAGTATTTTGTATAACTTGCACTTTTCTCTACCTCTTGCTCAGTATCTGTTTACTGTATATTCTGCTGTAACAATGCAAACCTGTGGGATAATAAAAGGCTAGCTTTTCTTATCTTACACCTTTCGAGCATCATTCAGGCCATGTCTGCATTTCTACAGGTTCCTGTACCTGAGGACAGTGCTGGCTGCACTCTCTGCGGATGAGGACAGGTCCAGGCCAGAGAGACGGCACAATCTTGGTCGAATGCGCTCACTGGTCCTGGGTACGCGGTCAGTGGTTGCCTCGCAGGACTCCAGAGTGGACTGACTGTAGAGCAGTGTGGACTCCGTGTACGCACTACAAAAACATTCAGGGAACATAATTACACACTCAGACATTCACATAAATAAAGAGAGTTCTTACAACCACATTCATCAGGCTGAACGATCTTGTCTGAAATCAGACACTTCCACAAAGCTTGAGATGAGTCACAACTGTGGCTGAGCTGTTTTCTTGTTTTAGATGTTTTCAGCTCAGTAGCTTCAGAAGAAACATTTTCTAACCGGACAGCATCAAACACACCATCACTCATTGTTGCACTTAATTGTTACTGTCATTTACCTTCTGTATATCACCGCCCAAACAGTCCAAATATTCCAAAATGACTTATAATAAAACCTTTAAATGTGGGTTTCAGAGAAAACCATACTATGTTAAAGTCTACACAGTGCATATATGGACATCAAGCTGCAAAACCCCATTGTGAATTCATAAAGCCCATTGAGAATTCACTGGTTTTGTGAACGTTTTGTGTTTATGTCCACGTCTTCAAGCAACAGCACTTAAACCCCACCAACAATGAAATTCTGCACTAGCTCCCGGCAAGCCCCAACAATTACAATATAAATACTGTTTAAATATATATTGTGGCTCGGCCGGGGGAGGGGCCGAGCACACTGACCGGGAAGACCTCAATGAGACCCAAACACACAAACACCCAGTGCGAGTCACCAGTGCACTTTATTTACATAAAGAAACCAGGAAACCAAACCAAAACTCAAATATGTCCTTGCTCGCTCGTGGCCTGTAGGCCCCACGTCCTTCCTCTCTCCAGTGTGTGGCATGTAAGCCACATGTCCTACCCTCTTTCACATTGGAGGGAAGGCCAGTTTATAAGGGCACGATGCCCCACCTTCTGATTGCATCCACCTGTGCGTGATCAGAGAGGAGCACGTGCCCAATTCCGGCAGGAATGGCAGAGACTTCACCTCACCCTGCCACTATATATAGTCACTTACGTAACCACTGCTGAACCTCTCTTTATCCATAAGAATGAAACATGCGGTTTTGGTTACTGTGCCTTTAAGACTGATCTAACACACATATGCCTCTGATTGGCTGTATTAGGCACTTTAGAGCGTAGAAATAGGTGGAGGTATGTAAATGAGTTGGACATCACAGAAATAATGAACTCAAAACAGGCTATTGTGCAGCATAGCTTCCATATATAGCCTGTATGGACAGGGAAGTGGATGATATGTTTTAAAACTTCAACAGTGTTTCCACAATTCTTCACACTCCTTTATTTTTTTTTAAAAAAAGAGAAATTCAGTCTTTCATTATATGGACCCTTTAAAAAAGAAAAAGCGGTTGAAAAATGGCCAAGAAAAAAAAATAGGACTATTATTATTATCCTTGGTTCATAAAAACCAAAACGTCTTAAGTGGAACAAGAAATTACAGGACAAATGATAGACATTACCTCAAAGAAGACATTAAAAATGGTCTGTTATCTTTATGACAGAAGTGATTTGCAGAAAACAGAATGAACAGCTGGTCCAGACTTGTTGTGTTACAGAGTCACGGTTCTGAAAATCTCAAAACTGAAGCCAAATGGAAGCAGCTAGAATAATAAGGTCATTAGAGCACAATGAGGTGAGTTCTGACTGATATGCCTGCTGTCTATAGAAAACGCGAGTCAAGCTTAAGGCTAAACCTTTGCGTTCTGTTTGAGACAACAATAGAGTGGTTTCCCTGGAGGTAAATCTGAAGCTTAAGTAAATATGAGATGTGGTTAGAGTGCTCCGCCAGCAGAGAGAAGCTGTAAGGAGTACGAACCGGATCTCCTCTGTCTGGAAACCTAATCAAAAGCTTGCTTTAATTTAATTGCACTGAAAGTTAATACTTAAACAAAGTTGAATTATGCTGCTATAAATTCCACTTTCTGTTACACAAAAACTCGGTGGTCCCCAGTGTGAGGATTTCAGATACATTTACAGTGACTGCAATCACTCTAGTGCCTGCAGGTTAACGGTCAAGTCCCATGTATGAGTGAGTTATTTAAATTTGAAAAAAAGAGTTATGAAAAAAGCGCAGTCTGAAAACAAGGAAAATCTGAAGTTACTAAAATCGATCTTAATTAAAAGAGCACTTTCAAAAGAGACTCAAAAGGCAAAATGTAACCATCACCATATCTGATCATGCTTTCTTGCCTATCACAGTATTAACTAAAAAAAATTTTGAGTGAGATTTACTAGTTTTAAAATTATCTGATCACATATCTTGGAGGAACTTTTGAAAAATGGTTTGGGGAGGAGTTCTGGGGCTGCTTTGATTTTTTTAGGCATGTTTATGGTTAGCTGGTAATTGTAGAAGGCCGAAGCCACACGTCTTATTGCAGCCGTATAGCTGTAAATCATCATTACATAGGGGAGAATGGATTACTCAAACAACAGAAACAACTTATCCCTGGGCACGTTTTACCTAACTTCCTGCACAGGCTATAAATCAAGTCAAGCTTTATTTAGATAGCGCTTCTTGCAACAGCCATTATCACAAAGCAGCTTCACAGAGAATCCTAGCCCCCAATGAGCAGGCCAACGGCAACAGTGACATGGGAAAACTTCCCCAGAGCAAAGACAAAGAAACCTTGAGAGGAACCAAGACTCAAAAGGGGAATCCATCCTCCTTTGGTCGACACTGGATATCAACACAAAAACATAAGAGCAGTACAGCTTAAGAGTGCTCAGTTCTGCCTCTAATCAAGGCTATCTAATTAACATGAGTCAGCTGTGTTAGAGCAAACAAAGACAGAACAGCAGCATTGTCGCAGCAGTGTCGCAGCTAATACAGCAGAAGAGGTCAGTTATCTAGTGTGTGTATAGGGTTTTGCAGTGCTGGGTTGTAGGCTACCTGGACAGGCTGTCTCGAGTAGGGACAGAATCCATGCTGTCTAACTCCTGTGTCGGATGCTGTTGGGGTAGCGGTGGGATGAAGCTCTCTTGGGACGGTCTCCCCTCTGTACCGTCAAGAACGCACTCAGAGGAGGCAGCTCTGCACATCTGCCTCTGGTAGTAGATGTGAATACTCTCCCGTGAAGGAATGTTCCCCTGCACACAGCACAGACACCACAGGAAGCACACTTCAATAATAATAATTAAAGGAATCAGGTATGCACTGAACGCCCTGATAGTATTTGTACTTGGATGATAAAGTAATATGTAGTACACTTTCCTGCTCTTAGATGCTATCAGTTAGTCCAGTTAAATAGTTTGGACCGTCTGGTTAAAATTCTCATCTATTTATTTTAGTGAGTAGATAAAACTCAAAAAGACAAAGTGATAAGAGAATACAGGGTGGAGTTACACAGAATTCCTAGAAAGTTTATTTCTGTTTATTAGCTCTTATATTTCCTTCCATTGAAATGTTAGATCTGGGTTTAATGCAACTTTGGATGCACTTTACATTGTTTGGGTTTCCTAAGCTTGAATGTGTTTAGTAGGGCTGTACCCGACTTTTGTCAGTCGAATCGGATTCGCCCGTCCTGGTCGACGATTCGACTATTCGTTCACGGTTTTTCCTCCATGTACATTATCTTGTAATAAGTAAATCAGATTGCATACGGTTCAGATCTGATGTCCTCCTCATTTAGAAAGTCAGCAGAGTCACAGGAACATATTCCTGAACTAAAAGAGATGTGGAGTATGATGATCGACCTGAACTGGAGCCTGATTTAATTACAGGATACAGCGTCGGCAGCAGCTCGTATTTATGCTAAACATTAGAGCTTATAGTTTGTAGTCTTTTTAATTTCACTTCTAACAGCTTCTTCAGTAGGAGGACCCTTCATCTTCCATCTCTCATAAATAATGACCTGCTAAATAAAACCAGATTAGTCCATATTTAAATTATTTTTAGATGTAAAGAAGAACGGTAGACCTGAAACCGTTTATTATATTACCTGCGCTGAAATCATTATCTCTCATTTATCAGCAGGCGTGTTAAGTCACTGTACTCATCCTTAAATAAAGATAATCTTAGCTGTAGACGAATAAATAAACATATCTGTAATTTAGGTTCTAAAATAATGAAATTATAATAAAACAAACGTCTTCGGTCCGCTTCCGGAAACCGGAAGTCGGCTCCCACGTGTGAAGCAGTGTCAGAATTCGGTTTCATTTGTTCAGACTCTCTTCTTTAAAAGCTCCTCCAGACTTTCTCTGAGACATCGCTCCCCCCGCGTTTTTTCAGCTTCACGGCTTCCTTAGCGGTGAACCGCCAGCGCACGTCGTCACGTGGATTTAATTTTTTAGCAAGCGTACGTCACACCCCAGCTAGACCTTTAATTTATATATATATATTTATTTATTATTCCCCCCTTAATAATTATTAAAACGTCTGTTTACATTCTTAAAGCTCTTGTGCATTTTTGTAAGCTTTAGTCTGTTTTACGGGGAAAAAAAGGTCACTGTTGTCAGTCGACTTGAGGGGTCTCAGTGACTTAAAGTGTCGCCGACTGACGATTCGAATCATCGACTTCTAGAGGGCAGCCCTAGTGTTTAGTGACTCTACTAAGCAGTCAGTTTAGTTGTAGCAAGACAAGGTGCTACAGTCTGTAGTTCTGAATACATCTCAGTTTCTGATCATTACAATATTTAGCTGTTGTGAGAATGACAGAAAACATACTGATGCAGTTCCTTAAACTTTAAAGCTCAAGTTTACGCAACAGTACAGTTTGTGTGCATGCTTTATATTTTCTAAAACCTAAAAGTTTGAGTGTCTTTAACTCTATGTACAACTTCAGTGAACATTAGACACTGAGCTTTTAAAGTTAATTCATTTAAGGCAACAAATTACCTCAAATAGTTTAAGTAAACTTAACTTAGTAGAGTTTACAGCATAGTGTCTGCCTCAAATACTGGCACCACATGAGCAAATAGGGCTGCACAAACATTCTTTAGTGCTTATCCTTTTGTTCTTTCACTCCTAATGTTCACAAAAATCAATTATTACAAGAAAAAAAGAATCTATTCTGTGTGCCACAATTGTTTGCAGCCCTAGAACTTCTTGTGAAAGAAATCTAACTGGCCGAACTCCTTTAGTCATCCATCACTATGAGGAAGACCAGAGAATACAGCAGAGATGTACGACAAAAGGCTGCTGAGCTGCATAATTTAGGGAATGGCTGAAGGAAAACAGCTGAACCGTAACAATCATTTCCACTATCAGGGCAATAACTACCGGCGCTTAAAGCAACTGTAGCTGTTCAGAATCTGATGGGAAGAGGAGGTATGTCTATACTAATCCCATGTACAGCGAGGATGTTGGTTCTAATGGGAAAATAATTTCCGAGGACCACAGCTGGAGAACTGCAGACACTAGCTAGGTCAGAATGTCTCCTACACTACAGTCAAGTACCACCTACATAACCAAGTTATGTAGCTGTTTGGGAGGGTTGCCAGAAGAAAGCCTGGGCTGTCAAGGAACAACACGCTCAAGCAGCCTCAGTTTGCCAGATGTTACAGGAACTTTCAGCGGGACTGTTTCGTATGGTCAGACGAGACCTAAACAGATTTCTGGCAACACACTTTAGAAGTGGGTTTGCTATAAACACAAAGATAGCCATGCAGAAAAGTGACTCACACACAGTGGTGTCTGAAATTTTGTGAACCCTTTAGAGCTTTCTAGAGTTCAGCATCAATTTGACCTGAACCTCCAAAGCACACAAGAAGAACCAAATTCAATTAAACAGATAACAGAAAATATTAGACTTAGACTTTTTTTAATGAGGGATTATTACATAACTGTGAGTGCCAAAAGTGTGACAACCTTTGATTTCATGATCTGGTGTCATGGCATCACTAATTGCCACTAAACGTTTCTGGTAGCTGTTCATCAGTCCTGCACGTCTAATGCTTTTGTTTGAATTGTTTGATTTGGTTTCTCATTATCTTCTTTAAGGATTTCAGATGACTCAGATGAAGTTTTAGCTCAAATTAATGTAGAAATATAGACAATTCTAATGGGTTAGAAACTTTCAAGCAGCACTGTACCTTTCATTGTTCTCTAAATACTTTTTTCTTAATATTGGGAATAATCTAAATCATAAGCAGTTCAGAATATCTTTTTTTAAAACCAGGCATTCCAATATAGGTGGAGGGCACATCTCCACACCTGTATATATACATACACACACACACACACACACACACACACACACACTCACACACACTCACAGACACACACATATATATATATATATATATATTAGTGTAGGGTATTTACTGTATTTATGACCGTTGTTTTTCTTTTTCAGGGACTATTTTTATAACCTTATATATGATTTTCACTGACATGTCACATGAATTGCTTCTGCACTCTTGGGCCCTAAGACCTTTTCAATTCCCAGTACAGAATGCTTTGTCTTCTTCCATAAGTAACCGCACAGGGTAAGACAATGCTTCTTTCTGGTACCTTCAGCTCACTTCCACTTCTCCTTTTCTGCTGTAAATAAACTGAACTGCCTAAAGCTATCATTTCAGAATAATTGCAGGGGTTCGATATCACTGAGTATGTCTTGGCATATTTTTGCTCAGGCTAGTGGAATGTTTTGGCTAATATTTTGTTACAATTGTTCAGAGATGGTTTGAAAATCTAATTGTTTTAGCTATTTGCCTTCCTGTTTCCACAATGGAGGATGTCCGGTTTATCCAAGCAAAGGAGATTTCAACCGCATTTGTTAGGTAAGTTGAATAGGCACATTGTGTATTTCCCAAGCAGGTCTATCCAGCTAACCACATATTTACACCACACTGGTGAAGCTCCGTAATGCTAGTTTACAATTGTCAGCACCTTTTTGACCTCATGGGTGAGCATGCAGCGCTCGATGCGGAGTACAGTGGAGATGTCGATGTGCTCTTGGCATATGGAGTTAAGCCATGCTGTGAAACTGTCCAGCAGAGCCAGGAACAGCACCCAGGAGAACTTGACTATGTTGAAAACTCGCTTAAGGATGTTATCTGTGGAAGGAAAATACAAGACATTAGGGCTTGTTTATTAGGGTGCCGCTGGTCTCTAAGTCAGCCTAAGTCAAAGGAGACATTGTAGAAATACCGGAAAAATATCTTTGCTGTCCAAAGAAAAACAAAGAACGTCAAAATGGCATTTTTACAGGAGAGGACCAAAACCGTAGTTCACTGGAACTAGATATTACCAAGCAATTACGGGCCGTCTATTTATTATTAAATTTAACACAATGTAAACGACAGCTGCTGGGTTCAAATGACGTATAGAGGAAAAATTGGCAAAAATGAACGTACATGTTTTTTTTTTGGACAGCGATGATATATACAATTATGAAGTCTGAGAGATAAATGAAAATATAGAGCACCCTTCATTTATTTAATTTCCAGTTCATTTTCAGCCATCATGTACAAGTTATTAGTTTTCCGTAAGACAACCCACTTTCATTATAAGTACAGAAGAAAACAAGTATAATACGTTGAACTGGGGAAAAAAACATTCTTAAAATATACAGAGGAAATCTCCAGCTCCACATTGGCTTCAGCTCTGAAAACATCGACAGGTGTTTCTGTCCATCCTTCTACTTTATAAAGGCACTCAGCATTAGTCTAAAAGTGGATGTTAACTGCCACTATGAAAAAATATGTTTCAATATTTATTTGATTATTTAAATAATATATTTTTTTATTATTTATTATTATATATCTATTTTTGGCTTTTTCCTGATGCTGAAAATGAATGCCTTATTGGCACACTGAACATTTAAATAGGAACTGAAAAAATGAAGGGTGGTCTTTGGCACAGTACTGAGCACATTAAGAATATTAGAAAAATATAACAATATCTGGCTGGTGCACCTGGTCCATCTGATCTCTCTTCCTCAACCGTATCGTCTTCCTGATCTCCCACTTCAATGGCTACATGAGCTGTCAGAGAGACGGAAGCATGCAGTTCATCTTCAATTACATAAACACATCCAGTCCACATCCAATCCACTCAGGACACTTTTCTCACTTCCTGTTCCACCTGCACTGTATTTCTTATTTATCTTATTTAGTAACATACGTTTAGTTTCACACAGCACTTCATCACTTCATCGCAGACTCGTGCTTCTTCATGACTCTTTGACTTAATCTGCTTCTACACCTGGACAGCTGCACTCAGCACTACAATGCCCATCTCCACTTTTTACTTCAGCACTTTGCTTTTGGACTATAGCTATCAGTGGGCTAGAGTTAAAACAATGTAACTACAATCCTCTCAGGATACATACTTTCAGCATTCTGACTGAAGGTTTTATTAGGTTTAGTTGCTGCACTCGGCCTAAATTTGAAGTTCTTGGCCGGCTGGCGAGACTGCTGAGGCCGCGTCCAGCCATCATATGGGATGAATTGACCATAGCGAATGCAACATGCCGTTCTTCATTTCTCAGCGCGCCCCCTGTAAGAATGTCTAGGCCTGGAAGGAAGTATGCTAATGCAGAGTTGGCCACATTCAGAACTGGTCACAGCGTGACTTCCATTTAAAGAACGCAGCAAGAAGCCTTCAGGACGCGTTTGAAGTTCCTCAATGAGTCACACACAAAATGTCCATTCGTGATCAGAGCATGCTGTTCAGAGCGAAAATGAGCTACAGAAAAAGACGAATGGCTACAGCAGTAGAGAGCAGAACAGACAGAATCCCTCTTTTGTGACGGTATAGGAGAACACGAGGGGCCAAGATGTCTGGATTGCATTTCTCGCGTACCTTCCCGCTGGTCCTTCCTGCTTTTGCGTCCCTCAGTATATCTCTGCCAGAACCGGCGTCTCTCTTTGCTGCGCTCCTTCATGGCTGTTTTGGAGTCAGTAATCCATGCATGGTACACAAACTAGAGAGAGAGCATTGCAGAGTGTTACCAAAGACAGACACTGTCAGGTGAGAGTGAGAGAAAGAATAGGGTTGCTATAACACATTATCCCTCATTTCCTTCATCACTTTTCTATTGTTGCTCTCAGGAGAATTGACCCTTAGAAGTCACTGTTAACACAGATGATAATAGAAGGATGGTGTAATTTGATATTCCATATTTCTCACTCATAACTAACTCAGCAGAACCCCAAAGTAGAGACACAATGTGAAAAGTAAGAATTGTAACACTTTAGTTACAGTCATTTGAGAGAATTTGGCTAGAATTTGTATGTAGTCAGAGACCAGCCCACATTTATTTCATTTCTAGCCAAAATGGCACACGAGTTAGTCCTTCTCCTAATCCTTCTCCATAAGGAAGCAGAAAATTAAAGGAGAAGTTAGAGAAAGAAGAGAAGTTCCCAAAAATGGGAATAGATAACTTAAAGCTTTCACCTTGTGGAGAGAGGAGAAAATCAAGCTTCAATTTTTTATTTAGATCGGAATAAAAAAATCAGGATTTTCTCTCTATCACTCCACTGTGAGCAGACAGCTCAACATTAAGGGTCTGAAAGGAAGGGTCATGGACACTCAATAATAACAAAAATGATATTTAGTTGCTACTGTGTAATTTTCTGTTTAATATTTGTTTTTTAACTGATGATGCAAGTTGAATAACTTAACTGCCATTTTAAATAGAAACCAAATACATGAAGGGAAGGCTCTAATTTTTTCCCAGTAAGAGATTCAAAATGTTAATACCCAATGTAAGCACATTGCAAATGACAATTACGTTTGAATATGATAGCAAGACAACAGTAATGCTGTAACTCTTGACTTCTAAGGGTCAATTTCTGGTTAATTATTTAATCAAAAAATCCCTTGGTAATTTATACATATACCTGTACAAAATCTATATGCTCTCATCGTTCTTTGCTATAGTTAGATCTTCAACTTCTAGTTAGATCTACAGCCTTATAACTGTTTAATGAAAAATGTGGAATAAATCAAATTAGAAATAGGCAGACACTGGGTTAAAGACTGTCAACAGTGGGCACCAAGAGTATACACAACACATGGGAACAGGTTTAGGTTGTGTTTTAATCCAGTGAAGTGGATTTGGCTATTTTTGTACTTTCAGCTATGTGAAAGAAAAGAGGTTTACACTGGAGAAAAACACAGCCTGCCCATCGACCAACACACAACCCAACCCATAACAACAAAGGTCCCCTGAAAAAACCACTGCTCCTTCTCATGCATCCCCTACAGTAATGCACAATACACTGCATTTCCTGTGCATGCAAAGCTGACCATATGGCTCCAATTGCATAGCTGTCCGGAAGACAGACATGTGGAGCTGCGAGGCATTCCTCAATGGTCAGCCAGTTGGGTCAGCCCTCCATATGACTAGCATTTACAGGTATGTATAGTAATGGTAACGGAGTGGCTGGAAAAAGCAGCGTGCATTGAATACAGAGGCTGGCAGAGGCCATTAGAGCAAAGAGATGTCAGGCATAGTACAATAGTGCAGAGTACAGAGACAGGAAAGATATATTAGGCCTGGTGGAAGTACCTTGGCTGCCCTGATTGCATACTGCAGTATAGTTTTGGGTAGCTTAATGACAGACTTTGGTAAAGCCAGCAAAGCAGAGGCAAACTTTCGGATAGCTCTCTACAAGGGAGGACAAAGTAGGGGCTGGGTTAGTAAGAACACGGTGAGTAGACTTTACTATGGCAGGTCCACACTTCCACACAGGAAGTTAGCAATTAGTGGTCTGACAAATAAAGAAACATTGTTAAGTGCAGAGAAAACAAAAAGACTGTGAGATCTTAGTGCTGCAGAGCCATGAAGGTTAAGTCTATAAGTCTATAGCTTTACATTGTTTACAGACCAAAATCAACAGGTCAAACTTCAGAAAAGCAAAAAAAAAAAAAAAAAGTACAGTTAAATATACAGATGTGGTCAGACGTTTATTTACACTCATCATCAATGTCATGGCAATACTGGGCATTAAACATTTTCTTTGAACTGTTCTTTTTCTGGGGGATAATAAGTGTACAATATACATATTCAGCAGAACAAAAAAAGTTACTGAACAAGTTGGTTTCTTTTGGGGACTCTGGGGACTCATAATTATACATACAGGGGTTGGACAATAAAAATGAAACACCTGGCTTTAGACCACAATCATTTATTAGTATGGTGTAGGGCCTCCTTTTGCAGCCAATACAGCCAATTTAGCTATGAAACCTCCCACACTAAAATGACCGGTGTTTCAGTTTCATTGTCCAACCCCTGTATATATGTATATATATGTAAGATCTGACAGCTGGATAATTGTTCCTTAGTGAGGTGCACCTTGACTAGATGCTTCTTAATGAGTTTCTTGCACAATTCTGGTTGGAAATTTGACCACTCGGCAGAATTGGTACTAAATTTATTGGATTAAAAACTAAATTGAATTACAATTTCTGGCACAAACTTTTCTATCTCAAGATTTTAATCCCACTTCACATATTTCGAGGTCAGGACTTAGGAAGAATTAATGTTAGCCTGATTTATTTATTCCACCACCAGCTCAAATGTGTGTTTGAGGTCAATAGTGTTCTGTTGGAAGACCCAATTGTGACAGCAAAACTGACCCAAAGCAAGATGCTACCGCCACCATGCTTAACAGTGGGTACAGTGTTCCTGGTGTTTCATCTTTACTCCCCCACAAATGCCTTTGGTCACTGTGCCCAAACAACCTAATCTTTCTCTCATCTGGCCATAAAACGGTCCTCCAGATGGCTTTTTCTTTGTCCTTGTGGTCAACTGCAATTTTAGTTGAGGTTTTGGATCTGGAGCAGGCAGGCTCCCGGTCCATGGCAATATAAAACTGGCTTTACTGGATCCAGCGATACTGGTGTTGCAGTTTATGACAGGGGTCTGCCTTGGTGGTTCTTTGGTTGTTCCTGACCATCTGAAACAATTTCCTCTCAGCTGAGAGTGACAGTCCTCTCCCAGACTTTGGCAAAGCGGCTATACCTTCCAGTAACTTGCACTTATTTACAGTTGTTTAAACGGATGACCTTGGAATCTGCAGTTGTTTAGAAATGATTCCAAGAGGCATTCCTGACTTGTGTAACTCTATGACCATCTTTCTCAGATCTGCACTGAGCTCCCTGGACTTTCCCGTTGCACTGCGGGCTAGTCAAACCAAAGAGTGAGCTTCAACAAACCCTTTTTATGCAGGCACAGAGAAGCTACCAGCTGTGGTCAATCATGAACACTAACAGGAAGTTAAGTTGCCATGTCAAGTTAAAAGACATTTTGGAACTTTCAGCAGGACTGAATTAATAATCTAGGTGTGTGCATGTATATTTATGATGCCTGATGTATATTTTTGGCTCAGTGTTGATTTCAGAACTCTCTACCCAAAAAATAAACATGTGCCTGTTCTTCTTAAAAACATCTTGCACATCGTACAAGTGTTCTGCCCCAGAAAAAGAACAGCTTATCCAGCAAGAAATCACTGAAAGCCCATGTCCATGATGAGTGTATGTAAACTTCTGACCACAGCTGTAAAAAAAAAGTTACTGGGTGTGCCATATGACTAACTTGAAAGGCAGATCTTTTGGGTGGCTCTTCCTCTTTTTTGTCTTCTTCTTCCTCTTCCTCCTCACTGTCCGTCTCGAACAAGTAATAATTCCCGCTTCTCACCACTAAAACAACAGACTACAGTTAGCAGGCCAACAGCTTCACAGACTTGAATAAACAGATACAGAATGCCATTGTTTGCATACTTCATGACACTTTGAGGTTCGCTTTTGTTGCTTTCGCTCTTTAAGGCTGCCAACAGTAAGAAGAGAAGTGGAGCAAAGTGCGAGCACTTACTAGAAGCGTGATCGACCCAGGGTCTCCACCACTGCTTCCTTTTGCCTTTATTTGTCTCTTTATTCGCCTCTCCTGAAAAAAACAGTTCAGGTCAGCACACACGATTCCCATGAAATGCCGAAAACAATACAGGGGAGAGAGAGAGAGTTTGTTCTGGGCTCTGGTATGTGTGATTTCATATGTTTTCGATTCAGTCGCAATGCATTTAATGCAGCAGTTAAGCTCAGGCACCTGTGGAATTTACGAACTCTTGTGTGTTTTCTGAGCTTTCAGAATCCTTTAAAGCTGCTGTTTCAAAGCTGTATTTAAAAATAGGGACGTTAGATAACCGTGTCTATCTTTATACTCTTCATTCAAACAAAAAATCCTTTACTCCCAATAAAGATTACAATCTAACAAGCATTAAGATGCTGTGTGTAAATAACGCTACATGTATTCAGCAAAATAGTACCAAAATATATATATATACTATATGACATTTATTAAAATACTGTACGTTCTGCTAAAACCATCACATATATGTCCTGCCACGGATCGCAGCACACCTTCATCATCCTCTTCTTCCTCTTTGGCCAGTGAGTGGCTTTCGCCACTTTCCTGAGCCAAACTCAACATCCTCTCCTTTCCCCTCTTAAACTTCTGCTGCCGGCTCTTAATGCGGTCCATTCTGAGAGACAGAGGGAGAGGGGAGAAAGAGAGAGGGAGACTCTATATTATGTCCTTCACTGAGTTGAGCTGAATGAGCTCTCCCCTTGGACACAATTACAGTAATAACAGTAGGAGTTAATGGGGGAAAGAGGTTGAGAGAAGTCATTTCGTGTTGAGGCACGTGCAGAAGTGCTTTATCTTTCAACAGGGGGAGAAAGAAAAGCAGGGCAGAGCCCGGCGGTGCTGAAAGATCCTCTTTGTCTCACACAAACATGCTGCAGATGGCCTGACGGCCTCTAGTGCTGACTCAGAGCGGCACTTCTGAAACAAAGCTAACAGAACACTACTACAGGCACAGCGCTTATAGAAGGGATATAGATAGATAGACAGACATGACATTCTCATGTGTACCAATAAACCCTTAGTCAACATCATTGCTAGTGATAACAGAAACATAGTGTAACAGTGCTAAATACCATTTTATACTGTTTGTAGAAGAGGGGGTATACTGTATGTCCAAAGCATCCAGAGGAACCTTCTATATAGTGTATAACCACCTGGTCTAAAGCATTTTACATTACATTTACAGCATTTACCTGAGGCTCTTATCCAGAGCGACTCACAAGGTATTTATATTACAGGTAGGCCCGTGTAGTGTTAGGAGTCTTGCCTAAGGACTTCAAACCCCAGTCTTCCACATGTGGTGGTAGCTCCCTAGTGGGTAGTGGTGTTATCCGCTGAGCTACACCAACCACACACACAACACAAAGCGAAGTCTCTCCTACAGTAGAGGGGTTTTAAATGTTGGAGCAACTGAACAGCATTATCTAAAGTGTTGTATTTAGAGTTCAGTGGGCTTTGTGATCCAGAACAGATCTTCCAACATCGGTGGGTTCCAGCTCTTGTGGCTGAAAGCAATCAAATCTTCACAGCAATGTTCCAATATCTAGTGTAAAGTCGTCCCATAAAAACTAGAGGCTATTACTACAGCAAAGGGGGTAGAATCTATTCAATGAGTAATATTATTTATTATAAGACATTACATGCGCAAGTGTGTATAAATATATGGACACAGTGTATTTCCTTGATGAATGAATTACTGTCCATGAATTATCGTTGTTGTTGATGTGCTTGCTTTACAGACTTACTGAAAACTGTGAAATGCAGACTTGAATTGCTATTACTAATGCAACTACATGACTACATTTAAGTAGTATAGCAAAACAACAGCAATAATACATGACCTCAGAGGCTTAAAACACTTTCACAGCCCATGACCATAATTTGCGAGCACACTGCATGTCACCCTTGAGGCCCTTTGGTCTAGTCATGAGCTACAGCATAATTGCCCTTTTTATTTAATGTCTTCAGTCAATATTTGATGGTTGCTATTACTATACACAATTGCAAGCTGCAAAAAATATGAGAGACAATATGAGAAAAATGAAAATAGCACTTTTGAAGCACTTCTCAAACAAAGTTTCTCTGCCTTAAACGCAGTTCAGTGTTCAGTAGGTATCCATAACACCCTTAATGGCTAAGACTTGATCAATACAAGTGACATGCAAGTAGCAGAGCACAAAGTATGGGGCATGGTAAACATACTGTCTCTTCAGCAGGTCCATGGATTTCTTCTCCTCCTCGATTCTCGCTTTGACCGCCTTCACAATGGTTGCCTGGAATAACTCAGCTCCTCTAACAGACAGAGTTAGAGGTAGAGAGAGAATGAGAGAGAGAGAGAATAAACAGAGCACAGTACAGATTGATGTATCTGGCAAGCTTTCATAATGAAAATGTTATGTTTACAAAATGAGTTGAACACAAGTTCTAGTCTACTTGGCTGTAGTGTGTTCAAAGACAAATTTTCAAATCTAGGTCAGTTTCTCACACGCTCTACCCAGCATTCACATCCATCGGAAACATAGGAGGCGAAACCTGTTAGGGGTGTAACAATGCATCACGAGACTGTGATATAGCAATGCAAAAGTATGACAGTGCATCATGAAGAGAGGGCATTATTTATTCGAATGAAACAATGCAATAGCAAATAATCAGCATCATTATAGTTATCATGTAACTTAATTCGAATTTTGTTAAAAAAGTGTAACTCATGAATTTAGGATCGAGACTAAAATCAAATTGTAAGTGTACAGAAACCCAATTTTTCCTGACAGTTCAACTTTTAACATAAACTTGCAGTACATAATAGTAATGATAAAGTGTAGCTGGAATTGTGACAGTAACAAACTTAGTTATTTGCAATCCAGCAAGCAAATTTGAAATAAAAGACTGACTACAAGGTTACCATTACAGCATTTCCAGCATTTCCAGCTTTTACATCACTCAGTGGTGACCAGTTTATCAATCAAAATCAAAAGTCAAATCAAAGTTCCCAAAATTGAATATTTTAACATAACCTTAAATAACAGTGTCATGTTTAGAAGTAGGTTGAAATCTTTCACAGTTGATGACTGAGGTCTGACAGCAAAACAACCAAATCTGTGTCAATTATTTATGGACTGCACTCTACAAAGAAATTATGAAACTGTGACTTACTGTACTACTGAATTTAAACATTCAACAGAACACAGTAACGTTTGTTAGTCTAAACACACTATGGCTCCTTAATATGTTGCGTATACACATATACACATATATAGAGTATATAGTATGTTCACATGCAAACGTATGAACACCCTCATGCATTTTTGGTGTTCATAATTAGATTTTATGGTCAGAATAGATTTGAATCATTTTTTGAAAACACTATATGTTTCATCCTGCTACAATTTCACCCCCACAGAACAGTGGCTATTCTTACAGTGGCATCTGCTCTGCTGTTTCAGTTTGAGTCTGAGTTCGATCCTGAAAGTCAGGTAGAACAAGTTGGTAGACCTGATTGTTTGTGTCACGCTTGTCAGTAAACAGGCAATAAGGACTGTGTTACGAGATGATGTCACCCTGAAACAAAATAAGGCTGGAATTCCACAGAGCAGTTTCAGGCAGCAAGTGGTCTATGTGGGACAGAATTACTCTCTTGTACTTAAATTTTAGAACTTTGCATACCGTTAAATGTACAAAATGGCTACAGCCCTCTAAAGGAACTTAAAAAATATATAAACAATTTCTATTTGCTAAGGAAAAAATAAATATTGTTAGAACTTCGTCTTCGTTTTTTTAATACATTAAATTTAGTAAATAAACAGTAATTGGGCATCTTAATGTGCAGTAAGTGTGCTCCCTGCAAAGGATATTTGCATATTTACATACAACTTTGACCTGGGGTATTCAAATGTTTGTATACAACTGTATATACTGGTAGTATACATGTGTCTTGTGAGTGTGTGTGTGTGTGTGTGTGTGTGTGTGTGTATGCGTACCTGGATGCCAGGACTTGAGAGGAGCGAATATCAGCCACCACGTGCAGGAAGTAATAGCTCATGAAGACGCGTCTCTGAAGCAGCAGGGAGGCGAAACAGATGCTGTCCCAGATAATCCCTGCCTCATCACTGGGCAGCTCACACTGTTTATTGGCCTGCTGCTCCGCTAATCACCACAACAAGTGACAGGAACACTTAATTAACACCACAGCGTTAAATACCAGAATGGCTCTTTTGTTCTGTTCAATTATATAATCAGTAGGTAACTTACGTCGTGAGTAGCCTTTTATAGTGCAGGCCAGACTGAACAGCTGGATCAGCCAGCAGTGATTAGCCACCAGTGCTTTTATATATCCACAGGCAGCTATCTGGAACAAGAGATAAAACATTAGTTCTCAAACTGAACGTTTAAAATGAGGTTTAGGATTTATGATACGCAACCTGCTATCACACTTTAAAGCAAATGATGTAGTTATGAGACTGATGGCCCAAAATGTGGGCATATATAGGGGCCCTCAGGGTTTACGAACTTGACTGAGTTCTAGACTTGTGGCACTAGAGCGGAAAAGAGAAATACGCAACTACACATAGAGTACAGCCTGACTGATCTGAGTCTTGTTCTTAACTGGGCTTTATATCAGCCTTCTTTTCAGTCTTTCTTTTTTGTTTATAAAAGTTTTATGAGAGTTTAAAATCTGTTTTCGAGGTTGGACTCAACAAAGCCATTTTGGATATAAGAGCACTTGGTGCCGGACTATGCACCACAAGACAAGAGAAGTTTTGGTTTAGATGTCTAGTTTATGTTTTCCCAAAACACAGGGTACGTGCATGTAATTGTAACGCAGACCATGAGAACATTTCAGTTTATATCGCCCAAGTCAGACCCGTAAACACAGATGTTTAGTTGTTCTTTTTTCTCACTATACAATGTGACTTAACATTTAATGCTAACTTACTGACTAGAGATAAAAGATTTTAAACACTTCCAGCTGTAGACTTAAAAATAGGCATTGTCTGGTTTGTCCTAAAGAGAGAGCCTGTTATGCCACATTTGTTTTTGTGTTTACACAAACCTAACAACCTGAAAATCAGGCTCCACTCTTGCTTCAGATTTAAAATAACCCACAGGTGTTTCTGCTCATACTTCCACTGTGAGAGGACAACTCAAGGACATGTCAAGAAGCCAATATTGAATAAAGGGTCATTTGTATTAGAAAATGTCCCAGAACAATAGAACAGTCTGGACATGGAGTAATTATAATTACTTGAACCAAAACATTGCAATCAACTTCTAAGACTACACATTATAACACACATGAAGGTTCCATTATAACCTGTGTAGTATAAAGGTGCACTGGATGAACCAGATCAACCACAGGTTCCACTGCAACCAACACCTATAACAAAAAACCCTAATGACTTCACTATCCTGGACATCTAGGCTTCATGGACTGATGAGTTTGAATTTCTAAAAGTGATGATAATGGAACCAGAAACCAACCAACACCTGTAACACACATGTAGGTTTTAATGCTATCTATTAAGTACGAAGATGTGCCTGAGGAACTAATTCAACCATAGGTTCTATTACACTGATAACCAACAATCTTAATAACATGATCATCCGAGACATCTAGAATGTGGAGTAAGGTTTCATGGTCTGATAAGTTTGTAATTATGATTACTTGAATGGAGGAAATGTAGCTATCTTCTAAGACTGCACACGATACTGTATTATAATATACATGTAGGTTCCATTGTAACCTGTTTAGTATAATGACACACCAGATAAACAAGGTCAGCCACAGGTTTCTTTGCAACCAACACCTATAGCTAAAATCCTTAATAACATCACCATCATGATGTAGGTTTAATGGACTGATGAGTCTTAATTTGTAATTGTAATTACTTAGAACCAGAAACCAACCAACACCAATAAAATACACATAGGTTTTAATGCAGTCGATTTAGTATGAAGATGTAACAGATGAACCAAATTCACTATAGGTTCTGTTGGAACCAACACCAATAACAAAAAACCTCAATACCATCATCATCTAGACGTCTAGCATGCGATATAAGGTTTCATGGACTGATAAGTCTGTAAGTTTGTAATTATGCTTACCAAAAGGTGGAATCAGAAAATGCAACCAACTTCTAAAACTACACATTGTATAATATACATGCATTATGTTCAGTTGTTGAGGCTTAATATTAGTTTTTTTTTTCTTTTTGAAAATCTAATGCTTGTAACTGTAAACTAAATAAATAAAAGGATGATATACTGTGTTTTCAGTTATGACTACAGTGTCACATGACAAGGTTTTTTTTTCAGCTATTGTTTAGCCCTGCTCTAAGCGACTGTGAATCACTTGAAACATCACTTCCATTCCCGTACGACAAACTGGTCATCACACAGCGCTGATTCTATTAAATCCAGGTTACACTGTATCACCTACTAATTGAGATTACTGCACCTCTTTCCTTCCTGCATGAATCTGGTTTACTCACTGAAAGGATGTTCTTCATTGTGATGACGAACACGTTGTACGCAATGAGAAAATCCCAGTAGTGCAGGATGCTTTTGATTGGCTTTAGCAGCAGCTCTCCTCCAAAGAGCAAGAAGTAGAAGCAGGCCACCAGATAGCCCATGCAGAACACGCTGATACGTGTGGTTCCCGTGATGAAGATGATGGTGAGGACAAACCAGAAGAGATAGCTGAACATGATCACCTTCAGCATGTCTAGATATGATCTGAAAGAAAGACAAGAACAAGATAGGCATGCTTTATTTCTATGTGTGCTACACACATCCACCTTGTTCATCAAACAAACAAGAGCAGCCTTTCCAAAGAATCAGGGAGCATACAGAAACAGCATTCTGCTTAGCATTCTGTCTAAAGTACATGCTCAAGCCTGGTGACTTGATGAACAGATACCATAGGTTCCATTGGAAGTAACACCAAAAACCCTTAATAACATCATCATCCTCATTATCTGTAAGGTGCAGAGTCAGCATATATTTCTACACTGATGGACGGGCCTGTACAGAATCCAAGGACAAATAGCCTTGTTCTTTTAAGCCATCACCAAACATGACTCATGAGTGTGGGTTAAAAAAATACAATGTAGTTAAGTGAGAAGTGAGTTGTGACAGCAGCTCTCTTTCCAGAGCTTACTGGGTTACAGGGTTTCATAAGGATAGTCAGAGAGTGGAGGGGTCATTGTGGGTTGGACAGAACGATTGGTTGAACAGCCAAGACTGCACAGTTGAATGAACACTCAAGCCAAAAAAAAAGTATATATATATATATCCATTGTAACATCTTTTGTAAACATGCCTACTCGCCTCCTACTGGGGTTTTGTAATAGTCTCTATATCAAACTTTTACGGATAAAAGACTTGGAAGCCAAATACACTGCCTATATTTACTGGCGTCTACATCAGCGGCTTTACTAACAGGCTCTTTGTCAGATAGTTTCTATATCACAGTGTGTGGCTCCCAAAAAGTAAATAATTAAGTAATACCTGCTGGGTACTCTAGTTAGAAAACTGGCTGAGAGATGCAATGTTGCACTACAGAATATAACACAACATGACACATAACATGAATTGCTAGTTTTAGCTTGGACTGTCTTTAAAATCACATCCTGCCCATCTAAATCCACAGTACACAACACTGAGTCATTAAAGATTTTCAAGTAACACAGCCATCACCTGGACATGTTCTTCCAGTCCTAGTAGAGGACATTTAAGGACACCAATAGGCTCAACAAGATTATCAAGAGGGCCAGCTCAGTACTGGGGATGAAACTGGACACCCACTCCATAGCATATTACAGGGACAGAGGAGCACACAGAGCAGCAGACTGCTTCTGCCCTGCCGCAGGAAGGAACGCTTCCGCAGGTCATTTATCCCTGCAGTCATTAGACTCTGCAGTTCTGAGCTCTAATCCATCCACCCATGCTCCATCACCTGTTCTTCCATCTGCACTGGAACTCTTCTATGATGTTCTCTGCAATAGTGCACCAGCACTGTAGTACTAACTAAAGCATTAATGTAACTACCTCATTCCACGTCTACGTACTGCACATCTGTGTTTTATACCTTTTGTACTTTAAGAACAACCACATCTCCATTTTACTGTGTTCTGTTACTTCTGTATCTTTTTCTTTAATTTGGGATCAATAAAGTCTTGTCTTGTCTTGTCTTGTCTTGTCTTGTCTTGTCTTGTCTTGTCTTGTCTTGTCTTGTCTTGTCTTGTCTTGTCTTGTCTTGTCTTGTCTTGTCTTGTCTTGTCGCTTTCCTTAGTTTACATATTAGGTATTAGATCAAAATGGTCATCAAATGGCTCAGAAGAACTGAAACCATGGCAGAGATATATGGTAATTAAGTAAGTAAGTAAGTGAGGAGACTTTCAGTATCACACAACATCCCATCCTCTGTACTGACCGTCTCAGACTGGTGTTTCTGCTTGTACTGCATTTTATAAGCCTTAATCTGCCTCTACATCCAGACCACTGCACTCAGCACATTAATACACATATACACCTACACATAATTTAAGGTTTACAGGTATGTAAGGTATTGTGTGTGTGTGTGTGTGTGTGTGTGTGTGTGTGTGTGTGTGTGTGTGTGTGTGTGTGTGTGTGTGTGTGTGTGTGTGTTCGTACTGTGTGTAATGTTGTTACTCTCTGTGCACTGTGAGCTACTGTAACCAAAGACAAATTCCTTGTATGTGTGAACATACTTGGCAAATAAAGCTTGATTCTGCTTCTGATTAACCACTAGAATTTGTATTAATCTCTAAAGAGAGAGTATATTGAAATGCAGTTCCCAGTCTTGTCTTGGTACAACAGGCCTTGACTTCCAGAGAACCACGTTGTCTGATCACTGAAAAGTTTCACCTTGGAATTGAGCCTCATTGGTAGGTTGTGAGTAGAGTGGCAAATAGCTGTTGCCTAACTTGTGTGTCCTTGTTATGACTTCTCTTTGAATATCCACCCTGTTTTCCAGTCATCCACCACGTCATTAGGATTAACTAGAAATGAACCTGACAAACATCTTTCAAGAAGGAATGCTCATTCCACAGCACTGCTTCTATTCATCCATCCTAATTAAAGGCACCATACCTCCTTCCTCAGCGCCTTTCTGTTTGAATATGGCTCATTCACTGAGAGGATGTTTTTCCTTGTACTGCTGACACATTGTACGCAATGAGGAAATCCTGGTACTGCAGGAACCGGGTTGAGCAGAAGCCCCTCTCAAAAGAGCTATAAGCAGAAGTAGACTACCACATGGCCCATGCAGACTGCCTTCTTCATTTTTTCTTCCTTTTATGAACAGAATCCTTTTTAAGAAGACATATTATGCTCATTTTCAATATTAATAACTTGCAATTAAATATATTTACATACTTTATACTTAATATTACCAAAATGCAATATTTTTCTCACACTGTACATATTTAGTTATCGACTGTCTCTTTCATAGAGTTTCCTTGTCTTAAAGCACTGCCTCTCGATGAGCCTGAGCCTGTGCTCTGATGGGTCACCTTGTGCACTCTATGTTAAGACAGCCCCCCCAGAGTGGCATCCTGTGACAAGTACCACCCCACACCGCAGTGGCTGTTTTTACCATAGCATTGGTTCTGCTATATCAGTTCGAGCCAGAGTCTGATTCTGAATATCAGGTAGAACAAGCTGTAGACCTGATCCATCTTCAAAAGCTAGAGGAAAGGGCTGGTGTGTATTTTGGACTTCATAACTTTGCAGAACGTTTACATGCAAAACAGAAAAAATATAAAAGGCCCCCCTTAAGACTAGGAACCGATAATCCTCCAGTGAATGGAAAAATGGGATTTGTAAATATGTACTTACTAAGAATCTATCTGATCTTTAGATTACCTGCAGTGGATGAAGTCAGGGACAGGGTTATGCTGGCTGAAGGTGGCAGCATCCAAGTCTCTACAGATTTCTACATTATCACCAGCCAGCAAACACACTGCAGGGTCATTCTCCTCTTCAAACACACGCCTCTGCAGTGATGCACACAGCAGCAACATAAAGTCATCTAGAAAGAGAGGGAGAGAGAGTAAACGCATGCTTACATCTAACTGACTACTGATTTAATATCACTGTTTGTGTTGGCCATCCTCTAGTCCTGGTCACACAACGCTGTTGGCTGGATAGCTTTAGTTGGTGGACACTGACTCCAGCAGTGGCACTGATGTGTTTAAACACTATAGCAACACTCCTGTCTCTGATCCACTCACACCAGCACACCACACTTTGTGGTGGTCCTGTGGAAGCCCTGACCACTGAAGAACAGGATTAAAAAGGGAAACAATGTATGCAGAGGATCGGATGCACTGCAGTCTGTAACTGTGTAACTACCAAATGCTCCTATATGGTAAGTGGAGCTGATAAAAGACAATGAGTGTGTCCCTAATGAAGTGGGAGCTTGTTGTATGTCAGTGTATGTGACATGATCCTACCACTTTGTTTTCTGTATGCCGGTACTCACAAATAAGAAAGAGAGAGTTGGGTTTGGTATGAAAGTCAGGAAGATAGAGCCACTTGACCACATTAGAATCCATGCTGGATGAAGGATGTCTCCATGGGTAGTCTAAACCAAAGCACAAAGCTGCATCAGAAAGCCGACCAGGCACCTCAGATTATATACAGTGTACATCCTATGTATGCTATTTGAAACACTAAAGCACCTACAAACCAAAAATACAATTAGATTCAAATGTAATCGGGTGCTTTTCTACAAGGTACCTGAGCAGGCAGCAGGTGGGATACCAATGCACAGCAGGTACTGAAAGGTGAGCATGCAGGCCAGGAAGCAGCAGTATTTGGGCCAGACGAGGGCAATGGCCTTCCTCCTGCGCTGATACAGCACTGCGATCAGCCCAAACGCATGCAGCATGGCACAGAAGTCCATCCGCTGACCAATCACATTCACCGCCAACAGGAAGCAGGTCTACAAGACGTAGGTATTGGTTAATAAACTTAACATGGCTCTAATCTTTGAGAGTCTGAGAAATCATGAATTCATGCACAACAGAAAAGTCACAGTGATGGAATAATGCTCTTTCTCTATGGAGCAATACTGTACAACACTAGTCCTGCACTAGTCCAATGTTCCTAAGTCTTTCACAGCATGTATGCCTTGAAACAGCTCTTGTTACACTTTGTCTAATCAGTTCCCCACTTATAGCTCAAGGTGCAAAGTATAAAGTTTAATCTTATGAACTTTGATCATTGCATTTGCATCAAAAATGTTGAATTAGTCGAGACATTGAAAGTGTATGTACTGTTCTTGAATTGCAGTAATATCTTTTTTTTCACTGTATCTTTTTGTAATAATTTGATATTTTGTATAAGGATATAATTTGTATAAGGACTTTGATCTGCACTTAAATGTATTATAATTCATTACATAATTTTTATTTCTACCATATATATTGAATTATACACTTACCATCAAAAATAGTTACACACAGAGGAAAATGTTATATTGCAGTGCTATTCAGAGGGAAGATAAAGGTTACCAGGAACAATAAATGGGGATAAATTTAGACTGATATGAGTAATATTTATTGAACTACACATACAGAAGTAGTGTCTCTGAGTGTGGTGTCAGGTTGCCTGCTAATGCAAACATGACTGTCTCGGTATGTCTCAGTATGGAGTTGTGGAGTTCCTAATGATGTCCTGCTGTAATGCATCCCATTCACAGACCTTGCAGTAGGGGTGGAGATATAGTGAAACCAGTCATTCTGCATGTGTGACACGTGACGCTCCATGACAGTCTGGCACGACACAATTACAGTCCTTGGTGATGTCGATGTGGTGTTAAGGGCTGTTGTCATAATGAAGGAGGGGAGCACTGCTCGCTAAATGTCAGCAATCGTGGCTGTCAGGTCAGTCAAGGACAGTGATTAGGCCTGTCCTTGCTTACATTCATTTGCATGTCTCCCACCAGGTTTCATTCCTGTCAGTTGATGCAACTATTTGTGCAAACTACTTTTTTGACGTTGACTGTATAAATAATAACAAGTAACTATGTAATGTAAACTGAACATGTAGCAAACCGACAATGACAAGTTAACGAAACGTGGTACCTCCAGGCCGAACTTGTAGAAGAAGTAGTTGATGAAGTATTTGGCACAGTTAATGATTCCGTCATCGAGGTGGTGTCGTGTGATGTTGTGGAAGATTGTTCTGGTGACAGGAGCAGTCAAGTTGTTTCTCATACGGTAGAAATCTTGGTGACGGTAGACAGTCACCTCAAAGGCCAGCAGGGCTAGCATCAGCAGATTATTCTATATAGGGAATACACACACATACACACACACACATGCACACACACACATACACATACACACACACACACACATATATGTATAGGCACACACAGAGACATATAGACACACACAGACAGGAAGAGCGTTGGAGTGAGCTGATAATTGATACTGATGTAACTTGTTCAAAAAGTGTACCTGCATTGTGCAGCATAGTTCCCAGAATCTCTATTATCCAATATGGCACAGTTTTGTGCTGATATATCTTGAGATCCACCAAACTATATGGGTTTGTGGAACATCCAGTCCCAGTTAATGTTCACTTTTCTGGGAGGCTTTCCACAAGAATTTGGACTGTGTTTGTGGGAATGTGTACCCATTCAGTCAAAAGAACATTTGTGATGTTAGACACTGATGCCTAGCTCAAAATCAGTGATCCATTTCGGGCCACTGGAGTTCCTCTGCACCAATCAACCGAATGTACTTTTCACCTCGCTTTGTGCACTGCAGTAGACTTGTCCTGGAACAAGCCAACCCCAAAACACCAGAAAGCCGGCCACAGCCCAAACCCCGAAAAAATCCTATGACAGTGTCACAGGATCAGTATAGCCTATCCTACTTCCATCGTATGTATCAGTGCTTGATTTTATACACCTTTCAGTAATGTGTGTGGCCAAGGTAGCTGAACTCAATAATCAGAAGGGAGATTCATATATGTCTGGCATCACAGACATATCACACAGTGTTACCCTATAAATGACTGCCGCAGTAGCTTATTAAATGTCAAGGTTAGGCTTGGAAAGTCCTTATGACAAAATAACTCCCCCCTACCCCCACCCCCCCACACACACCAAAAAAATATATATTTATATGCATTTGGGATATAAGGAAAGACCCCTGAGTCCTGCCAAAGTAGAAAAACAAAACAAACAACAATGCTTGTGTAATCTCACCCTTAGATTCTCCAGTAAAGGAGAGAACTTCTTCAGGCCGACCCAGTTTGCAGGGTCTATCTGGCTGATATAGAGTAGAGACCTGCCCATCTCCTGCTTTTGAAGGTCTGTATAGTTATCAGGCTAAGAGAAGAGAGGAAGAAAAGAGAAAGCAGTGGGGGTTAAGATACAATCAGTAGAGAAGGTGAGTCCAAACATAATGAAGATACAATCTAAGTTTGTGGAAGGTAAAATCTTTCCCTGAAAGTCTTTTTGGCTCTAACACGGTACTGTGTGTGCGAGTGAGGCTGTACTGGTGTGCTTTTATATCCTCACCATTGAGCAGTTTCTGGAGTAGAACTGAGGTTGGATGGAAGTGAGCTGGTAGAGCATCTTGCAGACGATGATGACGCATGTCCAGACAGTGCAGACGCTGGAGGCTAGTGGGCGGAACTGGCTGAAGGGTAGAGCGAAAGCCCAGCTCACCAGAAAGACGTAGTTAAACAAGGACACCTGTAAATAAAACACAATGCAGTGCTAAATCCATTACCTTCTTTCTTATGTCTTTCTTAACTGCTGACTGCATTAATCTGTTACTTGCATAGTAATATTAAGCCTTAAGTGTAACTTCATTAGTCTGCACAGCTTTTCATGTAGCCCCGGATTAGTAAGTCTTAACGTGTAATAAGCCTGAGAGGGGCTAAAACAACACGAGCAACTTATCAACTGTTTTCCAAAATCAATATCAATGTTCTCTCTATTGTTAGTGTTGGTAGGTGGAGTTGACAGTGCACAGCAGACTTCATCAGACTTCTGTTCATTCCAATGAAGTACAAATTGCTGGATATATTCATTAAGTATGGCTTTATCCAGGTCCTTGCCGTAACCACACCTGCATATTAGGAATTCTGTGGCTCATTCCCCATATATTAGAGCAGATGGAAAATATGACAGTGGGTACATGATGTTCTAAATGTGGTCAGATTTTTCAGAACAGCCTTTAAAACAGGAGACAGTCCTTTTATTTTAAAAATAAATATAAATTAAAAAAGCTTGACTTGGTGCTAAGGTGCAAAGTGACAGTCTTTATAGGTGTGATATCATAACCATATACACATCCAAATACATCATTCATTTAAGCTACACCTGTTTAATCAACATTGAAGTAATATGAAGTTAGTGGAGTGGAAGATAGAAGAATGAATGAATGAAAAACGATTAAAGATTGTGCTCTGCTATTGGGAAGAAAAAGCTTTGCTACATCCAAATAGAGTGACTGAAGGCTTTTCCTATTTCCTATGGATTTTAGTTTGAACAGTTTCATATATTTCAGCTTGGACTTGCTTTTTGAAAGAGGCAGATCATCTATATATATATATCAGAGTGTTAAAGACACTGCAGTGTGTTTAACATGAAGGGGTCCAGAGAGGTTGAATAATGGTAGTGTAAAAATGGGTTGGGACTGTCTATGGTACATTAAATCACACACATGTTAGTAAAGGAAACACATACAAGAATAATGTAGAAAATGTCCCCTATGTTAAACTTCTTTGTAAGACCCACACTGTTCATAGAAATCATCCATGTTTATGAGGTTAGTTAGTCCCTTAAGAAACATCCCTAAGCCTTTAGTCCTTATATATAGAGTATAATGCATATACCTAGCAACTTATGTTTGCCTTTATAGTTTAATTAAACTGTACGTTCAAATGTTTGTAGGCGCTCATCCATTGCTTCTTCTGAAATCAAGAATATTACTAGGGAGTTTGTCTTTTTTGTCTGACTTTTGTTTGACTTTGTCTCTACTCTGCTAGTAAGACTGAACACTAGAAGTTGGAGAATTGCCATGAGGATATGATTGCATTCAGCCACAAGAAGACTGTGGTCAGGTTTCATTATCCAACCAATGTTAAGTAATAAGTTCTGGATCACACCATGCCAACTCATGCCAAACTTACTGGGTGCCATTCCAGCACCCCAAGACGTCAAAGCCCAGAGTTCTATATCCCTCAAGGCATCATTGGGCATTGTGCCCCTAGGCCCATGCATGCATCCCATTTTACTGACTGTCTTTTCTATGCCAATGGGTGCACCTGAAATATAGTGCAATAGTGATTCATAGTGAAGAGTTTGATTCAGCTAGGCTTGCTGGACCATCCAAAAAGAATCGTGGAAAATCCCTAGGGCTAACCCAGGTGCAAACCTTTTTCCTTTTTGGGTGATGGATAAACCCCAGGGAGCTCACCTCTTTGACAGAGACCCAGATGATGTAAGATGACACAATTTTAATGATGTGGAGTTCCAGGAGCCACCAGATGAAGAGCTGGAGCTGATGGACATACTGCAGGAACTTCAGAAAGAGCACGGTCAAGCGGTCCACAACCAGATGCCACTTATTCCTCAAATCTGGGGGACACAAAATGAGGCAGTCTGGGGGTCAGGAACAGTAAAGAACTGATAGGTGGAGACATCTTATCTACTTCGGTCTAGTCAATCTGAGAGGTAAGGAGAAATTACAAAGTGGCAGATGAATCACATACTAACCAGAATATACAGCACCAAAAACAGAAGACACAAGGCTGACCCATGATGAGAAAGGCATGTTTTATGATCTAAATTTAAACCTCTGTGGGCTTTGGTGTCCTTAGAACAATTTATCTGTCACATTGTTTAATCAGTAGCATGCATTTGCCATCACTTTTTATTACTTACATAAAATGATTTCTTATTTTGTCATTCTGTAGATATTATAAGAAACACATGCATCAACAACAGCAATATTTTTCAGGAAGTCAGTGAAACACGGTGAAAGAGGAAAACAGACTGCAACTCTGCCAAACTATTTATCAAAAAAACTACCAGCAAATGGTGTTACAATCATAATACGATGGCTCTAGCATAACAGCTGGTACGGAGCAAAACATTTAGTCTGGTTCCCTGACAACAAAGACAAAAATAACTACGCTTCTGAAAAGATCACGCGGGTTCCTCAGACACAGATGAATCAACATGACGTGCTACGTCACGTCTTAACTAAGGACCCTGCAATGTAGTTTTATGTAAAAGTAAGCCGAAGAGTAACTCAAACCGGAGAAAGCCAAACTCACTCTAACACAGCTGTTCAGTATTAAGAAAGGTACTGCTGAGGCTACTACTCTAGAAACAAGACTCCTAATATTATATACACTCACCCAGCTGAGAACGTTTGGATAGGTTTGGCCAGTAGCTGTATGTGTGCAAAAATATATGCACCATTTAAACCTAATTAAATAAAACAATACCTGGAAATTAAAGATAGTCCTACGTTGAGGCTACCGGTAAGTCTGCTGTATGTGCAGACAATGGGGTGAAGGAGAAGACATAGTGTTTTCCTCTGGTCTGCCTGTAAGTGTATTTACTCCTCAAACACGTCTAGACATTTTTATTCCTGTCTGTTTGCTCCTCTGGCCCTATCCTCCGCTGTCAGGCCAATAAAACCCTTTTCAATCGTTCTGTTGTAGCAAATGGAACTGCATTCATTTAGCATTCTTTATGGGGTTTTGAACCTTTACGTACGTTACAGCAGTTTAAACATAAATACAATGAACTACAGTACGAGTAAATCCACTGAAAAGCTATTGCCTTTATTGGCAAGCTCAAGAATAATTAAAATAAGCATAAAAATGGCACTATGGATCAACTCCTCAGTTTAACTACCCTTCACATTTCAGTGTTCTAGCAGTAAATCCCTTGTTATATTCAACATATGTTAACAATTCAGCTCTATTGATTGATGACTGACCGTTACTCATTAGACCATTGTGAAACACGTACAGTCAGGTCCATAAATATTTTGACATTAACAAAGACATTATTTTAAATAATGAACATTTTAGCTTGAATCCGAAGGTAAGTATATCCAAGTTGGGTAAACAATGTAGGGTTTTTTTTGTAGGACATTTTCATAAATAATTGGTGTTACTGCCTTCCAAATTGGCTGCTTAACCCTCCCATGGCTAGGTGTATGTTGCCCTATTATTCAGAGTGCTGTTCCTGCCATCATTGTGATTTAAAATGTATACAAACCAATTAAACAGACAGCAAATACACTATGTGTGAGTCCAAATCAACTATTTGGTACATTCCTGAAAAGACAAAAGGCACTGTTGAGCTCAGAAACGTAAAAATAAGGCCTGGAAAACAAATGTGATGGAAGACAGAAGAATTCTTTCTCCGGTGAAGAAGACCTCCTTTAAAACAACTGGCTAGATCTATCAAGAGAAGACTTTACCAGAGTAAATACAGTGGGTTCACCACAAGATGTAAACTACTGTTAGGCCTCAAAAACAGCAGTTCAAAACATCTAAAAAGACTGAAAGAGGGTACAGTTCTGGAACAACATCTTATGGAGATGTTGTTCAGATGGGGCAAAGAACTTCTTGTACCAGAATGATAGGAAGAGAAGAGTGTAGAGAAGGGAAAGAACCAAAACACCTCATCACCCTGCCACCTCATCAGTCAAACATGGTGGAGGCAGTGTTACAGTGTGGGCATGTAGGGCTGATAGTGGATCTGGTCCCTGTTGTATTTCGTGATGATGTGATTGCTGACTAAAGCAGCAGGGTGAATTCTGAAGTGTATGTAGTTACATTATCTGCTTAGTTTTAGCCAAATGCTTCAAAATTCAGTGGAGAGTGCTTCACAGTGCACATGGGCAGTGACACAAAGCACACTGCGGAAGTAAGCAGGTTTTGAGGTAAAGAAGTGGAATGCTCTGCTGTAACCAAGGCAATCACCCAATCTCAGTTCAACTGATCATGCACTCCACAATCCAAGAATAAGCAGGACACTACGACGGCTGCAGTAAAGGCTGGGCTGAGCCTCACCAGGGCAGAAGCCAAGTGTCTTGTGATGTCTAAGGCTCCTAGAAAATCAGTAACTGGAAAAGATATCCAACCAAGTATTCAAAATAAACAGTTTGATTTATGATTTTGTTGATTTGTCCAACTACTTTTAGAGCACCTAGAAATGGAGGGCGATATATGAGAATGGCTACACTGTCTGTCTGCTCTTCAAGCTCATGTTCATTATTTAATTTCCATTCCAATACACTGTGGTAGACAGTTAAATTAACTAAAAATTGATTTTTTTGATTTCCCAATTAATATAGGCATGACTGTGTACCATGTATGGTATTTGACCACATAGGGTGATTAAGCATTACCATCTCCTTGGTCAGGCTCAGGCTCTGGTGCTATGTGGCAGGTGAAGCTTGTTGTCTTGCAGTAGAGGTCACTGATTTCCTCATCTTCCTCTCGCCTCTTTTTAATGTCTTCTTCTTCTTCATCAAGGTCCACCCTCACCCCCACCTCTTCCTCCTTCATAGAGGAATTAAACTCTGGCTTTATCATAGAGATGTCTGCAAGACTGCCATCAAGATGAACGAGCCTGACAAAGACAAAAGAAATCAACTTGATGCTCCTAAGCAAAATGCAACTCAAATCAAGAAATGGTGATGCTTTTCCCAATATCCTTTACCTTAATTCCTTCATTCTCATAATAATTAATATAACAAGTAGGTTGAGAATTTGCAATATATTGTATCTTCAGTTTTAGTGTCATAAAACAGTTCTTTAAAAAAAAACTACTCTTAATTTACTGTATATTTATTAGCTTCATGCTCATAATTTGCATTAAATAAAACAAATAAAAATAAATAGAAATGACAAAGAGAAAAAAAAATTACATGACAATTTTTTTACTGGTCAGAAGAATATAGCATTGTAAGAAATGCTGATAAAGATCCTGTAAAAAATTGACCAGTGTAAAGAATAAATTCCATTACTAGCACGGTTTAATTGAATGGCATCTGAATTTAGAGTATGAGTGAGTGTAAAGGTATAATACTGTCAAAAAAAATTCACCTGGAGATGGTGCTTTTCTGTTTGTCTGCCACAGACTTGATGTCAGTGAGCTGCAGAAAGCGTTCGTGGAAGTAGTGCAGGTGTAAAATACACACCAGCAGGAAGGAGGTAGGAATGAAGATCCGTGTGAACAGAGCTGGAACAGAGAACTTCTCCAGGCCTAGATCTTCCAGCCTGAACACACATACAAGACTTATAAGGAGTCCTTATTTACAGCTTCTAAAGGCTTTAAATCTGCTTCATTAAGTCTGTAATAAAGGTAAAGATCTAAATGCATGACATGTAAAGATCTGTGTTGCAGGCATGCTGTATTGTGAAGGCATATGTGCACATACAAACTCATTTTCATGGTATGCCTGAAAGCATGCGATATTACACTTATAATACCATATACACCATTTAGACACATGCATTCAGAGCTGTACTCACTTCTCCTTGCTCATACCAGTCATATTAGACCACACGTGTATAGATGATTCAAACTGGAAGGTGTAGATGAGAATGAGCACTAACATGGTGTACACTACCACAGACATCCAGAAATACTTTAGCATCCAGCGCCACCGCTCATAGTGCACCTGCAGAAGACAAGGATCAAGCTACACACCAAAATCTCTTTTTGACCATTACAGTATTTTCATATTTCATAAAAATGTAATGTGAAAGAATATATGTATATATATATATAACATACACCATCTAGACAATTTATTGAGCAGACCTACTTGTATCTGCACACACTGTCCAAGTTTTTAGCTCCACTTATAGGAGCACTTTGTAGTTCTACAATTACAGACTGTAGTCTGTCTCTCTGCTAACTCTCTGCATGATCCCCCTTTTTCCCGGCTCTTCAGGACCCACACAGAGAAGGTATTGTCTGGGTGGTGGATCATTCTCAGCACTGCAGTGACACTGAGGTGGTGGTGGTGGTGTGTTAAGTGTGTGTTGTGCTGGTGTAGTGGACACTACTGGACTGCGAATAGTCCACCAAAGTAAAAACTATCCAGCCAACAGCATCCTGTGGGGAGTGTCCTGTGACCACTGATGATGACCAATACAAACTGTGCAGCTGCAGATAAGCTATTATCTTCCTTTTCTTAACATCTGGAGGCTGGTCGAGAACGGCAGAGGTGTCTAATAGAGTTGACAGTGAGTGGACACAAGTGCTCAAAACCTCCTGCAGCCATTCACTCCACACGCACCAACAAAATCTAACACACTACTACCCGGTCAGTGTGCTGTGGTTGAGGGTCCTGCAGAACTATATAAAAAAGAGGGGCAAATGTTGGGAGGCTTTATCCTACATTCAGCCAATCAAACAGTAACAAAAAATATATAGGACTATTAATAACTGTTACTGCACAGGCAAAGTCTATAAGAATATATTGAAACAATGTTCTTTATAATTACAGTTTAATAATTACAATTAATTTTAATTTAAATAATATTTTTTTATTATCTCTTAATCTCTTAATTGTTTGATTTGTTAATGTTTGATTTGCTGCATGTAGAATAAGGCCTCCCAACATTTGCTCCTTTATTTGTTGGGCCAGATTTGCTATGATGCCTTGTGTCATAACATAATCCATTCTGACTACTTATGCGAAATGTGTGCAGTATATCTGGCATAATCTGATGGCACCTGTAATTTAAATAATTGCACCCGTGTGTTTGTTACTGATGATTTCTGTTTACAGTGAAGGTTGAACCGTCAGAGTTAGGATTGTCAGTTATGCTCCACACATACCTGATAAAGAGCTACACAGAAGAGAAACATCATCATGTAGATGATTTTGTACATGACAATGCGTCCCTCAAAGCTGACGAAAAAGAACATCCCTCCACAGATGTAGATCCAGTATTTATTCAGCATGGCCATGACTGTACTGCCCAACACATCCATCATCTCTCTCTGCTCTCCAGGATCTGCTTCCATTTCCTTCTCTGTGATAAACACACATTAATGCAGTAATGGACTAACAAAGGCAAATATAAACTTGTAAGACCACAGCTTTGAAACAGATCTAGTTTTTGGGTGGACGAGTACAAGGCCACAAAAGTCGCTGGGAGTAGAATGAACTGTACTTGACTGACACGCAATATTACCGAAACAGACTTAAAGTAGCCCGCAGAATGAATTTAAAACACACATTTGGCACCCAATAAACTGCTGTGGCCATGTTTTGATAGTTCTGGAAAAAAACTCACCCTGAGAGCCGTCCTCCACCCTGATATCAGATAGCTGCGTCTCATCTCTCTGTCTCTCCCTCCTCTCAGTCAAAGCTTGTCTCAGCAATAACCAAAAGCTCAGGAGGCACAAGATCTACACATGCACACAAACAGTTTTACTTGATATGGGAACGCTGTTTCGGAAAAGGTCCCCCATGTGTCAACATGTGCGAATGGCTGAAGTGTCATTATTCTAATGGCATCATTTACTTCACATATTTAAGTAAACTCTTTATCAAAGGAATATACAAAACTTCATTATATGACTCAACACACACAAACAACACACACAAACAACACACACAAACAACACACACAAACAAAACACACAACGAGTGGATTTAATTCCTGCTTCCGATGCTGACAACTTCATTCTTATTGTAACTGTTAAAAACATAGAATTGAAGTGAAAAAGAATCACTGGCATCTCTAGTGTACTAAATGTAGATGACGTGTACTGTAAAAAGGAACAGTCACTAGACTGAGCTAACACACAACTCATCTCATTATGATACATCATCGCAGTCCAAAGAAAAACAAGTATCTCCAAAATGGCAACTTTACAGGAGAGGTCAAAAACCTCATTTAATTTGAATGGAAGTCAATGGAACCAGACGTCTTTCCAAACACTTTTGGGCTGTTTCTGTGGGTCCAATTATCATGAGATTCTCACAGAGTGTAAACGGCAGCAGCTGTGGTCGAATGATGCATAAAGGTGAAAATGGACAAAAATGGAGATACATGTTTTTCATTGGACAGCGACGATATAAAATGTATTATATAATTATCATATTGTATAGTTATCATATTGAAATGACCATATTATATAATCACTAAAATCTTCTCAAAATATTTAGCTTACATTCCTATCCAATGCATAAATGCTAGAAACAGAGACAAAAAAATGGTCTTCTGAAACGTTAGGATTTTCAAAGATTAAATAATTTCCTAAAAAAGGTCAAATATTTACACACCTATATTTAATTTAATGTATTTGCTGTTCATGGTCCACCAAAATATATTGGAAATTTAGGGTGGACAAAAAAAAAATCACAGAATATGTTTGAAGATACTAATCTTCACCTGAAGATATTTCCACAGCACATAATATGTATCTACATATTCGTTTTTTCAGAGGTGTCTTTGGTATCATGAGGCCAGATATGATCTCACAATAAGAACGTCTGAGAAAAGCTGATAAATCTGGGGCTTAATGCGAGTGGGGATATTGACTTCTTGGTGTCAGAACAAACTGACCAATTCAAACCAGTCTAGTCCCTAATGAAGTCCATAGCAGATGGTGCGCTAGCCCATGGGTGTTGCCATGTCAGAAATGTTCCCCAAATGCCAATTTTAAGCATGTAGACGTGTGTTGTGTGTGTGTGTGTGTGTAGAAAGTTAAATGAAGTAAAGAACAACATCATGTATCATCTCAGGTCATGAATCATTAACAGATTAAGGATTTCAGGGCAGAGTTTTAGAGAGAGCGTCAGAGAATTTCAGATTTATCAGGATTCATTACGAATAACATTGATTAAACCCAAAACAGCCGCAGTGCTTAGGAAATGAGCAGCTGGTCTGTGTGATGGAAGTACTACTTCACTGTGATAACGTTGTCGTATTGTCACCAGTACTGTACCTGTACCCACAGCCCCTGTAATGTGTCTTACCTTTGAGCCCAGTTCCCTGAAAGGAACTTCCTTCTTGAGGAAGAGACCAGGCACTGGTTGCAGTGTTTGGAAGCTCCAGATGTACTGCAGTACGATGAGAAGGTCCCCATAAAACACCATGAAGGGAGATGTAAGCATGGCATATTTCCTCCTGTCCCGCACCATCCACAGTGTGCACGACCAGATGAGGAAGACGAAGGTCAGCCAGCTTACATATGTGATGCTCCAAGCCTAGGAGGAATAATCGTATGGAATGAGTTAAACTATAGGATGTAGTCTGGGAATAGTCCGCCAATACTTCTAGGACCATACAAACATTAATTCTTCCTAAAATGTAGCTTATACTTTAGCAAATAGTTCTGTATATACTCGAATCTGCATAAACCTAAGTTTATCTGTTAAATCTCGATGCAGGAAGAAGAAGGGATCTTTTGAAACAGCTTTTGTACAACAGACCAGCAACAGGTTGCTTTTTAAGCAGATGCATACTGGGTGTCTGATGTTTTGCCTTGGAGCCGTGAGGCAAATGTAGCTAACAAGTAATGAAAGCCAAACCATTTAGCATAGTGCAAACTTCAAGCCTAAATCATTGCACATTTACCCCAGAGCAGTCAAATTAAGCTGCTAAATAATTTAAAACAGGCGTGAAATTTCCTGACACTGCAAAACAAACTATTATCTATGAAAATTGCATGATAAAACAGAAGTGGTAGCCATCTTGAATTTTTGTCTCTACTTCTGTTCAGTTTTATTCTTGGTGAGATACAAGCTTTTGTTACTTGTTAGCTTGGCCTGGCTTAGCCAGCTCCAGACCAAAGCTCAGGAAGCAAACTTCAGACAATAAACAAGTTTAGGCCAAATCTCAGCCATAAGCGAACCAAACAAACTTCAACTGAATCTGACTCCACTTTCAGGCACACATCATACAGTGTAGGATCACGGGCCAACGGTGGATGACCTTCAGTATGCATCAACATATCAGAGGCCCCCAGCATGTGATACACATTACCCAGAAGCGCACACACCTGCCAAGGCAAATGACTGAATTGGCCGATGTGGGAAAACAGAAGTAGCTGGGCCTCTCACTGAAAGACGCGACTGTTCACCCAAACTCACCATCATGGCGATGAGGGCGCAGATGTAGCTCTGCTTCATGATGAAGCGAAATGTCTTCACCACCGCGTTCACTCGAACAGCCTTCACAGATGAAGTCGCAGCCCCGGGCAGCTCACCCTGCACTGGACCGATCTCATACACACTGGAGTCCATTCTCTCTGCAAACGGAATTAGCGGTTATATGCGGAGACATTAGCATGTGTGTATGCGTGTGTCTGTATATTGCAGGGGAAAGAGGAGAGACTGAGCCATTAGTATGTCTGGTTGGGTCATATGAATCATCTAATAATTTAGCCTTTGGAAAGAGGTTTTAAGTTGCTCTGGAAATTCTATAGATTCCAAACAACCAGCAGCTTTCCCAGAAATGTGGGGATTTTAGGAAAGTGCTCTGGTGGTATTTAGGGAGCGGGGGGCAGGCGTTTACAAGAATACGTGTGTTATTTGGTGTAGGTACTCACACTCAGTGGATACATGCCTGCTTTTGAAATTCTAAAGGAGATACAGGAGACCTTTTCTGATTTTTCTCTTTCCTTGTGTGTGTTCTGTAGTTTAGTATGCATGTAAGTAGTCTGCACAATTATAAAGCCTGAAGTACACACCAGAGGGAGAAACTCTGCCACACAGAAACACTTTTTCAGAATTCCCTTTTCTCTGATACAGTGTGATATTATCTCATAACACAGTCGCTTCCTACTGGTAAGCCTGACACAACATACAGAGAGCAAATACAGTAAAAACTGACCACCCCCTGCCTAGAGATGAAAGTTAGTCATCTCTACCAACTTGCCCTCTACCTGACTTTTCTCAATTTGATATTACTGAACTGAAATTATTATAAGAACAGCCATGGTTGTGTGGGGCTGGCTCTGGCAGTTGACCAATTAGAGCATACTGGGTTAATCAAGAAGCGGGGCTTAAAGACACAGGTCTAGATGGAGGATGAATACAGATGTACAGTAAGGAAAATACTGTGCTTTGGGAAAACTGAAGCATATAAATGAATTCTATTAGACCCAAAAACTCTAAACATTAAAAATAAGCAAAACAGAACCCCTTTCATTTTCTGATACATTTAAAGGATTTGTGCTGATGAGTGCTGACAGCCCAACAAGGGGATTGTAGCACTGAAAAAATGTTTTACTAATATTTATTTAATAAGCAAATATTTATGTGTGATAATTTTACCTCAAAATAAACCTAAAAATATTCCAGGAAGATGGATTAACAATCCTAAAACCTAAACGGATCTCGACTGAAGTATGTGGTTCCAGAAACACTGAACATATGACACTTTACTGTATTTACTGCACATGTTTGTTATGTTTATTCAGTAATGTCAGTATCTATCAATCTATATATCTATCTGAAACATGTCTAAAACGGAGTTTTTGATTATATCATTGATCAGAGCTGGGATAAATAATATTAACCAATAATGTCATGTTTTATCTCCTCCTTCTTCAATGTCATCAATCATTAATCATTTGGACAGCTATGATTAGGGTCTGAACAAAACAGAAGTATCTACTGTTATGGGAGCTGTGGGGATACTAACCTGGACCAGATTCAGCATGGCCTGCTTTGTAGTGAGGAGTGGAGTAGAGTTCGGCAGAAGATGGCCCGTTCTCATGCGACAAAGACATCAGGTCCACAGGGCCTCCATTGGATGTCACAATTAACACCTAGGAGTGAGATCATCATACAATCACTTATTTTAGCGATAGCAAACTGGCACTAGCCAACGGAAACATGCATCTTTACTACAAGTTACACAGTTTGTTAGACTTACTCTAATCATGGAGCATGAGAATACAAACATTTTAAATTCTACAAATATCTGAAAACAGATGCCACAGTCTATGTTCAAAAACAAGAATACACATTTGTCACAAGACACAGGAACTATCCATCATACATTTTTCTCATGTGTGCGATAGTGTGCCATCCTCCATATTTCCCTTTTTTTCTCTGCTGTGGAAGGGAAATCAGTATTTACAGGAGGCTCCTGCTCCACTGCTTCTTCAGTCTCTCCATCTTTTTCCTGTACCTGCCAGATGAGTAACATCCCATGGTAAATATACAGACATCTTCGGGCAAATAGCAACAAAAGTTTATAAAGGTGAGGCAGGTAATTTAGAACCACTGAAAGTATATAAAATAAACCACTAAAATTATAAACCACATTAAAGAAACAAAAGTCAATAACTAACATATGACATAGCACTGTTTAAAGCCAAATAATTCCAATATACTACAGTAAAACAAGGTCAAAGTCATTAAGCAATCATTGCATTAGGATCAGGATATGCAAATTAAGTAAAAAGAGCAAAGTGCTGTAGAAAATAAGACTCTTAACCCTAAAAAGAAATCAACTATAGCGCTTTGGATACAAAGTCTGCCACTGAAACAGTCCAGGAAACTGACCGTGTCCTCAGGCTCCTGTAACCACAGGCGGACGAGTGTGGCTAGTGTGTAGTATAACACCAGGAGCATGATGGGGTTGACGAAGTGGTGCCATTCTAGACGAGGGTTTATGTTAAACATCCAGGTGTGGGAGCAGTTACTCAGGACCACTGGAGAGATGCCAAACAGACTGAAAACAAACAGAGAAATAAAAGGGTTATTTAGATGGTGATACTGCTGCTGTTGTTTCTAGCATCAAACTGCTGAAGAACCTCTGTAGAAATCTCATTATGAATAAGCCCAGGTCAGATGTGCAGGTTGGTGCAAATGGTGTAAATCTCAGAAGCCTCAGATGCTCTACCCACAGAGTTACAGAGACTGGCCAGTGTTGCATATTTACAGCTGGCTGTCCACATGTGTTTGTTTTAAGCACTTCCATGCACCAGTTATTATCCTTTGGATAGGACCAAACTTTTCCAAACAGCTGCTGTGCTCTGTGCACCATGACAGCAAAGAACTTCTCAGAGCCAGAAGCAGACAGCAGATTGTAAATAACATTAATATTTTCATGTTATATATTTCGAATGAGATATCTTCACATCATCTGTTTTATGAAGGTCTGTTTGGTCGTAGAACCATTTTGACAGTGGTGTCGTCCTGTAGGTGGTATTAGATTTTTGCAATTCAAATGGCCCAATTCAACATAGGTGTTTTAGGCCAAACAATATCGAGCAGACTGTGGAAACATCATTTACCATATCTCCAAATTGATACACTGCATTAATATATATCATTCAAGGAATTTGGCACTTAAACATTTACTCTCAGGTAAACCACATTATTAGAAAAATCTAGTTTTAGGGCCTACCTGGTGTGTAGAAGATGCTTATGACAGGCCTAGGAACCATATGGTAGCATTTTACTACTGGCTTGTTCAGCCATGGACGCTAGACTGATAGTAAGAGAGTCTTTATAATGTGTAATGGTTGATGCAGTTAGCATTGAGATGAACTGTTGTGCCATGCTGTGCTGACCTATTACGAATAGGGGATCTGTACAGGGGTTGGACAGTGAAACTGAAACACCTGGTTTTAGACCACAATCATTTATTAGTATGGTGTAGGGCCTCCTTTTGCGGCCAATACAGCGTCAGTTAATCTTGGGAATGACATATACAGGTCCTGCACAGTGCTCAGAGGGATTTTAAGCCATTCTTCTTGCAGGATAGTGGCCAGGTCACTACGTGATGCTGGTGGAGGTTCGTCCTTCTTGGTGGTATGGTGACATTACCCTGGATACCGTGGCTCTCGATACATCACAATGACTTGCTGTCTTGGTCACAGATGCGCCAGCAAGACGTGCACCAACAATTTGTCCTCTTTTGAACTCTGGCATGTCACCCATAATGTTGTGTGCATTGCAGTATTTTGAGCCGAACTGTGCTCTTACCTGCTAACTGAACCTTCACACTCTGCTCTTACTGGTGCAATGTGCAATTAATGAAGATTGGCTACCAGGCTGGTCCAATTGAGCCCATAAGACCTCCCACACTAAAATGACTGGTGTTTCAGTTTCATTGTCCAACCCCTGTATGTCTACCATGAACATAGAATGTGGGGCTAGAAAAGGACCAGAGATGCTATCTCAGACATTCAGTCAGCACCGGGCAGCGTTTCTTCACTGCTGCTGTGTTAAATAAAAGACCATTTGCCTCAAGCGCTATGTTTCCCGTATCTTCTTCTTTGCCAAGACATTGCAATATCACATACGTCAGATTAAACATGTTATAATTCCCATGGAATTCAGTATTGATTTGCACTACTGCTGTACAGTACTGTGCTATCTATTCATACATCATGGAGTCTGTTTCTCAAGTTTTATTTGAACTACAGAAAGTCTTTGTTCCTCTTTCACCAGGTTTTGGCCTTTCAGTGGCTCTGGAGATGGAGTGTCTGAGGAGAGAACTGAAAAAACAACAGCTTCCAGTTTAGGAGTGAATAAAAATGAGAAGAAATGGGTGGAGGGCCACAAACAAAAGCTGCCAAGGAGAACAATACCACGTTAGAGCTTTCCAGAGGTCCTTCAGTTTATTTGATAGCAAACATCTTAAAATGACCAGAATTATTTTCACTGTCTCACTATTGGCTGTCCGCTTAAATAAAAATGACCACAGCCGATAATAAAACTGCATGGCTGAAACTGCAGGGAGAGACGAGGGCAAGGCCAACATATGCTCCTCGTATGCCAGTGTGTAGCTTTTGTAGTTGAGTTCCTGCGGTTTGCTATAGGTTCAGAATGAAGCAAAGCTCAGTGTAACGGAACTCTTCTGTTTGTATCATCCAAAGGAAATGTGCACCATCCAGCCTACACAGCCACAGAGCAATAATTAATTCTAGTTGTAGGAACGATGAGGCCTCTGTCTATTATAGGGTTTGGTCTGAGCTATCTAGAATGAATCCATGCATGCGGTCTACAAACAAAACCTTCCAGATTGAACCAGTTATGGGGGGTTTTCAGTTTGGTGTCAGGTAGAAGACCTCCTTCAAAGCCATGAGAATTATTACGCCACTTCTGTTCTGCAACCACCCCACCAGTTGGTTTAAATATAATGGTTTTCTAAACCTAATTTATCATATGTCTGCTCAGAAGAGCCTGGATTTGGGTTCAACTGAAATGCATCCATTTTTGGTCTATAGTGAGAGTCCAATCGAAATTGCAGCCCTCCCACAAATGATATACAAAGCTGGTACTGATCTTCATAGTCGTCAAAGAGAACCTCTTTGTTTTATCCCTTCAGGCATCCTCAGTTCTTTACCATTACTGGTGGGTGCATAGGGATTTGGATGGCTGTCTGGTTTTGACCAAGACAGAAACCACCTAACAGTGTAAAACAAAGCATGCCCCAGTTTCATGGGATCATCTAATGGGCTTTCATTAAACATATTTCCTCATTCAATGCCAGACTGCTGCTACATTGCACATGTTAATTCTCCATTGCTTCTTGTACTTCTTGAAGATAACAGGGTTTCTTTGTGAGCACTGTGAGCGCTGTGGCCTGTTTCGCATTCACTCACAGCACAACTTTTCTAAGCTTGTTTAAAGCCTCACTCTGGAGCTTAGACACATGTAAAATATCTGACTTTTATGAAGGCTTTGAAAGCATATGAAGTTACAGGCGTTGGCCTCGGAGTGAAGTGATAATGTTTAACACATTAAAGTTCCTCTTTTCCTGGAGGTCAAAATGGCTGTGTTTATTTGCTCTGTTGGGGCAAGACATCATTTGTCATTCTGTAATCTTGGCTGACAGCTCCCAAATTAAAATGATGAAATGACCTCAAACAAAGAGCAGATTTGGGGGAAGATTCTTCTGGAGCTTTTTGGGGCAGCTGGTGCATACTGTTTCTCAGCTATAGCCACAATTTAAGTTGTGTAGGTGCCTTTGCAGAGCATTCAACAGTTCTGGTATCAGTCCTGCATCCACCTCTAATGGCCTTCACAAAGTATGTTGCTGTAGAGGGGTTTGTGAATATTGTACTGTACTGACCCTTCCGGCTCTGCTCTGCTCAGTTACTGAGCACCTCTACAGTAAGGGACTTTGATTAAGGTCTAATTTAGAACAATTCTATCTACTTTACTCACAGGGCTTTGAATCTTTTTTTTTTTTTGCTCTCCATCTTCCCTCAGTGATTCGTGTAGAATTCCCTGAAACCAGCTGTGTAATTTCAACAGAGGCCAAGAAGCATCCCGCAGTAATGAGAACCACCTGGACCGTTACAGGCCGTCGCTCTTTCCCTGCTCAGAAGGTCTGAGAGGTTTGATGAAGGAGGTGGGGGTGGGCGGGAGCTGGTTCAGGACGCTTTTGAATACTGTTGTCCAGAGTTGACAATGAAGACATTTAAGCAGTTATGGCCGACGTGTCATTGTTTAATCAGGTCTAACATTGTGTCTCCCAGTTACTTTAGTGAAGGAATGTCACCAGCTTGTCTTGTAAAAGCAATAGTACTAAATAATAATATGCCATATTTATATTTTACCATCAAAGTACAGTAAGACATGTTTAACTTAGCACCTCCAAAATGACATGCAAGAGGACATAACACACATGGAGGGAGAGCAACTCACACACAAAGAGCCCACCCTCAATAGGCACTACAAGATAAAAAGTCTCTCCTGCTGAGGAGCCTCCTGAACCTCCGTGTGTGGCCCCTCGGCATAGGCATGCATCCCGTGCTTCCATGGCAGAAGGAGCCAAGAGTGGGAGCTACAACAGTGCCTTTCCCAAAATCTTGTGGAGCACAACTCTTTCATAATACCCCATTCTGTGGTCATCTCATAGTCTGGATTACATATCGTTACTCTGATTAAGAGAACTAATCCAGTGTCAGTGAACAGTTGTTCTAATACTGCAACACTGAATGTACCCTGTACTCACATACTTACATTGATTAGTACTAGTAGAGTAGTGTTAGTGCCAGTTTCCTCCCTTTCAAAAGCTACTTGATGGCTAACAGCCCCCATTTAGCAGCCATCAGTTTTTAAAAGATGAAGTAGTAGTGAAGTTTCAGTAGGACTAAATTAGAGGAGTTTGGTGGCCATAATACTGAACGACCAATGCCACGCACTGGGGAGAGGACCTAATACGTAGTAATATTAAAAGGAGCTCAGTGAGACACACTGTGGGGAGACCACAAAGAGTTCTTGGCATGGCAATGGGACATATGGCAAAAGCCAGACAACTTCTCATCCAGTGTTTCTTCTGAATTTCTTAGGTATTAACAGAATGGATCGGCAAGAAAATCTAATTTACACCGTTTTCCAGATGTAGCCCATCAGCCCAGACATGTCTGGCTTCCAAATTTTGCCTCTTTAGATTAGCACTGAAGCTATGAAGCTAACGTTGCTAACAAACATTGGAAGTCTTTTCCATAAACACCTCACCAAAACTACTCTCAACCTGCTCAGACTGCATCCAGGCCTTCAAGCAAGGTCATGCAGATTTGTTGATGTGGTTTAGGAAACCGTATGACTTTCTGTGAAGTATAAAAATAAACAAAACTTGTGAAAAAATATGCAGACGCAGTTTAACGATTGTATAACTCCTGGCAACAACACGGGCTGAACTGGCAACTCCAAACATCCAACATCATCACAGTTTGAAAGACAAAAACAACATGTAAAATATCTCTAGACATAACCTTGCACGGGGCTAGCATAACGTGTTTTATGAAGAGAACTAATAATATCAAACCGCAACCAAAACCACACGCATGTATGAGCCGTTCCAACCTCAGTGCCATAATATTTATATCATTAAAGACTGTGAGTTTCTGCTGTTTATCTGATGTGAAGAAGTCTGACGATTGAGAACTGACAACCAATCAGTCAGTAAAGCATTAGTCAGATACATATCAGACACAAAACAAAGAGTACGGCTTGAGTACTTTTCCAAGCATAACCTTAATGACTCAAACATGCACACGAGTAACACAGAACTAAAGTTTCATAAACAGCCATCATATGCTGGAATCCAAAACTCTGCTCTGATTTCACAAAAACAGAAAACACTGAACAACCTGCAGCAGGCCAAGAGAGACACCCAGGAGGAAACTCAGCTTCAACAATCTCAAAAAGGGTTTTAATCTCATACCTCCATTCACTCATAATCAAAAGAATAGTTGCACAAATTATTGCCCCATAGGGAATCAACCGACAGGAATGAGACTTGGTGGGTGGGTTTGACATTGTAAGACATGAAAATGATTCAAGTTTCATGCTCGACAGCGCATGTAAGCAAGGACAGGCCTTATCGATGTACCTGACTGACCCAACACCCACCACTACAGACATTCAGTGGGCAGTGAAGCCCTGCATTAGATCACTATTGGCATATCAATCAATCAAATAATATTTATTTGTATAGCGCTTTTTACAACCAACTGTCTTAAAGCAGCTTCACAGAAAATCAGTTTGTTATAAAAAGAAAAACACAAGTTAATGTACAGAAGCCCCCCAAGCCCCCCTTGAGAAAGCCAATCTCACACTTCCTTCTAGGTGCAACTATTCTTTTGATGATGAGTGTATGTTAATTCTCTGAAACTCTGAACACAGACCATATCCACAATAAGAACTCAATACATTTACAATACAGCAACTCTAGCCAGACCAAAGAATTAGATCAATGAAATACAGCATGCTGGCCTGCCTTGCACAGATGTCAAACAGATTGTTGCATTGTTGTGTGCCTGGTTCAGATGCTTTACGCTGTCTTTAATCAAGAAGCATAGCGTTCACTGACAGCAGATCAGTACCAAAGGCTTCAGTCAGGAATGAGGCACTGGCCCTCCACATCAGGCAGCTCTCTCTCTACCACACCATATATTCTCTGTCATCATAACATAGTAGGACGGTGTGGCCATTGTGCCAGGCGCCCTCGAGCCAAGTATGATTCCATCTCCCTCTTTCAGAAGCCCTTCGTGATCGTTTCTCTTTTCTTCCTTTTTTTGTCTCGCGTTCCAGTTTCATATAGGGCTGTAACTTCATTGGTCACAGTATGGGGATATAGGCCACACGAGAGTGGTTCATGCCATAAATGTTAGTATGTGGCTGAAAAGTCTTTTATGTGTAAAAAGATCATGGTATAAATCTTACCATCAACCGGACTCCAAACTTGCCAGGCTTGAAACGTTTTATAGACTTTATTATGCTACACTGCAAAGTTCTGCTTTCTTAAATGAAATGAAAGGTGACATTTGGTAATTTAAAACCTAAACCATCTAAAAAGACCCTGCCAAAAATGAGGTTAGTAACGTGCAGCAGAAGGCTTTCAAGTAGGCCAACATTACAACCACCATCTTGCAAGAACAAGGGCTTTGGGTTGGCAGTGTTGTGATTATATAGCTACATACTGCAAACGTAATATGTCTTACTATACATTCAAACCGAATATGTGTCTCAATAACATGACATGGTTGTAACTGGGCTCATTTAGGCCTATGCAATATGGCATAGAAATTGGACTGTAAAAAAACTAGCTCAGTTTAATTTGAAACAGACTAGGGATTAGTATCAACGTATGTTTGAATGCGTTATTCCCTTTTACTGTTACAAGCATGGGTTTTTACTAGGACTGGCTTACGAAAGTCAGTGGTAGAATCTGCCATTGGAGACAGGTCAGCCTCAGTGGAGAAGTATATTTTTGTCAAACAGTGTCATTAAAATAACAGGATAAAACAGATATCAATGAAGAGGAATAACATTCCACTGAGGAACTGTATATGATGGTAATCATGAATATATAAACCCTGTACATATAATAACTGATGAGAGAACTGTGCTGGAGTGGCTGGTAAGCTGGGTTAGCTACTATAACCTGGTCTCAAAAGAAGGAGTGTAGCGGCATTTCCAATTTTTAACCAAAACATGTATATACAGAACAGTCAGTAAGTCTGTTTACAAAGCAGTGAACCTTCGGCAATCCTATATGCCCGTCTCACAAACAGCTAAAGTCTTAAATCGCAGGTATTTTATTTATTTATTTATTTTTTTACTGCTATTATTACTTTGTTATTTTTAAAGACAAAGCCAGTAGCTTCATAAGCTGATCATCTAATTTTAAAGCAGATGATTCTGTGTATTTACTAAAATTCCATGCCTACTGTTTTTATCTAAAACAATTCCAATCAAAATTTCATTTATTCTGTTTAGATTTAGTTGATTCTTTATGTTTAAGGAGAAATGAAGACGTAGACTGATCCTGCTAAAGAAGAGATTAGTTATTTCATAGCAGGCAAAGCGAATAAATTAATTTTGAACAGATTTATTTGCTTCATTTATACTATAAGAGCTTAACAAAAACAGAAGCACATATGTGTTGCTTGTCTCATTTATCCACAAATCTATGTGGTAGCTCAACAGTATCTGTCAGCAATTCAAATCTGGCCTCATGTGCAGCAGCCCTTCATTGAATATCCAAAATCCAATTGGACTACAAAAGTATAACTTAAGTAGAGCACTAATCATTAGATTTAGATTTTAATCCCTTGTTGATCCCACAGTGGGGAAATTTAGTCTCTGCATTTAACCCATCCGTGAAGTGAAACACCCACATACACACTCACTAGTGAACACACACACTAGGGGGCAGTGAGCACACTTGAGCCTGGGGAGCAGTTGGGGGTTGGGTGCCTTGCTCAAGGGCACCTCAGTCGTTACTGTCAGTTCAGGGAATCGAACCGGCAACCCTCCGGTCACAAGGCTGGTTCCCTAACCTCCACAACTGCATTAATGAGCCATTACAGCTTTACCCCTCAGCTGGATTTTGGATATTCAATACAAAGATTCAACTGTTCATCTCTTTTTCATAAGCTTACTGGACAGTCACCTGTGACTGAGGCATACCTGATTTGGCATGGACTAGACAAGCCACACCAATGTTCAGAGACTCTTGCATCTAAGAATTGCACAGCTGGACCAGATTTGGTGGATGCCTTCCCTGCACAATTCTGAGGAGAATTTCCTGTAGACTGGGATTTTAGCCACTGCTGGTAGAGAACGTTTGACCGCACACTTCCATAAACGCTGTGGACTTCCTTCACACTATGGTCTATGCCCTATTCTCAGTCTATGAATCCATTACTCTCACGCCGCAGGAATCCCATCACTACCACTTTAAACCTAATGGTGACTTATTTTTACACACATTAATAATAATAATAATAATAATAATAATAATAATAATAATAATAATAATAATAACCCTTTGTAAATAGCCCTTTTTACAAAGCCAAAGTCACTTACAATTGATTAGTTGACAGAGAAGTGCATAGGTTTTGAAGTTTTTACTACAGTGTTGATATGGGCACTGACTGACAGGGTTGGATCGAGGATGACACCCAGATTTCGGATTAACTGACATTACTCATTACTCTCATAACTCATAACTGTGAACTACTACATATGCTACAACATAAACAAAAAGAATCATAGGCAGTAAATGGATGTATATAGTGGGACAAAGACCAGACCTGGCATAACTGTCTCCAGGTGGAACGACTTCTTGGAAGAACTGGAACTGGTAGAGGTAGAGCGTGATGAGGTGTCCCGCGCTGAAGATGGCCATTAGCACACAGAGGCAGCTGAAGAGCAGTGGGTCGAACGAGCGGCAGAAAGACCACCAGGTGCACAGGCCCAGGAAGGTGAAGAAGTACACCGTGGAGGTGAGGGAGGGCAGCATGATGCCTGCAGCATGCCACAGAACACAGTGAACAATCAGTATACCTGTTTTCCTCTGAGGATATGCCATTATGTTTTTCCTATGTGAGTACGGTGTGCTTACCTGTAAGGCCCAGTAATATGGTAACCACTACTTTCCCTGCGGTTGTAATTAGATCACCAATTATTTCTTTGAGTTTGGTCGCCACCTCTGCTATCTGCCGCAGGATCTTCATCTTGGCGCTCTCCTCTTCCTCCTCTTGTAGGGCCTCTAGCTCTTCCTGTTCCATTTCCTCTTCCTCATCTGGCAGTTCACAGTCTACATCACTCGGGTCCGAGTCCTCCTCGAAGAACAGCTCAGCCTCCAGTTCCAGCTTCTCTTCCTTTGCCTCCTCTTCCTCCTCTTCATCCTCTTGTTCCTACAGAGATTCGAGAGGGGACAGTTAGGATTCAGGTCTCTGTTGCCAAATAAAGTAAATGTGAAAGCTCGGATTGGGTAACTAGAGGAAATATGCTCTTCCGGTTAAAAATAAAAATCATTCAAAGTCAGAGACCAGCCAGCACAAACTTCATTTCTTCTAGAAATGCCAGTGCAAAGCTTATTCACAACGAAAAAAAAGTATGTGATTTTTAATGCAGTGGTCCATTTACACCAGGTCTGGGTATTTTTGTTTTGAACAGACCTAGAAAACCTTTTAGTTGAAGTGCTTTTCTCTTGAGCTCTGCAACTATATGGCACATAAACTGGTAACATCCCGTTCTTCGGATTAACAACATGGTGATCACCACCTCTATCAGGAGCTGGAGCTGGTTTCTGTAGGTCACTTGGGAATTCAAGGTTCTGATTCTGCTTGTTTGCTTGCTCTGCTTGCTTCTCATCTTATAAGAGAGTGCATAACCTATGGTTACCTAGGGTTATTTTAAATATTATTTATTCTTATTTTTATTATTTTATTTATTCATGTCTTAACTGTATTAGTTAACATGTAACACATAACACATAATAACTTTATTTATTAGTCCACATTTTTTATTTGTTTCTTTAATCTTATTAAATTCCATTTTATTTTCTTTTTTATTCCATTTAAGATGTAAATGCTCAGCTGCACTGAAAACCCTAAGCACACTTCAGAGTAAAAAGAGCGGACTGATTAATTGATTGGTTGATCAATTGACTGACATACAGTTTGTGTTAAGGACTGCAGCAATATATGTGTGTTTTTTTTTATGTTGTCGTGTGTTTTTTTCATCTGTAAATAGACCTTAAGCCAGCGAAGGATTCAGTATTACTGAGGAGATTAAATACAACAGTCCAACTAATTGAAAAACCCAGCTCAGTTCAGTTTCTAAAACCACAGACAGAAATTACTAGATTTAGAAAAAAATAGACTAATAATAACAAGACTTGAAAGACCACCAAAAGTGTTGGCAGGGTTAAGCAGCACTTAAAACTTTCATCACTTGCTTCAGATCAGAAAGGAACCCACAGGCTTTTACTGTTTGTCCATCCTTTACTGTGAGAAGACATCTCAGTGCTATGGGTCTGAAAGCATGTGTAGCTCTCGATGAGCCCTCACTGAGAAAAGGGAATAAAGAAAGAAGTTGGATGTTAAAAACAGGGACTGCTGGTGTTCTCTGAACAATGGACTAACCACCCCAGCGTTCAGACCTTCAGATCACTGAATGTGTTTGGAAACATGAGCAAAAAACAAAAATGAAACCAATGTCTGAGACAAAACTAGCGGGGGAATTTCCCTGCAGGTATCCTTGTAAAACTGGAAGACAACGTCTGTAAAAAGAACGAAAGCCATATACAGATGGTGGAAACACGTTTGGCTGTTTGACTGAAGATGAATTTCAAAATCCAATGAAGGACTCTGATTTTAGCACAGCACTGTTTTGTTGTATTACGGAAAAGAAAGGGTATATGACTCAGTAATGTAATCAGTAATGTAATTGTATTGAAACAGTCTGACAGCAGTAACTCTGAGGATGTCTAACTCTAAGGAATAAACATCAGAAAGAAGCAGTAAACATGCTCTCTATATGCGATTTACAATGCGATTAGGTTGTACTGCATGATAACAATCCAACAACATTACCAACAATGTACTGTATCCCCCACATACATTAGGCAAAGAGGAATCAATATGAAGTGATATTCAATAACCTGATTCAATTGTTCTGAGAATCTCACTCAGCTCTCCTAAAGTTACTCCCTCCAAGGACACGTCATGAAGAGTACAGACAAAACCCTAACATCATAACGGCACCGGAGAACTGTAGAACAGTATTTGAAGAAAAAGGAATTTTAAATTAACAAATTAAAAATGGTTTATGATTTTCAATATGAAATTGAAATAAGTCGAATGATGCTATCTGAAATGTCTCAGATCGCATACAGTTCTGGGTAACATTTTACTTGAGGGGTGTCTACATAACACATTCATTACATCTTACATAGACTCTTTATAACATATTCAATAATATTCATATCTGCATTGACCAAATATACACCTTTTACATTATATTCATATGGAGTAATATGACATTGTATAAATATAATAATATAATAATAATAAAAATTATTTTGACAAACTATTTAGCATCATTTCTAGACAGGAAAAATAAAAATGACCTGGCTTTACCTCTTGGGACAAAAACTACTTTGATATCTGAGCACTTTTTGTCTAGATTTTTTCTTTGTCTAGAACCTATTTCTTCTCCTTTATACTCTTAGTCATCTTTTATGGTATTGGAAAACACAGCTGTACCTTAATAATGTAATAAAGCACTTAATAATAAATTACCTAACCGGCTTGGTTTAAGAGTTTTTAAAAAGAGTTTTTCTTATCTCACAAACGTGTCTGCGAAAGGCCATAACAAGAAATGATATCTTCCATCATTTCTTCCATTCTAGCAACAAAATGCTAATTTTACAGAATCAAATCCTATTCTATCCATAAAAATGTCAATGGTAAAGTAACAAGGAGCCCAAGCTTAGAAACAGAGGATTTCCCAGTACCTGATCAATCTAATGTAAGGTAAATCAGATCTCCCTGAGTGGCGTTAGCAGTGTTAAATTGACTTTGCACTAGTCCTATAAAGCATGCATGATTTAATCAGCTTAGAGAGCCTAACTCAGCAAAATTCAATTCTTATAAAAGTAATGGAGGCAGAAAAACACTGAGGACTGATATGTGGCACAACCAAAACTTGAACTGTTTGGATAGATTCAGCCAACATATAGAGGCTTCATAAAAAATACTATTTATAATAATAATTATTTTATAATATTCACTTTATACACTATGTACAATTGTTTGGAAAAGTTTGGGCATCCCAGACAAATGACATATTTTGCTGATTTGACTTAATTAACTCAGCAAGCTTCATAAGCCTCAACAGGGCTGTTTAAGCGAATCAGGAATTGTCGTTAGGAAATGTCTACTGATGAGAAGTAAAGTGTGTAATACATTCTCAGATCTTTAAGCATTGTTCTAACACTCCACAATAAAGCGAACTATACATGCAAAGCAGCGGAGGAAAATTAAAATATTCCAAAGCTTTCCCAGCACACAATTCCCACTGTCTGAAATGCCATTTTAAAGCAGCAGTTAAGTGGCACTATGGAAGAAGTAGACGACCAAGAACTCTCTCAGAACTGCTCACATGCTGGTCAGAAAGGCAAAGCAAAATCCCCAAATGACAGCAAAGGTCTTGCAGCAAACTGACATTAGAGTGGTACACAATTCTACAGTGCAGTGGTGTTGGACAAATATGATCTACATCACAAAATTTGGAAAGGATGCAACCCCACCATCCCCCACCACCCCCACCAGGGTGTTAGCTTTTACTAGTCGACAGTTTATCATGTAAACAAAGCAAGAATTAGATAAACCAGAGGTGTTTTAGCCTTCGCCTGTACTGTGGAGAGAAACTCTACTAAATATGAGCTAAATCTAAAAGTAAAGGTGAAAAGAGATCAGCTAGAACAGGAGGATGACCCATAACAAATCTATTATAAACTACTTTAATTTAAGCTTTTAGCACTGGCAAAATGATCTAAATGATCAAGAAACGTAAACAATTAGAAGGGCTCTTATACTCCCCTGACCTGAACATCATGAAATCTGATGGTCACCAAAATGATCTGTGGACTGATCCTACACATGCTGTCCATACAAGAAGGCCTGAGAAAACCAGAAGCCTTGGGAAGAACTAAATTTCTAAAACAAGAACAGAAAGACTGGCATGTGACATTCGTCAAAGTGTGTGTTACTAAGTACTGGCCCAGTAGGCTGGCCAAACTTTTGTACATCACAACTGCTACTGTACATATGTATTTTTTTTCTATTTAAAGAAATAAAAAAATAAAGTAACTGTTCATCAATAATGCAGATCTTTTATAGGTGTATATATATATATATATATATATATATATATATATATATATATATATATATATATATTTTTTTTTTTTTTTTTTTTTTTTTATATATATATATATATATATTTTTATCTAAGCTCAGACCAAAGCTTCTGACTCATTTTGTCTAGGTCTCAGTCTTGATTCTGACTGTGCTGGTCTTGTTCTTGATTTGTCCAGGTCTCTTATTTGTGACAACAGTTGTGTGGCCATGCTGATAACAGTCATGTACATAAGATGGCCTGAACCCAAACATTCTGATGCACAGAGAATGCAGATATTCTTATCCCTTACTTATTAACAAAAGCAGAGTAGTGTTCTCGGCATTCCACCACACACAAACACCGCAGTCTGAAAATTATTAGAAATATTTCCTCAAAATTGTCGTTCTCAGGCAGTTCACACTGACAAGCCTAATCGGACTGCTTAGAGATCCAAGCTAGCCTTCCTCATAGGTGACTTGGGTGAATTGTTATTTGATCACTTCTAAATACTTGTCAGCCAGCTTCCATTCAAATACAGGCTGAATATGCCCAAACTGAAATAGCGCTAACACTGCAGGGCTTAATCACTGGTTTATGTGAAGGAGCCTGGACGTTCAGGACACAAACCTCCAGCGTGTTTGGCTCTCTTGTATTTATCATCTCGCCGCAGTGAATGAAAGCTCTGTGTGGCTCCATTAAGGAGTTATCTGGTTGGGCGAAGTTACACAAACAAACCTCTCTCACGTGCCTGAGCGAAAGGAGGAAAAATCCCGCTGTGATCTGTTTAATCTCAGACCACCGAGCATCCTAATTGATTGAATGAGCTGCATTTGGTGACTCAGAAGGTTTGTTTGCGTTTGTGGAGCCCACATCTGGGATGTGTAGCTGGGTCAGCTATGGCATTTATCAAAGTGGAGAGAAAGAGACAGCTAAACCGAGGTTCTTGAAAACAGATTTAGCTGCCTTTTACAGATTTGTAACCCTTTAACCACTGATATTACTTTCAATATATATTCACTGAATAATTCTACATATATTGTTCATTCTATATATTATTCTGTGCTATAGATTAGAATATTCTATACATTAGATTGTAGGTGTATTGTTTGAGGTACGTATTAATTAAGTGTTAGTCAACTTACAAGTTGTCGTAATTTAAAGGGATACTATTCAGGTCTTAAATTGCATGTGTTTGAGACTTTTGTTGTGAATTTTGATAAACAGTGATTATACATATAATGAGTAGACCATGTACAGGGGTTGGACAATGAAACTGAAACACCTGTCATTTTAGTGTGGGAGGTCTCATGGCTAAATTGGACCAGCCTGGTGGCCAATCTTCATTAACTGCACATTGCACCAGTAAGAGCAGAGTGTGAAGGTTCAGTTAGCAGGTAAGAGCACAGTTCTGCTCAAAATACTGCAATGCACACAGCATTATGGGTGACATACCAGAGTTCAAAAGAGGACAAACTGTTGGTGCACGTCTTGCTGGCGCATCTGTGACCAAGACAGCAAGTCTTTGTGATGTATCAAGAGCCACGGTATCCAGGGTAATGTCAGCATACCACCAAGAAGGACGAACCTCCACCAGCATCACGTAGTGACCTGGCCACTATCCTGCAAGAAGAATGGCTTAAACTCCCTCTGACCACTGTGCAGGACGCAGTATATGTCACTCCCAAGACGAACTGACGCTGTATTGGCCGCAAAAGGAGGCCCTACACCATACTAATAAATGATTGTGGTCTAAAACCAGGTGTTTCAGTTTCATTGTCCAACCCCTGTAGTTGTCCAACTAATTATAAACTCACACGCCTTGCATTTAAAAACTAGACACTTGGAAACATTGATTTCAGGCTGCTTTCCATCATATACTTACAGTAACAGCAAAACACAGTATGGCCTAAATGACGCTGTTTGTGCTTGTCTGGAAAGAAAGCCTAATTGAAAATGGCATTACTAATTAAACTTGAACCGTGTCTGCTGTCCATGGTGCTGAAATCAACTGACAGTTTGAACAATCACAACCATTGATAATGTAAACGGTGGAAGAGAAAGTGTCTGTTGTCTGCCTGAAAGCACGGGGAATACACAGACATATCCACCCTGCTTCCCCATTGGGCAGAATTTGTCTGTATCTGTGTGTCATAAGCTCTAGAGTTCCTGCAGGGGGGGAATACCATTCTGCCTAATTACCACCCTTAAACTGCACAGCCTGATTAAACAGGTCAATGAAAGAGTGAAAGAGATACAAATGAGAGAGAAGAAGACATATGAAGTGATTCAAAACAATTCAGCTGTATAACATAGACTGAGAAATCATGTGACCATGTCTATGAATGACTGCCTGAGATCAGTAGCATTACTGTTACTTTCTGGCACCTGCAATGGTGTGAGTCGGATGGAAAAAAAAGGAGAAAGAGTAGGAGATAAATACAGAGAGAGAGAGAAAGTAGGAGAGAGAGACAAGACAAAAGAGTAGGAGTGAATGGGGAGTAGGACAGAAAGAAAGAGAAAAGAGTGAAAGAGGTGTTGAAGAGAGAGAGAGAAAGTAGAAAAGAAAAAAGGAGAAGGAGAGAGAGAAATAAAGAAGAAGAGGAAAAAAGAGCAAGAGTGAGAGACAGAGAAGGAGAGAGACAGAGAAGGAGAGAGACAGAGAAGGAGAGAGACAGAGAGGGAGAGAGACAGAAACGAGAGATGCAAGGGGGCCTGGTAACTTTAGCACTATTGCTGCCACCGAAAACACAACATCAGCTAATGTGTTCCAGATGTCTCCACACACACACACACACACACACACACACACACACACACACACACACACACACAAACACATGGACACAGACATGCACACACACACACACACACACACACACACAGACACACACACACACACACACACACACACACACACACACACACACACACACACACACACACACACACGTGGTCCTTCTGGAGTCTTTAAAGTGCTGGAATGCAAACTCATTGTTAATGGCAGTGAAACACAGGGAGGCTAGTAAGCGTGGCTGTACTGCACACATAGCTTTGTGTGGCAGTGCAAATATTGTACTAAGGTTAATGTTGCATGCAACAAAAATCCCTCAAGTTTATAAAGGGCCTAGTTCAGTGGCAGGATGGGTCGATTATGTATTGAGCCAGTTCTTGAGCTTTAAAATCAGATCCTTCATTTGACACGTAATCAGAAGCCCACTGAAGAGATAATGAAAACATATTAAACACATATGTGACCAGCAGGGGAAAATGATGAACACAAGTTCTGTGCATTAATGCTTCTTTGTGTACTTTACCGGTTTAACATGAACTTCCACCTACTTTACTACAAAACTGTTTTAATACTGCATGCAGTTTAAATGCAGAAAATAACTTCTAAATAAAAAACAAACATTAAGAGAACATGAACATGTTAAAAAAACATGAAGAGAAAAAGCAAAATGAAGAATTCCTGATTTATCATCCGGTTAGAAGAACAAACACTGGGTTCCCTGCTCCTCCTTAATGCCACTGTGTAGAATACGTGACATGCTGTAATGTAATTTAAAGAGGGCTGAGAAAACAGATATCGAACACTAGTGTTAAACACTGCAGTGCTATTACCAGAGGCATGCAAATGGTTAACTGAGCACACCTCAATATTCAGGTTTTACTGCCCAGATAAACTTTTTAAACCTATATTCTCAGACACCCAAAACCTTTACACAGTTCTATACTATTGTAAAAATACCTTTCTAACAGACAAATATCAGACTGATTTATGGAAACCACATTGTCTGTTTGCATGTCATGTTGCCAAGTTTCACATTTGTAAGCAATAAGTATAAATGGGCTTGTTTAGATTACACCATTCAGACCTTTATGGGAAACAACACATCTGATGTTATGGCAGAACAGATGTAATAATTAGGTATAATAGCTCAGCATGCATGCATGCTCATAAGCAGACACATGCACATGCATACACACGCATATGGACTTACATGTATATGCACCTACATGCACATGGCAGGGCTTCACATGTGTGAAGCGGTCTCCTGTTCAAATGCACTTTATGAGTGATATAAGAGCTTAAGCTTACTGTACTGTTTACACATTAAAGCCCAGGAGTGAGTTACTTTAGTTTTCCAGTACTATGCTTAATTGTAGTATTATTATCTTTATTAACTTTATTTAAGTATTTAGTATAATGAACCTGAAATTTATTTGCGTTAATTATAGATAAAAAAAGGTCTGTTAAAGTCATATGCAAATTATAGGATATTAAGCCTACTATATAACCATCTACAGACATAAACAAATATGTGAATCCTCGTAGAACACTCTTAGATATATCAAACAAATATCAAGGCACATTTTCTTAAGCGGCAAAGCCGTTTTGGTAAGTTATCCTATTGTTACGTTAGTCCGCTGTTATAATCAACATGGACTTCACATTGTTTGGAAATTCTTATCAACTCAATAATAAAATGCCATTTCAGAGCTGGATTAATTTCTTTGTATAGCATTATATAAATGCTAGCTAACTACAGCTGATCAGGTCTCTATGAACGCCACACCTGGTTTCCTATACACTAAATGTTTAGCTAACGGGAGCTATCCAAATCACAGAAACCCTCATGAGTTGCTGACTTGCCAACTTACCTGATGAAACACTGTTTGGTTAGAACTGAGTTATGCTTGAGAACCAGCCATGGTCACGTTCAGGTTCCTTATAGTTAGTTATGAGTAGGATTTACTGCTTTAGCAGCAGAATGTGCTCAGTTTAATGCGTCAGGTACTTTAGAGGCAGACTGAGTAGGATTTGTGTTGTTAGGTTCCTAAGAGACAAAAGGGGGCAGAACCAGTAAGATTTGTCACGGTAGGATCCTTAGAGGCAGAAGAAGTAGGATTTGTTGCATTAGGCTCCTTAAAGTCAGAATGAGTAGGGCTTGTTATGTTCGGTTGCTTAGAGGCAGAAGAAGTATGATTTGTTGCGTTGGGCTTCTTCACTCTCGGGCTGTGAAGAGTGCTGCTTTCTGCCATGAAGAGTGAAGTGCTGCACTGCAGCCCCTAGTTACCCCAGTCCATTAAATAACACTACACAAAAACCTGTCCATTTATTTATAGAGTTTAACATATCGGGGGGAAACATAGGATACAGACTGTTCCATAAAGTTTATAAAGACTATATCTTGTATTGGAAGACAAACATTTCAGTAAATAACTCCAGTAAGCAAATGGGGCATTAACATGTGCAGATGTATGTTCTCTGTAGAAAATGTTAAAGCAACAAAACATGAAATTTTGGGATATTTTTTTGATATTAATAATAATAACAACAACAACAAAAACAACAACTAAATAAATAAATATGTATACATACAATTAGGTAATTATGCATGAATAAAAAGAACACCACCACCACCAACAACAACAACAACAACAACAACAACAACAACAACAATAATAATAATAATAATAACAACAGTGACAATAATAATGATAATAATAATTTGTATGTCTGATGAGCTTGATGATTATGATTATTACACTGTCATTACTATTAGTAGTGCATAATTATTGCATAATATGTTATACTACTGCTGCTGCTACTAAGATAAGATTAGATAGTACTTCATTTATCCCACAGTGGGGAAACTACTACTACTACTACTACTACTACTACTACTACTACTACTACTAATAATAATAATATTATTTTTTACTAATATTATTGTTACTAATATATTTTAATTGTTTTTTTATTATTAATATTAATGTGGTTGTTGTTCTGTATATTAAAGGCAGGTATACTGATAGTAAGTAACTAAGTATACTAAACTGAATCAAACAGGTTTTAGAGCCTTATTAAATATTTAAAACAAAAATGCTGTGATTTTATATGACATCATGCATAACATCCACAGAATTCACCATGACCGGTCTCCAGAAAACCCAGCTCTGTTATTCCTCATATCCCTGTGTGAGTCAGGACTGTAATGCCCAGAAACAAAATTGTCGGGAAGCACAGCCCCACGAACCAGAGCAGAGAGCTGCCTTTCGTGACAGATATTAGGTCAAAGAAATATGTTGAGCGGGTTTATAGATATTAGGCCAGGGTTACCGGGCATGTACTTCCTCTCTTTCACAAACAGTCCATCAATCTGCAGGCTCCACCTGTCACTTTCCCCATGAGCGTGTGCTTCAGCCTGACTCCACATACATCAGCCCTCATGTCAAACAAGCCATTTACCTGCATAAATACTGGCCCTGATTGCAAAACAAGACGTGGTGGAAGGGAACCATCAAAAATAAACAGATTCCATGCCAAGTGGAGGGGGAAATTAGGCCAGGGCCTCGCCGCCAGGGCAAACAGAAGCAGAACTGGCAGAGCTCAGGAAAACCAAGGCTGGGCATAAAAGGAGGATAAGTGGAGCAGAGGTGGGGCTTTTTTTCAGCACATGTACAAAAACAGGCCATTTTGGAACGATCTCGCGAGCCCTTCCCTTGGCGAAGTGCTGCATAAGCTGGGCTTGCTGGTTGGATGAGTGTTAAATGTAGCAGTGAGCTTAGCTTCGGTATTGTTTTAAGGCTAGATGCCATCAACTCACAGGGCATTTGTGCTTCTCATAACAATATGGCCAACAGTCTAAAACTGGGCATGCTGCGACGGGGCCTATAAGCCAACAAAAGACAGATCTCCAAATATGCTAGGAAACAGAATATTCTTGTTTTAATATCAGAGGAGGGAAAAAAAACAGCATACTGTCCTGTCAGTGCGAGCAGACCCGGGTGCAAGCGGAGCCTTTGTTATGTCTGGTAAAGTCCTTAATGTGTGTTTTCCTTAGCCGGTGTGATGTTTATCTCTCCAGCTTTTTATTTGCCGAAATGCTCCGAGCCATTATTTTACGTGTTGTGTAACAGAAGAGGCGGAGGAAAAAGGAGGTGCAGTTATTATGATAGGAACTGGAGGATCTTAAATTGAATGAGAGGATCGAGTTCAGAGGCTGCACTTAACGGAAATCAATGCTCTTGAAATATTTTCATTCTTACAGGATCAATTAACTGCTCACACACATCATATTGGAAGCAACTTTCATCTGCATGACTACTGCCAATAAGAAAATCATTTTTCTGAACCTTTCTGAAACTCACGTCCATGCAAGTTCAACAAAAGTTGAAAAAACGCTGCACCTGCTGTCTGAAAGTGGCATATAGGAGGAAGCAGAGATGCATTTGGACAGCAGGAAAAGATCTGCTACAGGAAGGCTGCTACTCTCATGCGGCTATCAACTGTGTTTTCAATACCAGAGACAAGAACATCCAAATGCTGGCAAACCAGCAATATCCTTTATAGCCCTCAGTCTCTGGTTTATAGAGCAGAGAGCGTAATAAACTGATCTACTGATATACTGAACTGGCTCCAGTAGTAAGTGTTCATAGAATGACCCCCTGCAATTCATTTAGGAGGTCCAGACTGCTTCTTTTAAAATGTAGCAACATCAGAAATGCAAGTAACTTTTTAAACTCTTAAAATCTACTACTTTATCCACCATTATATCTCTCTGTTTTTCTCTACTTTACCAAATAGAGATATTTGGATCCCACCTCCGTCACATTTGATTGGTTGGAACACCTTAACTAGGACAACCATTCCACTGATCCATTTTTTTTGAGAAACCAAGTACACATATAGTTTTTTTGATAACTCCAGTAACCGAACAATGCTGCTATTCTAAAGATTCCTAGCAATTTGTAGGAACTGTAGATGAATTGTAGATGTACTTGGTCTAGCTTGACTTAAGAAAGAATTAGTCTATGTAGATAACTGCAGTGGTGGAGAGGTAAACTTGGTAAACGTAACTGGTTACTGTCCTGTACTTAGTTAGTTGTATGGTGTTCGGTACTGAAGTATTTCTAATTTTAAGTGACTTTTGGCTTATGTATGCATAAAATTGTCATATGTCCAAATTAAAGAAAGGTGAAGTGAGCCCACCAATCAGGGCACAGCATTCACTTTGCTTTGAGCTTGTGTTGACCTGTTGGACAGAGCTTGGTTCTAGCTAATGGAACCTGTTCTCCTCCAGTGTTCTGTGCTCATGATCATTTGAATAGTCATCAGTGTCAGACTAATTAATGACCTTCTATTAAAGGCTGGTGGACTGAGAGTCACTAGCGTCTCTTCGTCTAAAAGAGTCTTGTTCCAGAAATGCTAATAGGACATTAGAGCTGTAATAAACCATGCTCCTGTTACTCTCCATACTTAAATACATTTGAAGGTAAATACTTTAGTACTTTTACTCCAGTGGAGGTCTTAAGGGAGGAAATTCCACTTTTACTGGAGGAATATTTTTACCTTGGGTATCTCTACTTTAACTCTAGTACATGGTTTGCGTACTTTGTCCACCACTGGATAATTGCAGCGTATTTAGAAACAAACTTTTAAGAATTAAATCTGTAATTCACACGGATTTAAGATTATGACGGACATACAATCAACTTTTAATCTGACATATCAGGTTTTACAATTACAATTTATTGTTGTGTATCTACACTCTCTGTAGTACTCTGTGCCGCTGTTGCATGCTGCACCATAAGGCCTGAAGAACAACATGACTTCCCCATGTATTCATGTTATATTGAGGAATGACAATAGAAAACACTTGACTCGACTCTTAAAGCAATTCTGAATGAATTATATTATATTTATTTTGAACAATAAGCCTCAAGATTAACATTACAATTTAACATTAAACCTGACAGATTTTTCATCTGGATGACAAAGCCAGGCCATACTAATGTCCCTCTGATTTATAAGGCAAGAATTCCACCTCTTCAAGGTACAGATGCTTATAATATTGACATATTATGACAACAGCTTCAGCTGTTTTAAATGAAAATGGTTTTTACTTCTGGTTTGGGGATCGTCTGTTAAATTTCTTTCCCATATGAAATGAGATGATGTAATCATTTCTGATCTCCAGTATCAGTATGAAACTCTTCAGGCCCTGGTTAAAAGTCCTGAACTTAGAGGAGTCATTATGTCCTTGTGTTGTGTAATGATCATAAGAAGTTCATGGCATTAAGAGAACAACTGAATGTTCCATCAGAGAGAATGGCCATCCTGACAGTTGTCTGGTTATCAGAAGCATGACATTACAGCCCTCCAAACATTTCATCTCTCAGTGCATGAGTGTTGCCAGATAGCTGATAAATAGCCCCCCAGAGGCAGGAGAAGATCTGCTGGAGTGTATGTGTGCAGATCGAACGTCAGGCTCCCTTCACTGGGGACGGCTTCCAGGTCGTAACGTATGGGGCAGCATGGCTGAACTATCGAAGGAGGAACAACAGCAGGCTTGGGAGAAATCTCATACTATGAAAACGTCTCTGGTTGGTATTCATCCAGGCAGTAATGGGTGCGCCTTATTATCCTCTTTAGAGCCGTGGCTCATAATTTATCGTCAAAGCGGCCGTCCTGTCAGCCTGCAGAGCAGCAGACTCCCGCAGTAAAAGAGGAAGATGGATTGTGGACGTCTGGCTGCATGTGCCAAGAGAGTATTAATCAACAAAACCCATGTAGAGCAAAGAGAGGAGCTTTAACATGAGTGCAATAGAGGTGACAACCGCTTCCATGTTAAAGAAACTAGATCTAGTCACTGGAGGTACCTGTGTACAGATCAGTGAAGGCTCCGAAATCCAGTTTGACCAGTGATGTTTAAGACAATGCAGAAGTCATTAAAAGCATTAAAGGTTGTATTAGCTGCAGTTATCACTGGTGATACAGAGCATGTCATTGTTTTAATAACGTATAGCTCCTTGAACTAAATGGAGAACTAAAGAGGAGATGTTTTATTATGGACGTTAGATAGTTAGATACAGTTTCTGCCATATTTCTATTCAAATAAAATAAATAAAAAGGAACCCTGGCACAGTATTTTGTAATATTTACATCACTAGCAATTACATTCAAAGCTTTTTACAATAGAAAGTAAATCTCAACTTCCCGGGGTTAAATTAATTAAACACTCACCTGGTTGTCTGTTTCAAAGTCTGTGTTAAGTTGTGAGATGTCCTTCACCGGAGGCTTCTCTAAGCTGCGGCAAAGGAGCCATGTAACCAGTCCAGCGATGAACATGCCAATGTCTGGGATGAACACTCGGATGCCGTTGCCTGCATCTGCCCCGCGGACACTGTAACCAAACATACATACACTTGCTTAATCATTACTGCACCATGCTGTAACTAACAGAGGTTAACCTCACACTATACATATAGCAATATCAGACCTGTCTGAAGGACTGTTTCAACACGCCTACGTAGCCTTTCGGGTTTGTATCATGTAATCATCTCATCATCTCAGCCAAGCTTAATGGAGCATGAACCAAGTCTGATTCTCCGTTTTACCTCAGTGGTCAAGCACATCCTATCTACATTTCAGACACTGCCCTACAGCAGCTTTACTACCAAGTATTATTATTTATTTATAGAGCACCTTTCATACCTTCGGCAGCTCAAAGACACAAATCAAATGTATAAATACTATAATAATGTAGTTTTGATTACACACTGAGTTAAAGAGATCTATATCTAACAAGAAGCATTAGAAGAGCAATTTTGGTTATTTGTTAGCTTTGTCTCCTCAACAAGTTCAACTCTACACACAATTCTAGACCTTTTTTTGATTATTAATTTGTTAGTATTAAATTGTCAGTACAATCAGTGTTAGGTACTCAGTACACACACCTGGCAAGTATGGCGACTAATCAGCCTGTTGACTGGTAACCATTAACCTTTAATGAGAGTCCTATATCAGGCCTTTAATGGTTATTAGGAGTTCCATTTCCCATTTTGGAAACTCCTTTATACTTATTTTCGTTATGAAAATAAGGAAAATAAGTTTCAAATCTATATTAAACTTTATGCATTAGTAAAATAAAAAAAATAAAAAACTTAATGGCCATTTGTGCATGAAATGAAATGAAGGACAGGTCATTTCTGACTTCTGCAGAGCACTGCATGTAAAATTACAATGGGCAAATCTGGATCACATAACAACCCCCTTAAGTCAAATGATGCCGGCTAAACGGGTATTTAATGCAACAATGAGCAGCAGAAGTTCCTAAACCCGCAGACACACACAACAGTGTCCTGTCCCACAATAAAAACCTACGATTCCCAGTGTCCTTGGTTAAAGCACTAGCCCGTCTGGTTCTCATTTCCGCACTTCAGTGAGCTGCAGTGTTTTTCGCAGTTTGCCCGGCTCGAGTGCCCTGGCTCACGAGCAGTTTTAATAAAATCCAATCCATTCAATCCTCAGAGCAGTCTCTCTTTAAAGAGCTGCACGTTTGCCTTCTGAAAACCGAATCTCCACTTGTTTCATACTTGCTAGGTCCATTAAGGCACCATTCAGCTGCAAAGGGCCTCGTTTTCAGATCTATAAAGGGTTTACATAGTGAAGGTTAGGTTACATGGCTGCGGAGTTAAGAGCAGTGGGTCTTTTTGAAGACTGGAGGGCGTTACAAAGCTGATGCGAGCTAAGAGTCCCATAAACCTTCGCTTCGTTCAGCAGCCTGAGATGAGTTATACAGAGAGGCTGCATCGACAAACAGGGGTCATCTCGGAACACCGTGGGAGAAGGCATAGCAAGGTCACTCACGAAAACGAGCTTCATATTAGCCATGCGGTATGCTAATACGCTAGCCAAAACTGAGCACAAAAGCAGCTGTTTGCAGATGCCCTACAATGAAGGATTCTTATTTGCTCAATAGTACAGTACACTGTGCGTCTGTCATTTTCATTCCTATGCATTCTATCAAATAGGATTGCATACTAATATCAGAATCATTATTAGCCCATTGTTATTTAAAGTTGAATATTATATAGTGAAAATATTTTTACTTGCCAAAAAAAAAAAAAAAAAAAAAAAATATATATATATATATATATATATATATATATATATATATATATATATATATATATATATATATATATATAATTTTTTTTTTTTTTTTGGCCATTTTTTTAAAATGTCTGGTCGCCTATCTATTGATGCAAATTTTATTTTATTTTTTTTGTAGCATTTCATACGTTTTATTAACATACATAGAATTTGATGTCAGCATCAGTAGATAGGCGAACAGAAATAATCAGACACTGGCACAATACCAACACTGTTGCAGATTATTAACCAATCCATCCTTTAAAAACAGGGTGAGGAAGAAAAACAGCTGAAGGAAAACAAAGAAAATCATCAACTGAAAAGCTCTTCACTAGAAACCCAAGCAGTAAATCAGCTTTCTCCTTGTTGCTGTTGGGTTGCACACAACTCTAAACAAATGTTTGGAGACACATAGAGCTTGCTCCACATGAATTCCTGCTTTCAAAGAGAAACACTGCCAACTAGCTTGGATGCAGCCACTTTGAAGTGCACTATGTTTGCTACATAAAATTTAATAAGCCTCAGACGCCACTAGTTGACATACTTTGAAAAAAAAAGAAACCAATAATAATTGAGGGCTGCGATTGGCTCATTTGGTGCAGCCTCTTTAAGACGCCTCCGTGTATCTAAACAGTTTACGCTATTGGTTACGGTCACCTTTCATCTCAGCATGCTAATGAAGAGAAAAGCATGAGCTGGCAAATTGAAGGCCCTACAGATGGCACTGATTTGGGAAGAAGATGCGGCGAGAGAGTTAACTAGGCAACTCCGGCCCATAAAGAGAATTAAAAGAACAAAACCGACAAAGTTCACAGTCAAAGCAGCAAAAAACCAGACCCAGAGTAATGTTGGGCTGGACGTGGAGCGTGTGTTGGGCTTTGCTTTAGAAGGTGCTGAACGCTTTAAATTTCTGCCTTTGTTCAAAGGTTCAACTTTTGTTTGCGCAGGAGTTGGGTTTCTTTTTGATGACTGCGAAAAGACACTGTTGGGGTTTGAAATAGTCATTGGCTGGCACTGAACGCAGGACATCAGCAGGGGGATAATGAACAGTCTGATGGATCCCCACTGCATCATTTGGGCCTAATAGCCGCAGACAATGCCTCCACCTCTCCGGCATGCAATGGAGGTGCTCCAGCACTTAATAGAGTAATGTAGAGAGGATCAGCTGCTTTCAGCACGGCCAAGACGAAACTGTACAAACAAACCGAGGCACGAGATCTTTTAAAAAACAAACTAAACAGAGCTTTAAAGGTTTCCAGCACATTCCTACCCTGCCCCAACACCCAAGTCCTTCATTTCAGCTTGGGGGAAACAATACCTACATTTTTTGACTGTAATTTGTAGGTGCTGTTTTCTAAACGATCTTTAAAAGATCTTAACAGATTTCTGTAAGGGTGAACTTTTCATTTTAGACAATAGGAAGTGATGTTTTATAGCAGGTAGTGAGACTGCATCCCTGTCCTTCTTGGTCACATGGGAAAAGTAACTGTCCCAAAGTCTGAAAATCAGTGTATAACTTACTGATTTTAGAACTTACTATAAAGTACTGCCACTACTGAAACACATACTGTCTGCAATTAAGCCAATTTGTTTGTGTTTTGATAAAAAATTTAGGATTTTATGTGTTTGCTAATCGTATACTGGTTAGTGCTTTTATATCATGCTCAAAATTAGTTAAATGGTCGCTGCATGACTTAGTTCAGTTGAAGTTCAGTAGTGTTATGACTGTAGCAACAAAATCAAAATAATCTGTTTTAATGTGATTGTTCCTACAAAGCAAAAGGAGTTTATTCTAAAGTCCAAGTCAGCTAAAACTCAACTGTTTGTAACTCAACTTTAAACCAGTTCAACAGAATGACCTATATAACCTGACATTATTTTATTAGGTATAACGACCTAATAACACGTTGAACCCAAAAAGATGTTGCTGTGTGTTTAATAGCAGTTAACTGCCAAGCGGCATAACCTTATATAGATTTTAATCTCAGAGACATTTTTCCAATTAACCAAAAATCAACAATCAAAACAAACAGGCAGAGCTTTAGCTTTGTGGATGTTTTGGAGTCTGCATTTCCACCACTGAAGACATTTCTTGACCATTAGCATGTAATTAAGCGTTCCGTGAAGGCATGTCTGCCCACATTATCCGGCATGCCAAACTCTTTTTCGGCATCTGCTAAAAATCACCAGTTTTTCTTGTCCGTAGGCCACAGACGGCTTGGAAATTACCGGAAAACCTACCAAGAAAATATGGGCATCACAACAGGTAATGATGTTGAGGCAGCTGTGCTGTATAGTGCTGATTTGCAATGCTAAATGTATTTTTATTAGCATTTTTATCACCATTTTTGTGCACAGTTTTTCTTTATTTGCTGCATGTAACATAGAAATGTGCCAAAACTATAACATAACTGTGCATTAAATTTCCCTATGACCTGTTTCCTATTTGGGATCTGTGACGCGTTTTTGTCACTTGTCATAAAATCTTATGTAGGTGTCCTGTGGCTGTATGCATGCTGCCTTCTCTAGTCGAGTCAATACAATTTTTTCCCTAAATGTTCGAAAGTATTGCTAATACATTTTTCAAAGAGTGGACATACCATGTGGACCACACACAGACAAAAAAATGTGGTTGGGTTCATGGAGCCCGAGTGTAAACAGATAGCATTTCTCTGAAATCGGCTACATTTTATTTAAGCATGGCCAAGAGGCTGGGTGTTCCTTTCAAAGCATTCATTTGTGGAGCCCACCACGTCAGCACACTAAAGCTGGTGCCAGCCTTCTCGCTGCCTGATGATAGAGCCACCCCCAACCTCCAGCTTCTAGTGGCCTCTCCCAGTCTTCTCCACTGACGTTCTCAGGGTCTTCAGTTACATTTAACATGGCTGAAGCATTGCATGCTCTTGGAAGGGAAAGTTATGAGTACCTCCTAGGCCCCATTTCAGGTCAAGGGCCAACGACTCCTCAAGGGGTCAACTCGGGGTCAAAGAATGAGTAAATCAGGTACATGACTTATGGGTAAAAATCGTGCAGGAAGCACATACACTAACAAGGCTAAAACAGCAGAGCATGTTGATATCTATATATAGAGTATGGCACATCCATTAATAAACAAGAAGGAAGGGTGGGAGTGCAGTGCTGTTAGGAAGGAAAATAAAGGCAACAATATATGATGATGAATTTAGACTGATATGGGTAATACTTTTTGAGCTACACATACAGAAGTAGTGTCTCTCAGTATGGCATTGGGCCATCATATTTGCAAATGCAACATGACATCTCGACATGGAGTTGTAGGAGGTTCCTAATGGTGTCCTGTAATAATCCATCCCATGAAGTTCCTGCAGATTTTGCAGTGCCTCCATGCTGTAGTGTCATGTGTGCATGTAGTCCTGCATCATACATCTGTCTACCTCCACACACAGATTCATTGGTCATCTGCACCAAGACAAAAGCAGGGCCTGGCACTGAAGATGACCCGCAGCCATTCTGAGTCACTCCATGACAGTCTGGCATGACACTACTCATCTTTGGGGACGTTGACGTGGCGTTAAGGGCAGTGATCGCAACAGTCTGAGCGCATGCCAATAGTTCTTACAGGATGACTCGTGGAGGCATCATTGCTCAGTGAATGCCTGCAATCGCAGCTATTGGGGCAGTCAGGTACAACGATAAGGCCCGTCCTTGCTTAAATCACATGTGGGGCCGAGCGTGAAACTTGCAACATCAAATCAAATCAAATAGATTTATATAGAGCTTTTTACAACTGATGTTATCTCAAAGCAGTTACAGAGGAATTCAGTAATGCTATTTCGTTAAGGAGAGAGCATGCCTTCATGTCTTATAATGTCAAACCTACCTACCAAGTTTCATTCCTGGTGATTGATTCCTTCTGGGTACAGCTATTTGTGCAACTATGTATTTGATGATAAGTGTATATGGAAGAGTTGCAAAAATAATTAAACACAGGCATCATATAAAAACAACCAGCTCATTAAATTGTATTTCCTTCGTGCTGAGCCTTTTATTAATTAAATCTCTAATAGTGCCGGCACATTGTACAGCTACTACTCTGAAGACTGGATCCTATGACTGGACTTTTGTCCTAGATCTTATATTCTCAGTGCTGTGCTGTTTTATGCAGGATCTTATTACTGTAAGTGATTACAGCATCTGCAATGTAAATCAGTGACGACTTCTGGATAAAATATGTCAACACTGAGAGTGAACTGTTACTGACTGACCCTCCTGCTCCTCCTACTAATCTTTTTGAAACCTGATCGCTTTCTTAGAAGTGGAAATACAGCTAATAGAATTCATAGACTAATAGACGTTCAGCAATTTGGCTTATGGATGTCAGGCCACCAGTTGTTCCACTGTCAACAGTGATATGCATAATCATAACAGTGGCCATTCCCTGACCATATTCAAACAGGGTACATCCCCAGGGGGAAATAATCTGCACATAATTGCCCTTCCAGCTCTACAGCTTGTTTCCAGTCAGCCTTGAAAAGTAGCGAGAGTAGGAAAGCTTCCTGTGCCTAAATGGTAATATAGGCTAATCTATGATTTGCTATTAATGCTGGTATGCATAGATTTCCAAAATTAAAATCTGAGCAGTTCATTGGCATATCTTTAATTTTTAAACATCCAGGACATGGTAAATCTTGAGAAAGTTTTATTACATTTCACATTACATGAAATTTCACCAGGCCAGGTCAATGTCAAGTCTGATGTACTGTTCATAGTGTTACAAGACTAACTGTCAACAACAAACCAAATCTCCTCTTAAAGGTGCAAACACCTGCCTCAGACGATGTGGCAGAAATTCTCGGGTGACCAATTACAGTTTAAGACAAATCCACCGGCTTTAGAACCAACCAAATTTCATTTATATATAAATATTTACATATATACATACATTTATATATATATATATATATATATATATATATATATATATATATATATATATATATATATGTGTGTGTGTGTGTGTGTGTGTGTGTGTGTGTGTGTGTGTGTGTGTGTGTGTAAATGTAAATAGGTTAATATTTAGATATAAATATAAATATGCATAAATGCAAATGCAAATGTTTTGTGCAACTATAATGAAATTTGGTTGGTTCTAAAGCCAGTGGATTTGTCTTGAACTGTGATTGGTCACCCGAGAATTTCTATGATGGAAATGCATATATATTACAATTACAAATTATCCATAAATGTGTTGGCTGTTATTACGTAACTCAAACAACATAGCCAAAAAGGAATGGTTTGCAGTTCAATGTTTTTATATGGAGTCTTAGGACTGAGGAGTGCAGGTGCATTTTAAAATCTAAAATAAAGATTCCAAACATCAAATTATTTAATTTCTTTTATAAAATTATGATACGAGCTCACCATGATGAATAAAACACTAATCAACATGTTGCAACACTCGGACTGGCTCACACAGTTATGCAACAAACAACGTGGCACATCTTCACTTGAACCAAACGGTTACACAATGGAGGACACTGATGGAAAAGCTAAGTGGAGCATTTAATTCACTTGTAGAGCTTCCTATATTCCTACCGCTAATAGTTTCCATGGCTGACTGGTCCTACACAGTGATTAGGAGGTATTTGACCTGTTTTGAATTCCTCTATGCAAAGCTGATGTATATTTTCATGATGTTCTCCTGAAGAGGCTGGCCTCAGATTACATTACATTATTTCACCAGGATTCCGTCCTGCCACTCTAAACTAGAGATTTAGCCGAATTTGTTATATAAAAACCTTCAACTAGTATTTACCCTTAAATTAGCATTGCAGAGCTTCGCAACTTTAAATTAGCTTGCAAGAGCGTTGTTACATGTAGTTCTTCATTTATATTCAGAAAGTCAGCAGCACAGACAATAGTTGGTATGTGAACACATGCATGTGCAAGAGAATCTGCGGCTATAGATTAGGTAAGGAATAACAAAATCGCACAACAATTCAGAACTGCAAACTCTTCTGTTTGGCAGTTTTGCTACAAAAATAAGCTGAACTACATAGACTACGCAATAAGTGAAAATAAGTATTTTTATAAGTATAAGTTATAATAAGATTATAACCATCTCAAAAAGAAATATATAGGATATATAAGCTAGATATAGGATAACTTTACTTGCCAAGTTAACAGTTTTGCACATATCCAAGGTAGATTCATGAACTGATAAACACACTTATGGCTGTATCATTATATGTGGTGTCACAAGTTTATCCACAATATACTGTCCTATAGATAGTTTGAATGTAGCTCTAATTATTAATCTCTCAATGTTTGGCCTAGGCCTTCATACATCAAAGCCGTTCAGCTTTGCCTCCAGCCATTCAACAATATGTTTTTTGGTTTTTTTTTTTAGCAGTGGCTTCATCCCTTAAAAATCACTACTGTTTACAGTGTGTTTCTTCCATTCAACTTCCATTAATACCAATATACAGACAGACAATAACAAGTCCAAGAGATGCCTGATCCTTAGTTCACATCTCGTTACTTGATCTTTGTTTGCATTTTAGTTAGCTAACTTTTCTGACTATATTGACAGATAATTTTGCTCATTGTACAAAATTTATGGGTAAAAAGCAAAATCATCAGGAAGTGAAAGCAGGAAAAAACGGACTTTCTAAAATCAAGTTATAAATAAGTCAAATAAAATTAAAAAAAAAATAATAATAATAAAATTAAATTAAAAAAGTTAAATAATCTTATAATGAGATAGATGCACTAGATTTAAACTCCTGAGACCCCTGTGTCCTCATATGAGGACATTAGAATTCTGCTTCTCTGTACCATGATACTTTTTAAAACATTAGCCCCATATGAGGACATTGCTTTTTGCCAAAACAACTTCCTGTACAAAGACAACGTTTAGTTTTTATACTTGTTAGGTCCTACTAATCACAAATAACTAGGAGAGATTAAAATTGCACACCAAGCAAGTCCTCCCAGGAGGTTAGGATCATTCTACTGGTCAAGATGCAATATAATTTCTACCTGCAAAATCTTTTTTTTTTTTTGCACACACATAAGATTCATAAACAGATAAAAACACTCATAGCTGTATCAGTATATGAGGTGTCACAAGGTTATCCGCAATATACTGTCCTATGGCTAGTTTGAATGTAGCCCTAAATATCAATCCCCCAATGTTTGCAGGGGCATGGACATTTATACACCATAGTGCAGAACAGTGGCTTCCTCTTCCACAGATCTATCTTCCGAAGATTAGTGTATCTCTTACATTAAACTTACTAATATAGATAGACAGTATCAGGTTCAAGACACGCCTGCAGGTCCTTAGATCATCTTGTTACTTAATCTTTGTTTGCAGATCCCTATGGGGAACAGCAAAGGAGCTGAATGGAATGCTTTGTATAGATTTATATGTAATATTCATAGCCTTAATTCATATAACCTTAATACTAGAGGTCTCCTGAGCTTTACCAAGAGCAAATAACTCGATTGAAATATATATCTACAAAATTGCAGGTCACCCTGAACTGGACAGGAACACCTGATATCGACTTCATACTGTTTAAAAGGTCATTGGGCAAGAGGTCCATCAGTGGCCGTGATTGTTTTAACCATTTCTGATGAAGATAGGACGCTGCAGAACAGTGCATGCTATGAGAACGAGATGGTCTGTATTTGTTATCTTGATGATGGAAATCAGATTCGGTTTTAAGAGCGATTCATCCAGACCATTCCAAAGGGCTCAGTTTTTTATTTTTTCACAGTTGGAGCTCAAATTTATCCTGACTCATAAATCAAGCTTCCTGTTTGACTTAGTCTGTTTATCACATCTCGATCCTACCAAAATGGAGGACTGGCTGGATGTGAGTGTGAATCATTTAGGCCTTGTTGTTTGCAGAGTGAGTCAGCAAGGGGCGAGCAAAGCCACAGTGTTGCACAGCAGTTTGCTTCAGGGCACTGACGGCTCAAAAACACACCTCATGTCTTGCTTGTTTTCAGCTTTGAGGTTCTAAGCAACCTCTTCTGGCTTCATGGAAAAAACAGATATTTAACAAGGTTCAAAGGGCCCAAAGGAAGGAAGGTACTAATAAGTTGAAGTGATGAATCACTCAACTCCTTTATAAGCTACTCTACTTGTTTGAGTCATGCTAATTAGTTTGTGTACATAAATAACTCGGCCCTCAGGACAGAAGTAATTCTCTGGGACTCAACATGACCCAGATCCTGATAAGCATGTGTTCTCTTTGCCCCAGGTGATACAGGAAAGTGGTTGGCAAGTAAGGTTCCCAACAGTAACATCATGTTCACTTCCACACTAATCCCTAATAAAGATTCCTGAAGCTCGCAGACAGTAATTACTGCTTAATTATTTGTACAGCAAATAAGAGAGGGTCCACACGCACGGGGCAGCAACGGCCACTGAGACTTTAGGCTGCTTTCCGTCCAAGGGCAACACATAGCACAGTGCCACGATTCAGAGCTCGCATAGCACTGGGCATAAGGAAGTGCCTGTTGCATTCTCCCTTGTGTTTTAATGACCTTTATCACCGATTCAAGAAAAACATGGCTAATTTATTCTGCAATTGCCCAATTTAAAGAGGCAACCGAGCAGACCTATTCTGACACGGCATTTAAATATCTTACTAGTGGATTTTCACTGACATTGCACATAATTGTTATACACCACATTGTTGCTGTCCAAATATCTCCACTTGTTATTTTTACTTTTCTACATCATTTGAGCTTGGCAGGTCTTATTTTAAATCATGCGGATATTTCATAATGATTACACCAATAGAAAATCCCCAAAACCGCTTCAAACAAAATCTCTTCACATTGTCTTACAGTGAAGTAAAGAATGTTCAGGCCTTTCCTGTAAATGTATTTTTTGGGAGACTTGTTTTTCTTTGGATGGTGATGATACACAGTACCATGAAAAAAATCAAAGATCTTATATATATATCTTTAAATTAAAAAAAATCAAAACAGTCATAACATACAAGATATTAAATTATCATTTTTCAGCAGATATCTGGAGAGAGTAACCACAAAGGCACAGCCAAATAAGTAAATGAGTTAAGGAGTGATTAAAAGATACAGAGAAATGTATAATTAAGAGATACAGATATACTGTATATATATATATAAAAGGCAACTGTACAAGACCTGGTAGACCACCAAAACTGCCACCAGCAGTATTTTCACAGGTGATTTTCAATGTTTGTTCTTCTACTGTGAGAAAGCAATGCAACACTATGGATTTGAAAGGATGTGTAGCTGGAAAGAAGCTCTAACTGAGAAAAAACAAAAAGACTAAAAAGAAAAAATCTCAAACAAAGAAGCTACTGGTGTTCAGACCTCAACATCACTGAATGTGTTCATAGGTATAATCATGAAAAGCATAAAACACAGCTTTTAAGATTTAACTTTTGCAGTGAACACAAGAAGCACAGACAAATATTCCTGCAGATGAAAAACTGAAGTACGATTAAAATAATGATTAAATTATTATTTTTTTCTTTTCTGATGCTTAAAAAACTCTACTCACTACTTAATATCCATGTGGTCTAATAATTTAAATAAATGTCTAGTCTCTGAACTTTAGACAGTACTGTATGGGAAATGTGGTAATGAAGCATTAAATAGTCTGTGCGGGGCCAGGTCTAAATAAGTTGGACCAACCTTTGTTAAACACACTGATATATGAGCTGTTAGCTGTTCGGGGTCTTTCCTTTTTGTTAGACAAAACAACACTTGGTGCAAGAAAAAGCCTGTCTGAAGATATTAGACAAATACCCTGCTGTAGAATTGAAGGAAACTGATAACATTCAGCAGGCTTCAGAACGCAAAAGGAAATGCTGATATGATTAGAGGCTAACACATCCAACCATGGCATAGACAACCAAATAACTGATTCCACAAAAGCCTGCGGTCTCAGTGTTCTGGCATCCGATATGGTCTTATCTGAACACAGTAGGAAACTCTGCAAAACATTCTTTCTCCATTCCAGATCAGAGCACTTACACATTTTGTATAGAGGTTGCCTGTACTATTTATAGTGTCTAGTGTGAAATTATCTATACGTATGCACTGACCGACCACTTCATTAGGTACGCCTCCTTGTATCTACCCTCAGTGTCCATTTTGTTAGCTTTTACCATATAGGAGCAATTACAGACTGTAGTCCATCTGATTCTGACTTCGTTAGCCCCTTTCACCCTGTTTACAAATGTAAGGACCCCCACAGGACCACCACAGAGCAGGTATTATGTGGGTGGTGGGCTGCAATGACACTGATGTAGATGTGTGTGTTTGTGTATGTGTATGCTGGTGTTAGAGGATCCAAATAATCCCCCAATCAAAACTATTCACGCAACAGCGTCCTCTGGGCAGTGTCCCGTGACCACTAATAAGGGACTAGAGGATGACCAACTGTGCAGCAGCAGATAAGCTACTGTTTCTGACTGTACATCTACAAGGTGGACCGGCAAGGTAGGAGTGTCTGACAGAGTGGACAGAGAGTGGACACTATTGCATCTGATACACTCACACCAGCACAACACACACTAACACACCGACACCATGTCAGTGTCCCTACACTGCTGAGAATGATCTACCACCCACATACCTGCACTGTGGTGAACTAATAAGGGCTCCTATGTAATATTTAAGTGCCTTTAGTGATATGAGTGTACCTGATGCATTGGTCGCTGAGTGTATATATGTAACATTAATTCATAGTAAGATAATTCTGAGGGCACTGAAACAGGCTGCCGTCTTCGGTGTCCTGAAGATTTCTGGAACAATTAACTGGCCAGTAAGGTTAAATAGAGGAACATAAATATGGTGGTATGGAACAAGGCAAGGAAATAAAATAGAAAGAGATAAGAGAAGACGTTATTGTACAATTAAGAGCAAGAGCATAAAAACCTATAAACCATCTTGTCTCTGGCTGATTTGTTTAGGAATAGCACATGTTTGCTAACCTCTGACTCATCGTACCGAGCGAGACAGTGGAGCAGGCACTTGTTAAATAACCTGGTTGTGGTGATTTCGTTATAGCCTCGGGAACTGCGGTCCATACTACACTTCTAGTGTTTCTTTCTTTGAGTGTCAGGTAAATTACAGGTGTCAGTCAGTAACAGAACACAGCCAAAGGCGCCGTGTCTCAACCACATCCAGCTGCTCTACACCTCTGCACTGTAATCCAGTGCTCCACTGCAGGCTCTGAAAGATGATTCTTACTTATTACTCAATACAGAAAGGAGAGCATTCAGTGTATGGAGTGCATACTGTATACTGTACAGAGTGTTATTTATTTATTCATATGCACTCACACAGTACTACAACACTGCAAATAGCAAATTACATGGAAAGGAAGATTTGGAAACAATGTTTGTTAATATAAAGCCAGTCTTTTTGAAAGTATGCATATGAAGCAACACACTACTTACAGTACACTAACACATCACACTTACTGAGTTACTGTACACCAACACACTACCTTCTGTACACTAACGCATCACACTTACTGAGTTACTGTACACCAACACACTACTTACAGTACACTAACACATCACACTTACTGAGTTACTGTACACCAACACACTACTTACTGTACACTAACACATCACACTTACTGAGTTACTGTACACCAACACGCTACTTACAGTACACTAACACATTACACTTACTGAGTTACTGTACACCAACACGCTACTTACAGTACACTAACACATTACACTTACTGAGTTACTGTACACCAACACGCTACTTACAGTACACTAACACATTACACTTACTGAGTTACTGTACACCAACACACTACTTACAGTACACTAACACATTATACTTACTGAGTTACTGTACACCAACACACTACCTTCTGTACACTAACGCATCACACTTACTGACTTACTGTTCACCGACACACTACTTACAGTACACTAACGCATTACACTTACTGAGTTACTGTACACCAACACAATACTTACAGCACACTAACACATTACACTTACTGAGTTACTGTACACCAACACACTACTTACAGCACACTAACACATTACACTTACTGAGTTACTGTACACCAACACGCTACTTACAGCACACTAACACATTACACTTACTGAGTTACTGTACACCAACACGCTACTTACAGCACACTAACACATTACACTTACTGAGTTACTGTACACCAACACACTACTTACAGCACACCAACACATTACACTTACTGAGTTACTGTACACCAACACACTACTTACAGTACACTAACACATTACACTTACTGAGTTACTGTACACCACTATGTAATGTCTAGATTTCTTAATAATCAGAGTCGGTATCATATGTACTGCTGTAAACATGTTTGACAGAACCAACACATCCAGCAGTGTTTGGTGTGGCGGATAACACCACTTGTCATTGAGCTACCACACCACATGAGAGACTGGGAATTGATTCCTGGTCTGGGTGACAATGCTATGCTATCAATAAGAGTCCTTGGGCAAGACTCCTGACCCTACATTGGCCTACCTGTAATATGATTAACCTTGTAAGTTGCTCTGGATAAAAGCGCCAGCTAAATGTACAAAAACGTTTTACATGAATGTAAAATAAATGAGAGGCTGGTGATGAGGTTGATGCAGGGTAAATGCAAACGCTCCATATTTCTTTTATCTTTATTTTAATAAAATTATTACAATCCCATTACACATGCTTTAAAGAGATAACATCTACTGTCTCTGAGAATGGCTTTAATGAAGTGCTCTCTCTCTGTGCTCTCAGCTCTTCTGAGGCCTGGTTTACAGCACAGCCTACTCTGCGTAAGTGGAGCCATCTTTCAGCGAGCAGCTCAGACACTGTTGGCTGACTGGCATTCATCAGCATCAGTCACCTGCCTCTCCTACCTCCCACCACTCAACAGGAGGCGGCCAGGCAGCCGCCAGTACAGCTGAGCCACAGCAGACTCCAGCAGCAGCCATGGCGGGCCACAGCCACTCCGGCTCACACAGGGATAAATAATGACCAGAAACATGATTACCAAGATGAGAAATAACCATGGGCTTTGTTTGAGTGATGCCACCCACCATGCCCTAATGTCTAATTCAATCGCTTGTGCCTGCCTGCCTGCTGCAAGTCATATGTGAGGATTCGGTTTACAGCCTTACTTTGAATGGTGCCAACGGCTGAAGTTCAGTATTTGCTTTCATTTCTTTACCTTCAAGTACTCAGCTCTAATTATCACTTCTCAAGCTAACTGTAAGATGTAGAAACAAGCCAATTAACCCATATCTCAGTGTTACAAGAACTTAGCGTTACTGGCTGATGTAGGGTAAAAAGAAAACATGGCCATATGCATATGGGGCCAGTGCCCAGAATAAGCCTAAATTTACAAAGAACTTCCAGTAAACTGTTTGATCTCAGTTTCTCTAAAGTGTTGCAGAAAACATGTACAGTGCAAAGGTTGCGGGAAGTCCAGTTTAATTTGCAGATACACTAGAAAGCAGCTCCATTTGCAAACTCACAGTATAACACTGGATTCTAGTGACCGCTAGTTCTCACAGACATTACTCTCTGAATTCAGGCCCGTTACGTCACGTTGATTAACTAGAACCATGATCTGTAAGGTGTTGACAAAGGGTAGACTTGTAGGTCTGATAAGACAATGAGATTTACAATATGGCAGACTTGACCAACTAGTTCTAGTCTAAATAACACATTTCAAAAATAATAAGCCATATAATAACTAATCTAACAGTGATTCAAGGCACTTTAGTCCACAATTATCTTAATCTGTGTCCAGGAAACCTGCCCATAGAGTTCATCACATGTTTATGGGTATACTGAAAGATTTATATTCATCTTTATGTTATTATGTTCATAATGGAACAATTTTTTTTTAGTAAAGTGGGTGGGCCTAAACCCCTGCATTCTAGAGGAGGAAGTAAAACTGCAACACTGTCACAGGATAAGAAGTAAGATCTTTTCATATTGTGTCTGAAAATCAGTGTGGAATATTTTCAACTGTCACCATAGAGTATGTGCACTGCTGCATTCTCTTCTCTTGCAAATCAGACTACTGAGCTGACAGAATCGAGGAACTGAGCTTCCAACTGAAAGGAATAATAATCTGTGTTGTGCAGATCCTGCAGCGCTCTGTTATGGCTAGAATTTGAAAAACTAAAATGGCAATTTTGACATTTTATTCTACCTGGTTAAACAGGAGTTACTCTGTAAGGGGCCTCCACAACAAGGAGAAAACTTTATATAGGTTCTCTGAGCCATACTTGGCAAATTTCCCACAAAAAGTTAGGAGACGGAACGTCAACGTAACAGTTACGTCTTGTTTATGTCTTAAGGGTTCGCATTCTTTTGATTCTGTGTGTAGCGCTTGATGTACTGTTGCTCTATGGCCTGGTTTGTTGCGAGAAACAGAATCTCCAATACAATAAAATAAATTCTCCGCTGTCAGCATTTGCATGTAAACAGTGTCCAGCTTGATTTGTAATCTGGAGCCAACACACTCCTACCTTTCAAAGCCCAGCTGTCTTATTGATTTCTCCCATGATGAACCTGAAAAAAGAACAGACAGTAAAGAAGTTAGAAAGAGGTTTAAACAGGTTACTGTGTATATATGTTATATAATATTTATTATGGTGCGGATTTTATATTTCTCATTTTACATCTAACTGCCTGGTTATATATCAACAATGCTAATGCAGGGTGGTAGGATAATGGGCAATATACCATCACCCAGTCACGCCCCTTTACCACAGTTTAGGCAGTTGACAACATTTGTGTGAGGCAGGGTGGGCTGTGAAAGGGTAGGAGAGAGCATGCTTTCAATGTGCACAGAACAAAGTACAGAACTGCAGACTGCTCCTATATCTTATAGCCCAAATCCACAGTCAGCTGTTTCAGCACAACAGGTTATGTGGTAACACCATGCTAAACTCTGTAGCACCTTAAATCAGAACCTTATTCTTTCTATGTTTTTGTAGCTGTTGTTATGGTTTGGTAGTTTTTGCTATAGGTTTAATGAACTGTGTACTTGAAGGCTATATGTAATAGCTATAATGTAACCATGTGAAGTTGTCAAAAAGGCCACTGTTAGTTTTTACCCTCAATAATAAAGAAGGAGATGTTGGGCTGTAATGCTATTTGGAGGGAAGATAAAGGTTACCAGCAGCAGTAAATGATGATAAATGAATACTTCTCTGGTCAACATTTATTGAGCTACACATACAGAAGTGGTGTCTCTCAGTAATGTGTTGGCTAACGCAGCACACGTCTCGGCATGGAGTTGTCGAGGTTCCTAATGGTGTCCTGCGATAATCCATCCCATGCATCTTAAATATTCTCACTCAGCTCCTGCAGACTGTGCGGTAGGGGTGGAGGTGGAGTAACAACAGGCCGCTCATCTCGGTGTTGACTGAAGATGACCCCCTGCCATTTTGAGTCACTCCCTGACAGTCTGGCATGCCACCATTGCAGTCTTTGGTGTCAACGTTGATGGTGTTAAGGGCAGTCGCTGTAACAGTCTACATGCATGTAGTCTTGCAGTTGTCTGCTGATGGTGCCGTCACTAACAGGTTGACTCATGAAGGGCATCACTGCTCACTGAATGTCCACATATGTGCCTGTTGGGTCAGTCAGGGACAGTGATAAGGCTCGGCCGTGCTTATGTCACATGATAAGCCAAGTACTACACCCGAATCATTCACTTGTCTTATGATGTCCTATGATCTATCCACCATGTCTGTTGGTTGATTCTATCTGGGAGCAACTATTTGTGCAACTATTCTTTTGATGATGAGTGTAATAAATTATGTAATAATGATGTAAATCTTTTAAGACCTTGTACAGCCCTGTGAGAGGTCACTGCATGGCTTTATCAGTTAACCATCATGAGAACGATTGGGGGGAAAAGATTGTGTGCTGTTTAGAAAGAAGGTTCTAAGGATAAACAGCAAATAAGGCCTGGTTCAGGACAGCTTGTTAAACAGAACCTATGGCTGAATTACTGGTCCATTAATAACACTATTGCCAGTCATCTCAAGCCTCCTATTTAGTTGATATATATTTTGTAAAGTGACTAAATAGAAGTTCATATAGTCCAGTATGCAGTAAGAAAGATGCCTACCATCGTTTGACTTCTTCTCCATATCCTGTAAATGACTTACAGAAAGGCCTACAAGATGAACACACTGTACCTTCTGTGTTCACAGCCTCCAAACACCTCATTTACAGCATTCCACTGATAGAAAGCATGTGTGGTAAAGCACACCACACACTATGAGACCACTGCAGCCCCATGAGTCAAAGGCAAACCATCATCACACAGGATGCCATGCATAAACCAAGGGCGTTCGGGAAGGAACAGATTCGTATTGCCCTTTTCCTCAAGACTTCATCATGCTGTGGGTCAAATGAGATCAAGAGAGCATAAAAGCACTGAAGCAAGCTGTCACCACAGCATGACGGAGAGAGTCTCTACAGGCCACTACAGCGGACACTGAGTGTGTAACTAGGAATGTGTGTTTACATGGACACTTCCAGGTATTCTGAGCTCCTAAAGGGGGACTTAGGGGGGCTGGGGTGGGGGAGCTCCTAAAGGGGGACTTGGGGCGGCTGGGGTGGGGAATGTCCATGATCTATTTTAATTCTGCTACATGCCTTCCAACAGCAATTAACAGATAAGCAGAATAGTTGACTTAGTCCCTGAATATTAAAGGCATTCCTGTCTTTTATTATTATTCTCCAGTGTGTCCACACATTCGTCTTTATTACAACTTCTACTTTTTCATGAGACTTTCTTTCGGTTTTCCACACTTCCAAAGTTCAGTCTTAGAAGTTGGTTGCATTTTATGCTCTATGCAATACGAGTAATCCCAATCACATTCAGTGATGAGGTCTGGGTGGCCAATCTATATGCTCTTCTGTATGTTCTTCGTTATCTACTGGCTTTTCTCAGTAACGACTTCTTTAACAGCCACACTTCCTTTACAACCCATGGCATTGAGTTGTCTTCTCACAGTGGTATATCTCTTATCAGAACTATCTCCAATACTTTGTACACAAGTTCTGTAATTAGCAATGAATTGTTTAGCAGTTGCGCAGCCTACAAGCTTGCAAGCTACTTTATGCCAAACAGGAAGAGGTTGCAGGAATGCTTGATGGTGCCATTGTGTGGACTTCTTGTTTAATAGTTGAATCCAGTTTGATTTATTGACAGCAGAAAAAATTCTCTGCAAAAGAGACAACAGCTGAGAAAATATGATGGACTTTGCTGACAGGTCTTAAATCACATATCTATATATGTATTTTCACAGCGCTGGTTTGGTATTTTAGAGCACATGCTTCCCGTGCATGGTTCATTATCAGCAAGTGCCAAAATCAGCACGTCTTTGGAGCGTGTTTACACTGGACTGGTGACATTATGCTATCTACTACGATGGACACCTGTGACATAGCAAAGCAAGCTACCAGGGTTTGTTGATGTTGGACGAATCAAGAGAGGATGTTCAGGGCATCTCTGAAGATTCTATGGTATATTGTTCTTAACTACAATAATATATATGAAATGCATACGTATTCTCTGAGGATCACTGACAGTTTACCTTTGCTAAGGTCAGATGCGCTGAAACTGTACACATGCCGAGCATATGTAGTCTCTCTCTCTCTCTTTATGTATATATATATATAGTGCAGTGTCTCAGAGCTGCATTAAAACCACAGGTGAAGCTGAAAGGAAACCACAGGGTACCTTGATTTTGGACTCGTTCCTGCTTCATTAATGCAAGCGTTTGAGTCAAGATTTACTTAAGAACATGCCAAAATTTCAGTGCAGTGGCCGAGCAGTGTTTTCTATTGGCGCTGCGTGCACATTTTGTTTCTCTTTCAGGGGGAACTCAGCAGGACTGGCGCTCTAATCTAGACCTGTGTGCTTCTGGCTAATGTCTATTTCTATTCTAATGTTGGCACCACAGTAACGGCTTTCCCTCAAACACAAATACAGTCAATATTTCATAAACTGATCCTTTTTCATTCACTATACCATATTTTTATTTGCTCAGGTGCTCCGGCAGCATCACATGCATAAAATGCATAACATGTGGCATGAGAATATCTTCATCTTGCATGTCTTCTTTTTAACAGACATTGTGGACCCTCATTGTCAGCCTGGGGGCTTTTACTCGATTTATGTTACTGTTCCAAAGAAAGGCAGAGGATTTCAGTCAATTCTGGACCTCTGGTGGCTGAACTAGTGTCTAAAGGTTCTAGCCTTTTACATGTGACACACTGCTGCTGTTCCTGTGTTCCATGTGTTAGTGTAGTTTAAGTAATGTGTTAGTGTACTGTAAGTAGTGTGTTGGTGTACAGTAACTCAGTAAGTGTAATGTGTTAGTGTGCTGTAAGTAGTGTGTTGGTGTACAGTAACTCAGTAAGTGTAATGCATTAGTGTACTGTAAGTAGTGTGTTGGTGTACTGTAACTCAGTAAGTGTAATGTGTTAGTGTACTGTAAGTAGTGTGTTGGTGTACAGTAACTCAGTAAGTGTAATGCGTTAGTCTACTGTTAGTAGTGTGTTGGTGTACAGTATCTCAGTAAGTGTAATGTGTTAGTGTACTGTAAGTAGTTTGTTGGTGTACAGTAACTCAGTAAGTGTAATGTGTTGGTGTACTGTGAGTAGTGTGTTGGTGTACAGTAACTCAGTAAGTGTAATGCGTTAGTGTACTGTAAGTAGTTTGTTGGTGTACAGTAACTCAGTAAGTGTGATGCGTTAGTGTACTGTAAGTAGTGTGTTGGTGTACAGTAACTCAGTAAGTGTAATGCGTTAGTGTACTGTAAGTAGTGTGTTGGTGTGCAGTAACTCAGTAAGTGTAATGTGTTAGTGTACTGTAAGTAGTGTGTTGGTGTACAGTAACTCAGTAAGTGTAATGCGTTAGTGTACTGTAAGTAGTGTGTTGGTGTACAGTAACTCAGTAAGTGTAATGCGTTAGTGTACTGTAAGTAGTGTGTTGGTGTATAGTAACTCAGTAAGTGTAATGCGTTAGTGTACTGTAAGTAGTGTGTTGGTGTACAGTAACTCAGTAAGTGTAATGTGTTAGTGTACTGTAAGTAGTGTGTTGGTGTACAGTAACTCAGTAAGTGTAGTGTGTTAGTGTACTGTAAATAGTGTGTTGGTGTACAGTAACTCAGTAAGTGTAATGTGTTAGTGTACTGTAAGTAGAGTGTTGGTGTACAGTAACTCAGTAAGTGTAATGTGTTAGTGTACTGTAAGTAGTGTGTTGGTGTACAGTAACTCAGTAAGTGTAGTGTGTTAGTGTACTGTAAATAGTGTGTTGGTGTACAGTAACTCTGACTGATATCTAAGGGAAGGTACTTCTAATTTTACTATCTCTACTTTAACTCAAATACATGGCTTGTGTACTTTGTCCATCACTGCTCCAAAGACATTTTTGAAGTGCATGCAGGCCGCCCTGAATCCCCTCACAGAGCAAAGGCTAACAATCCCTCTGTACTGATGACTGGCTGGTGTAAGCACTCAAAGCTACTCAGAGGCTACTGGACCATGCTCAACACTGGTTCTGTTGGCGAACTAGAAAAAGAACACACTGTCTCCATCACAGATGACACAGTTTATTGGCAAGAACTTTCAAACTAGGTGGCCTCAGCGGTCATGGACCATGCCCAGGCAATTCTGCTATTCATTGGCCGCTTGAGGCTTGGAGCAAGAGTGCAGTCGTTAACACAACTCAAGCTTCTATGATTCCTCACATGACTTGCACAGTACAAAGCATGTTTGGCTCAACGCTGAAATATTCCTGTCATTTAGGATTATTATAAATATTACTGTCCAACTCTGTATGGAAGCAAGGTAACAGCAAAACACAAAACTACTAGCCAAGCCGAGTCAAGATTTATTTATATAGCACCTTATACAATAGAAGTTGTCACAAAGCAGCTTATCAAAGAATCTGGTGTCCGAGCCTCCAGTGAGCAAGTCAAGGGCGACAGAGGAAAGGGAAAACTCCCCTTCAAAAGGAAGAACCCTCAAGAGGACCCAAGACACAAAAGGGGAACCCAGCCTCCTTGAGTCAACACCAGATAACAAGACAAGCAAATGAAAGAACATCAGTGTTGTGTAAGGTAGAGGAATAAATGTCTGATTAGTCTGTAATTAAACAGATTGGTCATCAGATGGGTCAGAAGCATGCAGGTCAAGATATCACAGTTCAAATCACACATGTAATGTTCTCCGTTTCTTACTTTCTCCTCGTCTCCTGCTATCTGAGGAGTGCTGTTGTCTCAGGTGTGTGTGTGTGTGTGTGTGTGTGTGTATTTGTGGGTATGTGTGTGTTTGTGGAGCAGGAGGCCATGCTGGAAGTGGGAGGCAGTGGAGAGCAGCTGCAGGATCTGCTCAAGGCCTCCGCTCTGAATGTAAAGACAATAAAGAGCAGGAAAGCATTAAACACAGGATGAGGTACAGGGGAGGAGCTCTAAATTAAGGCTGCTCAATTCAAAGTGTGATGATTTAATAATAGTGTTCTTTGAGAACAATGAAAATAAATTTAGATGCCAAAGTGATCCTGAGAAAAATAAATGGGCTGCTTTTCAGATTTCCTCTCTGAGACAGGAGTTCAGTCAGTTCATCAAAAGGAGCTAGCAAGGGTTAGAGCACTTCCACCTCCGTACACATTTGGGTGACTACAATGTGAGAGATTAATACACTTGGCTGTCTCTGCCTTATAGACACTAGATAGATTCCATTAATAGGGTCAAGTCAATACTTAAAGGAGAAGTCCAGAGATAAAAAAAATCTTTATAAGTAAATATTTCAAATGTAAAAAAGTCATCTAGAGCAGCCTGATGTGAAATGCTTGGTTCTATAGAAACATGCTGAGTCAGAGTTGTTCACAGAGGTGGTGATGGGAACCAGATGTCTAAAGAGTTTAATGCCTCTGAAAGCTCCCTCACAGAAAGTTGTTACATGGTTAGCTGAATACTGTCTGACTGTTCCAGGTTCGAGTTTTGACTTGAACTGTATTTTAATCAATTTATTTCAATCTGTTCATAGTGAAGAGGAACACTCAGGACTAACACAAGAGGAACCCACGATAAAAAAACATTTTCAAATTTCACCATCATCAACATTACATATAATCACTTTCCAAAGAAAAACTTCTTTTTTTTTTTCACCTTTAATGCATTGTTTAAACACAGCAACACACTGCTGTTGTGTAAACATTTCATGATGGATGGACCAACAGAAATAGCCCAATAGATAAATAGCCGTTTTTGAGATTTGGACATTTAGCGATGGCATATAAACTCAAAAGACACGTGTGCAGGTTCACTGGTGATTTTTGATGTTAAATAAAATGGCTATATTTGTGTTGTAGACACAATGAGCCCATGTTCCTATCACCACCACTGTAAAGACATTTGTAAAGACTCCACAATTAACCATTTTATGTATAACACCTTTAAATGACATGGTTTGCAGTTCGGAATAAACCCACAAGAAATTTAGAAATGGAATTCTCCTTAAAGTCTATGTTTACACTACCAGGTTGAAACGACAAAAGTCACGTTTTATATCCCAACATAGAGAAGTCTAGGTCTGTATCTATAGAGAAGTCTGAGTCTGTAAGTATAGAGAAGTGTGGGTCTGTAAGTATAGAGAAGTGTGGGTCTGTATGTATAGAGAAGTCTGGGTCTGTAAGTATAGAGAAGTCTGGGTCTGTATGTATAGAGAAGTCTGGGTCTGTATGTATAGAGAAGTCTGGGTCTGTATGTATAGAGACGTCTGGGTCTGTATATATAGAGACGTCTGGGTCTGTAAGTATAGAGAAGTCTGGGTCTGTATGTATAGAGAAGTCTGGGTCTGTAAGTATAGAGAAGTCTGGGTCTGTATGTATAGAGAAGTCTGGGTCTGTATGTATAGAGACGTCTGGGTCTGTATATATAGAGACGTCTGGGTCTGTAAGTATAGAGAAGTCTGGGTCTGTAAGTATAGAGAAGTCTGGGTCTGTAAGTATAGAGAAGTCTGGGTCTGTAAGTATAGAGAAGTCTGGGTCTGTAAGTATAGAGAAGTCTGGGTCTGTAAGTATAGAGAAGTCTGGGTCTGTATGTATAGAGAAGTCTGGGTCTGTAAGTATTTATAGAGACGTCTGGGTCTGTAAGTATAGAGAAGTCTGGGTCTGTAAGTATAGGGAAGTCTGAGTCTGTAAGTATAGAGAAGGCTGGGTCTGTAAGTATAGAGACGTCTGGGTCTGTAAGTATAGAGAAGTCTGGGTCTGTATGTATAGAGAAGTCTGGGTCTGTTAGTATAGAGACGTCTGGGTCTGTATATTTAGAGACGTCTGGGTCTGTAAGTATAGAGAAGTTTGGGTCTGTATGTATAGAGAAGTCTGGGTCTGTAAGTATAGAGAAGTTTGGGTCTGTATGTATAGAGAAGTCTGGCTCTGTAAGTATAGAGAAGTCTGGGTCTGTATGTATAGAGAAGTCTGGGTCTGTAAGTATAGAGAAGTCTGGGTCTGTATGTATAGAGAAGTCTGGGTCTGTATGTATAGAGAAGTCTGGGTCTGTAAGTATAGAGAAGTCTGGGTCTGTAAGTATAGAGAAGTCTGGGTCTGTAAGTATAGAGACATCTGGGTCTGTATGTATAGAGAAGTCTGGGTCTGTATGTATAGAGAAGTCTGGGTCTGTAAGTATAGAGACGTCTGGGTCTGTATATATAGAGACGTCTGGGTTTGTAAATATAGAGAAGTCTGGGTCTGTAAGTATAGAGAAGTCTGGGTCTGTAAGTACAGAGAAGTCTGGGTCTGTAAATATGGGGAGATCTGGGTCAGGAGATCTCTTGTCTGTAAGTATAGAGAAGTCTGGGTCTGTAAATATAGAGAAGTCTGAGTCTGTACGTATAGAGACGTCTGGGTCGGTATGTATATAGAAGTCTGGGTCTGTAAATATAGTAAGGTCTGAGTCTGTAAATATAGAGAAGTCTGAGTCTGTACGTATAGTGAAGTCTGGGTCTGTATGTATAGAGAGGTCTGGGTCTGAAAGTATAGAGAAGTCTGGGTCTACACGTATAGAGAAGTCTAGGTCTATACATTTTCTACAATTAACTGTTTAACACAAAACCCCCAGAATGGCTGTTATTTCAACATCTGAGTGATTATGTAGACAATTTGAAAAACGAGTGGAATTTAATTAAATTTAACCCAGAGAGACAATTTCAGGACCACACAAATCTGATATTTTCAAACGTGATCTGAGCCGCTAGACTGGCTCCATATCTGATTAAACCATGGGACCTTGAGAATGGGAATGGTTGAATCGGAATTGATCTGTTTATTTTGGGGGGGTGGGATTTCCACCGTGTACACATATTCCCGTCATCATCCCAAATTCACAGCATGGCAGCAGATGCTAACCTGATGTTTCTGCTAGTAAATGCTGCAGACGGCCTAAACCATCTGGCCTTTATTCAGCTTCTGCCCTAATCATGAACAGCCGAGAGCTGATCAGAGCTAATGATCTTTGTGATGAAGGGTCATTTTGCTAGTTCATGTAGTTAATTTGTTGCCAGTTGTAATGTACATGAATCATTTATGTGAAGTTACTGTGCAGGCTGTGTGCATGTGGGTCATTTCAGGGCACTGGTATGTTCAAAATATGGACAGTTAAGGTTCACGTAGATACATTGGACCTATGTGTGTGGTTTGTAATTTGTAAGTAGCCTTTTACTGGCTACTTACAAACGTTTTCCTGGCTGTTTTGATGTTAACAAACGTTATCTACGTGCATCTACACTCATCGTAAAAATAGTAGTTGCATCCGGAAGGAATCAACCAACAGGAATGACATGTTTGACATTACACGCCATGTTTCTTACACATGTGAAGTAAACAAGGATAGAGCTTATCGCTGTACATGACTGACCAATCAGCCTCCATTAGTCATCCTGTTAGTGCCAGCACCATTGCCAGATGGCAACATGACATAGGACTACATGAACGCAGACCATTATAACGGCTGCCCTTAAAACCACATTAACATCGTCGTGGAGTGATGTGTCTTGGTGGAGACAACAAATGAGTCTGACCGTGTGGTCAGTGCTAAAATAAACGGTTTGCTGTGATGCGTCACATGTCCAGAAGGCCTGGTGTCACTCCACCTCCACCCCTACTGCAACATTTGCAGAAACTGTGTGCGAATATTCAAGCTACATGGGATGGATCATCGAAAGACACCATTAGGAACCTCTATAGCTCATGTTGCATTAGCCAACATGGTGGCCTGACTGAATGTATGTGTAACATAATAAATATTGCCCATATCCATCTAAATGTATCATCAATTATTGTTTCTGGTAACATTCATCTTCCTTCCCAACAGCACTGCAATCTTCTATGTGCAACTATTCATTTGATGACAGATTTGTATTTGAGAACCTTATAACACATGAATCATGTCCATCGGCTACAGTGGTGGATGAAGTACACAAACCATGAAGTCGGGATACCCGAGGTAAAAGTAAAAGAAGATCATCCTCCCTTTAGTCCTCCACTGGAGTAAAAGTACTGAAGTATTTACCTTCTAAAGTACTTACGTAGGGAGAGTAACAGTAGCATGATTTATTATGGTTCTAACGTTCTTATTATTATTTTTGGAACAAGAGTCCTAATCAACTCATTGCAGGTGAAGAGACTCTAGTGTCACTGTTGGTTTTAATAGGAGGTCATTAATTAGTCTGAAACTGATGTCTATTCACATGATTATGAGCATGAAATATAACTTTTATAAGCTTAAAAGCACAAAAAAGCGAGAACCAAGTTCTGTCAGACAGCTCAACACAAGTCAAGTCAGATCAACAAAAAGTGACTCCTGCTCCCTGATTGGTGGGCTCACTTCACACTTCTTTTATTTGGATGTTTACGTTTTATGCACACATAAGACAAAAGGAAGGACAGATTTGTTGATAAGGTAGTGGAATAAACAGTAAGATATTTGAGTTAAAGAGTGGTATGGAAAATGGAATTTCTTGAACATGTACCAAAATGCTACATACAGTACAGTAACTAAATGCATGTCCACCACTGATCAGCTGAGGCCTTAGCATTTCAGTGCTCGAGAAGGTGTCAACATTGCTAACTGTAAACCTCTGCACAGGCCACTGGAGTCTCTGTCAATGAAATTCTATCCAAAACCACTCCACCCCTTTCAAGACGCACAAACTCAGCACTACATCATTACCCCGACCTTGCGTGGGTAAAGATTTGAATCTGGCCTTTGTTAAAAGGCCTTGCGCAAAAAATATGGGCTAGAGAGCAGGGGTATTTTTAGAGCATGTGGGTTGCGCATCCTGGGGAAGACAATTCATATCGTGAATTATCGTGACGACACAAACACTCTAGAACAGGTTCGGACATTTGTTATTACTGGCAGCGAGTTCAGCATGGCGACGGATGAAATGTCTGCCTGCTGGCTTTAGAACGAAGCTGCTGTAGCTCATACGACTGCCAGAGAGGCGAACAATGGCTTATTAATTCACAAGAGGAGGTCACAGTGAGGTGGGAGTCGGAGTGACGTCCGATTGGTGGGCCTTAACACAAAATGCCTTCACATTCCAAAATCAGCATTCAGATTCATCGCTGATCTGGTGGATATGTGCAACTGTGAGAGTCTAGTGCAAAAAGTGTTGCTGCTACAAACTCTTTATCACTGAAGCACTTCACCATTTTAGATCACTGTGTACTGGATGTTTTAATATAAAACCTATAACACCACACAGTACGTTTGGTCAAGTACGTCGCTTGGGTCTTCATGTAATCTTTACATGCCCTGGTTCAGGCTAACACCTTTTATAACTGTCATTCTTCCTACATAGCTGTCACACTGAACCGAACAAGCTGTACAATACTTACTTATAACCACAGCTCTGCTACTGCCTACTGATGATCTACCAATACTGATCTTTTAAAAAAGCTATTTATATTGAGCTATTTTTAATTGCAACACTTCACTTATGCTTTAAAAAGTCTAAACCCCATTTCCAGAAAAGTTTATAAATATTGTAAAATGTATTAAATATAAGAATCTGTTGTTTCTCTTTGTTTCTCTGTAAATGTAAACGGATTTTGAATTTAATGCAACACATTAAAAACATCCGAACATTAAAAAATATACCAATGAATTGGTGACAGGTGAGGGGTCATGAATGGGCATAAAAGTAATGTACAATAAGGCTCAGTGTTTGCAAGCACTTGGTGCCCAATCATCAAAGAAACCTGAGGGGATCAGCAACAAAAACATTTTCCAGCACGTTCTTTAATAAGAACAGAGTTCTTTCACATTATACATAGCGCTGTGAAATGACTCCAGGAATCTAGAGAAATCTCAGTCCATGTAGGGCAAGACTGAAAACAACTGCTAAATCTCCATATACTTCAAGCCCTTCACTTATGCTTTTAAAAGTATAAACCCAATTTCTGGAAAAGTTTGTAAAAATGTGTAAAATGCAATAAGAAATTACTTATTGTAATTTGATGTAGCGATGTAGGGATGTAGTGTTTTGGCAGACCAAATTGACTGACTACTGTAAATCTACACCAATTTTGAATGTAATGCACACACATAAAGGTTGGGACTGGGAAAAACAAGAGTGAGAGGTATATATCACTTTTAAGGTACACCATTTTTAAACTTAGTAAACAGGTGAGAGGTGAGGGGTCATGATAGAGTATCAAAGTAGTGCCCAACAAAGGCTTAGTTAAGTTGGGACATAGCTAAACACTTTGAGCCAAATCGTCAAAGAGACCTGAGTGAACCATCATTTTTTAGCACATGTTTATTAAGAAATTAGATCTTTGATATATACCATGCATCACATTGTCAAATGATTCTGGGAATCTGGAGAAAACAATGGCTGGATACCACTGCTCAGTCTGCACAACCTTCAAGCCCTTAGATGGCACTCCATTAGAAACAGTCATGCTGTTGTGTTAAACACAGTTACACTGGGTAGCACCACAACTCATAGCACAGACATGTGCTACAGTGGCATGGCTTCACAGACACTGAGTGTGTGCTTGACCTGCCTGCCTGAGGTCCGGATTTGCCTCTTACTGAAAATGTATGGTGCATCATGGAGGAGAGAATCAGACAACAATGACCACAGACTGCTGAACAGCTGAAGTCTTGTATCAAGCAAGACTGGGACTGTTGGAAAACTCCAACAATTAGGATCCTGTATTTCAAGATGATTAAAAAGTAAAAGCGTAATTTTGTGTGTCGCATCAAATTTCTACATCTTCTACATCAAGTTCACTGAAGTTAGTCAGTGACTACATAGAAACTCTTTTATCAGTTAAATAAAGGTTCAGAAGGATTAATACATTCTTGTTTTTACTGGATTTTACAAAATGTTCCAAGTTTTCTGGAAAATGGGATTCCATTCTTCCATATATCTTATCTAAGCCTGTTCTTGTAATTTGCGTACACATCTTTTACCTGCAATTGCCGTACCTGACTGCACGCCTTTGATTGTGAGCACAGGATGTTCTGTAATCTGTCAAGAGATCCAGTCATGCTAATATGAAACTGATGGCTAAAGATCCCAGTGCTGAGGAAGACAAAGCATCAATCTGACCTAAATAGGCCTGACTGGATTTTCATTCAGAAACAGCTTTGCACCTGTTTTTGAGCTTTCTACTGGATAGTTTCTGGGATTTCAAACAGAATTAGTCAAAGTCATGATTGTGATCAAGCACAACATGCAGCATCCTGATCAGTGTAAAGGCAGGCAAAGTGACAGGCCTTTAAATGTCATTTACTGTGACTGGTCAGTTCTTTCTAAATAAAGTGCAGATATAAGTCTCCTTGTGCTTTCCATCTGGTACAGAGATGTGTGAGAATTTTAGACAGTAATATAGAAGCAGTGAGGAGTGAAATGACTTTTATAGGAAAGTAATTAAAGCTACAAAATGGTTTCCTGAAGAAAAGTGATTAAGCAGCTTGTAAGCAACATGTTGGTAGGCTGTTGCTAATGTGTGCTAAAAATGAATTGATGCATAGGGGAGAAACGAAGGATGGAAAAATGAGGATAGAGGAGGGTGGGTCAGAATGTTAATGGATCAGAGTTTGAGCATCTGCCCTGAGTAAGTACATGTAGTTTGGTGGCTGTAAGTTAAGAGTATCAATAAGGTTTGAATGAGGGTAAAAATGTTTGGGACTTTAAGAGAGGAAAAAGTGGAATGGAGAATAAAAACAGACGAGTGCAGGTCAGACCAACAGTGAATTAGTGCTCGAGAGTCTGCCCTGAGGTAGTGTAAGTGAAACGGTGTTTGTCGATCAAGTGAAAGCACAGTAGATGGGTATGTACTTTTCCAACCCATTCCTTTTGGTTTTTCCTAAAACTGTAGGTCGGACCAAAAAGCTGTATACAAGCATTTCCAATGCTCTCTTATCCAAGAAGAAGAAGAAGAAGAAGAAGAAGAAGAAGAAGAAGAAGAAGAAGAAGAAGAAGAAGAAGAAGAGGAAGAAGAAGAAGAAGAAGAAGAGGAAGAGGAATAAGAAGAAGGAGAAGAAGAAGAAGAGGAGGAAGAAGAGAAAGAAGAAGAAGAAGAAAAGAAAGAAGAAGGAGAAGAAGAAGAAGAGAAAGAAGAAGAAGAAGAAGAAGAAGAAGGAGAAGAAGAAGGAGAAAAAGAAGAAGAAAAAGAAGAAGAAGGAGAAGAAGAAGGAGAAGAAGAAGAAGAACAAGAAAAAGAACAAGAGGAAGAAGAAGAAGAAGAAGAAGGAGAAGAAGAAGAAGAAGAAGAAGAAGAAGGAGAAAAAGAAGAAGAAGAAGAGGAAGAAAAAGAAGAAGAAGAAGAGGAAGAAGAAGTAAAGTGAACACGTATTGAATACATGATACAGGTGTGTTAGGAGTCAGTTTAGGTAAAAATGTGGGCTGGCATGTGAACTCAAGGCCTGATTTGAGATCCACTTCTTTCGGGAACCAAAACATGTTCCTTCTATGGCATCAGTTCAAAGAACCGTTTTGGCACTCACTGTTTACCTATCAATAAGCTTCCGACTGTAATTGCCTTTCACTGTGGTTTAGTCATCACACATTTAGCTAGCGTTTTCAGACATTTAGTTCATTGACAGTTTGGGAATGCTTCATGCAGGAGCTTGGCGCTTGCCATAGCACTCTCTATGAGACCGTAGAGACTCATTTTTCACATCCTTTCATCTGTAGACCTCCCTAGGTGTTCTCCACAGAAAGAGTGCTTGTTTTCCTGCACTTTGCTGCAGCCCAGCTCTGAGGAACGCATGGCTGAAAAACGTGGCGTCTTTTTTTGATGACTGACTCTAATTTATTTCCCGCCAACAGATACTGGGAAGGAGATGTCATCTTTGGCACGAGCATTGCCTCCAGCGATTTTAAAGATGTCAGGAGCAGAAACATGGAGGTGCTGATAAGTGGAGCACTGTCTCAATAATTGCGCTGAGCTCATATAGAGTTATTGTCCGTGTGCTACATATATTAGTGTGTGCTGGTAAGAGAGAGGAGCTTGAAACTTCCATCACGTTGACCATACACACATGGAGACCTTGTGGCGTTGGGGTGTGTGGGGAGGAAACAAATGTTGGAAGCAAAAGTTTAAACATCCTAAACTTAACATAAAGTTGTTTTATTTGTTTATGTGAAATGTTCCATGGTTTGTGTAGGTCTCACAGGTTCTTCATGTCACTGGTGCATGCCTACTTCAATCTACTGCTGCTATTAGTGTGCTATAGTAGTATCTGCATGACATGTCGATAAGACATACCACTCCTCAGAGTCTTATGATGCGACCTCTCTCCAACTCCAACTACTCAAATTGCTTTCCAACTCTTCTCTGAAGCATACTTTGTTAGCGGAGGATTCCACCAACACGAGAGCGCGAGTCAGAATGGAAAGCACGCACAACCGAACAACTTCATATAGTCAGTCAGCTACAGAGATAAGGCCTGTCCTTGCTCACGTATGGCCGACCATGAAAGTTGAATCATTCACATTTACATTTACGGCATTTATCAGACGTTCTTATCCAGAGCGACTTACAACCGTGCTTAGTGTTCCATTGGATAATATTCCAGCTAGTATAGGAAGGTCAGAGCCTAAAACTCACCATGAGCTCAGACACTGCCCGAACAGGGGGCCAGTGCTGGTACCTAGAGATTAATACACAGACATAGAGCAAGTAAAGCATTACCTGGCAACCCCAGCCCAGTGCTCATTCACATGTCTCATGATGTCAAACCTACCATCCAAGTTTCATTCCTGCTAGTTGGGTCCTTCTTGGTGCAATGATTTTTTGATGATGAGTATATATTATATCTAAGTTTGTTTACTTTTGGCAATATTTCTGTTTTATGGACATTAAATAATGCACACATTCAAATCAGGTCAATTTAATGCATTACTATTGTAAATGTTGAGTCTTATAGTAGGCATTTACCTGGATTAGACTTAAGTATCAGTCTAATGCATGCACACTGGTTAAATCTCTTAATACAGCCTGACTGACATATGCGATAATAACTGCCTGTCTGATAATGAAAATCAAAGATTATGTTGGTATCAATAAAATATTGATATTATCTTTTTTGGAAATATCATACAATTCTGGTCAGAGCCACTGTTAGTTCCAGTGACCCTCCCCTTAGCACGCTCACTTGATATTCAAGCAATTATTTAGCAATTGCTATGAATTACTTGATAACTACTATAAAACCCCTGCTTATATTATGTCGTTATGAGCGTGAGGAGTAGAAATATGGGCCAGCATACAGTTGCTTTCAATTTAAGGTGTTCTAAATATGGTTTAATCCAAGCAACTGCTCCGTCCTCCCTTTAGAGTATCAGTTTAAATACAGGACTAAAGCCTCTTATCCTACATTAACATTTGGCAAGTATATAGCTAATGTGGTTTGTCCAAACACCAGGTGTTTCCAAACATCGTTTGCAACTCAGCTGCCACTTCCTGTCTATGGTGTGAGGGTGAGGACAGACTGGACTCTTAGAATCCTTACTGAGCTCAGCCTGTACGTATGCCTTATTATGTGGAACTGTGTTAATGCTGATACCAGATCCTTTTAAAACAGACAGGGCAAATAGGAAGGCGTGGTCAGTCCTGCTGGGTTCTGACTGCAGATGACTGTCACTCTTCCCACTGCTGACCTGGACTAAAACAAAGGAAACTGGGCTGGAGCGTCAAACAATCGCACAGTGCTTCTTGTTTATGTGTCAGCTTCCAGAACATTCTGTGATTATTTAAGGGCTGGACAGAAGTTGTAAACAGGCACTGAGAAATGCATAGTCATAGCTGAATGCACTGAGCTGACACCATTATAAAAACCACTGTTTATGTCTTCAGTAGTTTAATAGTCAAACCAGTGCGCTGATATATCCTTTTAGGTTGACACTGGGGCAGAAGTTCAGACCGCAGAAAGTGGACCTAATGTCAGGTTCTGGAACTGACCCCTATTGAACTTGGAGGACGAATTACAGTATGCTTCAAATTTGTATTTTTTCTTGCACCTGGGCACTGAGTGGTCCCATAAACCTTGTATCTGTGGTCAGGACAATGAGGTTTTGAAAGTTTATTTATTTTCCAGAACATGTGCGATACATTGGGTGCTGAGTAGACTTTAAGTAGCTTCTGGAACTGTGAAAACTCTCGAGAAGTTTATAGAGCTGTCTGGACCTTTCTAGAACTTTGGATAATTGAACTTTCTAGAACTGTCTGGGACTGTCCAGTAGTATACATAGAAGTGTAAATACAGGTGCGGTAAAAAGCCATTTCAGTTCATGGTCCAGCTGAGTAAGTGGATAGTGGATACAGAGCTACATTTAATTTAGAGGGCATCAAGAGGCTGCAGCATCCGGCAGATGCATTCTACTACATCTGTGGCCAATTTATAAAGACAAGAGGGAAAAGTACTCAGTGAAAGCATCTGCTAAGATGTGAAAGGCCTATGAAGGCCATACTTCAGCATGACAAGACAAACCGGGCACACCTCGTTTCATGTGCGAGCACTGTAGGAAAACTTATTGAAGGTAAGGTGGACGATTGCTGCTCGTTTAAATGGCAGAAATGAATTTCATACAATATTAATGATTCATTGAAGTTTAAAAGTTGTTATTAGGAGATGTCAAAATGTTTGATGTTCTAGCTTAAATATAGTACATTACAATATACAGGGGTTGGACAATGAAACTAAAACACCTTTCATTTTAGTGTGGGAGGTCTCATGGGCTCAACTGGACCAGCCTGGTGGCCAATCTTCATTAATTGCACATTGCACCAGTAAGAGCAGAGTGTGAAGGTTCAGTTAGCAGGTAAGAGCACAGTTCTGCTCAAAATACTGCAATGCACACAACATTATGGGTGACATACCAGAGTTCAAAAGAGGACAGATTGTTGGTGCACGTCTTGCTGGCGCATCTGTGACCAAGACAGCAAGTCTTTGTGATGTATCAAGAGCCACGGTATCCAGGGTAATGTCAGCATACCACCAAGAAGGACGAACCTCCACCAGCATCACGTAGTGACCTGGCCACTATCCTGCAAGAAGAATGGCTTAAAATCCCTCTGACCACTGTGCAGGACGCAGTATATGTCATTCCCAAGACGAACTGACGCTGTTTTGGCCGCAAAAGGAGGCCCTACACCATACTAATAAACGACTGTGGTCTAAAACCAGGTGTTTCAGTTTCATTGTCCAACCCCTGTATGTTTTATTCACTGTGTTACATCACTAGGTAAGTTTTTATTTAGTTCTGCTGCTTACAGAATTAAAGTCAGTGAGCAATAGAGCTGTTTGTGTTTATGCTTTACACATAAGCAATTAGAATATAACACATAAAAGCCAGGAACAAAAATCATGTAATGTATTGTAGTTGACACCAGAACAACCGTTGCAGAGAAGGTTTCTTTTGTTTGGCTGCTAAGAAGAATTCTTGCACACACATTTAAGATCTACTCGATACAGAAACTGGATCTGTGTGAAGATGCTTTAGCGTTAGAAGAACTGCACTGGTTCCTTATTGTTGTATAGGGGATATATAAAAACCTAGGAACATCTTTGAAGTTTAAAGAAGCTCCACCCATTATAAGGATTCTTAATACTTACATATTTAAAAATAGTCCTCATCCTAAACATACAGTTCTAAGAATATGCCCATGACATTATTTAGTGGTTCTTTAAATCAGAAAAGGTTTTTTTCATACCGGTGCAGTGACATATCATGTGTTCAAACAATATAACTAATTCACCAAAAATGAGAAACTGAACAGATCGAGAAAGACAACAAAACGATCATTTCTACACCTCCCAGAAAAGTAATATAGCTGAAGTAAATGTGCTTGGATCAGCAGCAGTGTGCATGTAGTGGGGTCACTGAGTTCGTCTGCCGGTCAGAACACAAATTCAATTTAAATTTATTACCTAGACCTTTAAAGTGAACAGTTTTGTCTCAAGAGAGTTAAAAATAATGTGGAAAATCGTAACCTAATATAAAGCCCATCAAGCCTAGACTGGGAGTAATTTATGCAACCGGACACAGTAATGAACTCATACCTGGTTCACAGAATGGTCAAAAACTGATATTAACATATCTGACATTTAAATGAAAGATCTGGAATAAACTCCCCCTGCTAGAAAAAGTACAGAATGGTTATTCATCTAAATAGTTGATAGTCTCAGATCAGACTCATTATCATGGGAATACATGATGACCTTTGACTTCAGAAGATGCATTGGATGAGCAGATATCTATAACCATTTAGTTACACATTATATATGCAGGTAATACAATGCGATATTAATAACAAGGGGTCAAGCATGCAGCATGACAAACACCACACAGAGGGAAGCAGCACATCTGTTCTACATGTGCTCCAGTCACCTGGCTGTATTCTGCCCAGCTGCCCAGAGAGCTGAACTCTGACCTCTTCCAAAGCACAGCGAGAGAGCTATGTGTGTGCGTTTGTATATTTATACAACAGGTATCTCCAAGGATACAATCTGATTGGTTGAGAAACACTCTAAACAGAACCTTCTTGTCCTAACAAATGCATCATTACACTTAGAACAAGCCGCTAAGTGATGACATCGTTATGCCCTGCGGTCAACTTTCACCAGGTTTCTACTTTAGCACATACAAAAACAGAAAGCCCATTTGGTCAGACCTGCAGCCCACTTAGTCAAATTATGTAGAAGACCGTCACAGTGAGACTACATCATACAGGTATCATGATACCTGCTGTTACCCTTAAAGTCCACTCCACTCATTTTCAATTTCTGAATAGCTCAGTCCTTGATATGTAAACAGATTCATTCAGGGAGGTTTGGTGTGAAATGGTTCATTGTGGGGAACTTACAGACTAATAGGAACCAGGGGTCGCCGTGTCTATAACACAAACACAGCCATTTTAATTACTATCCAAAACTGATCCTACATATGTCTTCTAAGCTAATGTGAAGTTAATAACATTATTATGATGATCAAATTGTCAGAAATCAGAGGAGTCAGAAAAAGTATGTTTTCTTTGGGGACTATTCTGCATTACAATGCCCTTCATTTGCCCATATATGTAATTGAGTGAGAAAGCCCCAGCACCACCCTGCGACCCTGAAGGATAATCATTTTAGAAGATGCATGAATTAATAAATATATTGAACTTTTTAATGTAATAACTTTCTATGAGGGAGATTTTAGAGGTATTCTCTTTTCTGTCACCCCCACTGTCAACAGCTCTGAAGTGTCTTTAGAGCATTTCACACCAAACCACCATGACTGACTTTTACATCTCAACCATTTAACTATGTAATTTTTCCTTTTTTAGAAAGTTGGTGGAATTCCCCTTTAAGCAAGCGGTCGCCATCTGTGATTACCTAAACAGGCCTACACTGGCCAGAAACTGACAGAATACAACTCAGCAAACAGGATGGGCTGGGTATAACGCTTTACAGACTGACCAGAATAATACAGCATGCTGGCTAGTCTGGCAAACACTGAAAAGCCTGAGCTGAACCTGATATTGAGAGGTTTTATGTGCAAGACTCTGCTGTTCCTGTGACAGAAGGAACTGGCAGTATTAAAGCTTGTGTCTTTTGTTTTGTCTTTATTTTGCAGAACTGTCAAACAAAATCACAGATAAGACAGACAATCTACTTGCTTTTGGCTGGTGGCCAGGCCAAATCATACTAGTGATGGTATTCCCAATAACGCACTCCTTCTTGTGTTGAGTTCTTGTGTTGGGTTTATGTGTCCAGCTTGCATCCATTCACTTTCTCCCTCTCTGTGCTCACTTCTTACAAACACTACGCTGTTTGTAGTTTCATTGTTTTGCTCATCTGTGTAACATACACAGTGTATGTTATGTTTTCGGTCACAGTTGGCTTCACAGGTCAGTTTATGTGAAAGAATTGTGAAACGGCTGCTTCAGACCTGACATCAAGAGTTACTGATGTTCATAAACCTGAGACATGACGAATACACAGATGTAAACTTCGTAAGTAAAACTCTTTGAGAGCAAACAGTTTAAATGGTTTCATATGCCAGCTGTTATCTGTTTTTACCATGTGGTCGGCTTTAATTACAGTGTGCTTGACCAGACAGAAAAGTCATTACAATTAGTTCCTCACCATAAACATTTTTCAGGCTGAATAAAACTTCTGGTACATTCAGGCTTTGTATAATCCAGGCGTGGCAGCGCATTCCTTCACTTCATAATCAGTAAATTCATCCAGACCGATATATAGAGAGCTATATATAGACAGAGCTATTATGACTGGGGTGTTTGCTGTCTGACACACTTAGACCATCACACCAGACTGCACTGATATGTATAAACTTGTCCTACTTGATCTAATTTGCCCATGATATGAAATGCAAGTGGTTAAATGAGCCATTCACACTTAAAATGATGGTTCTTCAAGGGTTCCTTGGTAAAAAAAAAAAATGGTTCTACTGCATATAGCATCTAAAAGTGTCCTGGTATTGTTACAAACTTAGCAACGTAACAACAGAAGAACCTTTTTGGTGCTGCAAAGAACCCTTTTCAAAGAGAACTCTAGTTGCACAAATACTTGCACCGATCAATCAACAGGAATTAAATTTGGTAGGTGGGTCTGACATCGTGCCACTTTGTGATGTAAGCAAGCTGACCCAACAGCCACGACTGTGGACATTCAGCGAGCAGTGATGCACTTCATGAGTCATAGAGGAAGTGGCAGCACCATTGGCAAAGACCGAAATGGTGCTGTGCCAGACAGTCATGGGGTAACTCAGAATGGCAGAAGATCATCCTCAGTGATCAGTCCTGCTTTTGTCTTGGCGGAGACGACCAACAAAACAGCACCAAGGTGAACGGTTTGTTGCCATGCGTCACATGTCCAGAAGACCTAGTGTCACTCCACCTCCACCCCTATTGCTAAATTTCCTTCAGGATCAATAAAGTATCTATCTATCTATCTATCTATCTATCTATCTATCTATCTATCTATCTATCTATCTATCTATTGCAAATTCTGCTGTATAAGAATATTCAAGCTGCATGAGATGGATTATCCTAGGGCACCATTAGGAACTGAGACGTCTGCCTTTCGACAATGAGTGTAGAACCATTTTCTTGACAGTAGAACCTATGAGGAACCATCTTTTTTACAAATGGCTGATTTTAGTAAAGGCATTTATAGGCAAAAGTAGTGCAAGTGTTAAAGATCTCAATCCAGCATGATGTTCTGGTGGTCCCTCTAGGAGGTCATGGCTCTTATTCTTTTCCACACTTTGCTTTTTTTTATTTCCCATCTGAGCAGTTACATAATAACCATCTTAAAGCTTTTTTTTATTTTCTCTTAAAACGGCAGGAATGAGCTTATCTTTCAATTAATCTTTAGTGAGTCTTAGCTGGCAGCTAACTTTACTTACATTCAAACAAACGTTCTGTGAAAAAAGCCATTAACACACATTTACAACAGCGCAGCAATGCCCTGTCTAGACCGAATTTACAATTTCACAGTGACGTCACTGGAGAACCATTCACGACGCTGCAAAATAAATATTTGCAAGGGTCTCTGATGAGAACTTAAACTTTCGATCGAGGGCCCCTGCTCGTCATTTGCACATATTTTATGACTGCGCACCGACACGAGACAGATGACCTTAGGCCCAGATTCTGCGTTCGAGTGCAGTTCTGCTGGGCTCGGCCGCTTTTTTTCTCTTCATTATGCACAGATTCCCATCTTGCGCACAGATGTTGTGGCTTAGAGCTGCCCGGAGAGTGTGGCTTGCGCCGTGTGCCTGTTGCGAGCAACGCTGTTTGGGTCGACGCCCAGCGCTGCTGTGGGGCTCCGGTGCTGCAGCCCCTCGTGTCAGGGGTAACGGGATCCAGGTGAGGGGTGTTGACCTCAGGTCACCCGTGCCAGGCCTGGCCCAGGTGCCGCTCGGCTCTCTGGCTGTTTGTTTTAGTCAGGATAAGGCCTGTGTCTGGAAACCCACCCTGACCACCATGCTGAGCTCATGTTTAGCTGCATTTAGTACACCTTTCTTCTTGTTTAATCAACATGGCAGCGGAGTAAACCTGGAGCAGGACCATTTGAAATCAGCTGGCAATGAAGTTAGTAAAGGGTAGGAGGTACTTACAGTTGAAGTTGGGCTCAATGTTGTCTCCTGCTAACAGGCTGTTGATGGTGATCTGATATATGATGTGCAGTAGCAGAAAAGTCAAACTGGTGAAGCACAGGGATTTCAGCAAGCGGCCTGTGTGGCCTGGAGGAAGAACAATACTCAGTTAAGCCAGGATGCTCATGTACATTGATAACAGTAAGAGAGAGGTGGGCTATTTCAACACCTTTAAAGGTGCCCTAAAAACGCATTCCTGATTTACAGTCACATGTAAAAGATTGAACATACATGGTCAAGTCACAGATTTGACTGACTGTTGTATTTCAGTGCACACACTGTAAAACAACCATTGGTTTTAACCTAAAATGTTAGTGTCCGGGTTACCTTAATATTTTGAGTTATTTGAACTTGAAATAATACGCTTCTGGGCATCAGGCACAGATTCCTGTTCTGTTAACTCAGTATCTGAACTCATAAAAGGCAGCCTGAACACGAACTTTCTTAAGTTGATACAGCTTGTTTTTTTACAGTGCAATTTCTATTTACTTCCTGAGCTTAACATACTGGGAAAACATACCGGCCACATTTTATGCTCTATTTTTTCCACTCTGTTAAATTCAGCGAATAAACAGTAATTATGTATAAAAATATGTAGATGGGTGTTCTCCATAGAGCAGTGGTTCTCAAACCGGTCTTCAGGGACTCCTAGATCGTCCACATTTTTACTACTTTCTATCACTATGCGTTGATAGTTGGGTTTCAGCAAAAATGTAGACCATCTGAGGGTCCCTAAAGACCAGTTTGAGAACCTCTGCTTTCAAGGGGGAGTATTATGTTCACTTTCAGTGTTCATAATTTTACTTTTGGAGAGTACCAGAACAGATTAACATGCTTCAGTTTTCACAAAACACAATATTTTTCTCATACTGTACGTCTGTGTTCCCTCCCTATCTGACACACTCTGTTAGAGCCAAGGTTTTTTTAAGCCCCGCCTCCCGATGAGCCCAGTGTGCTTTGATTGATCAGTGAATCAAAGCACACTGGGCTCTGAATGCATAAATTCGTCTTGGCAGTGTTAATTATTATTCACTGATCCATTAAGTGTTGACCAACTAACATTAAGTAATGCATTAACAATGGTTTCAATGGTTATCAATCTTTAATCAATGGTTAACAATCTCCAATAAACATATTATAACTACATGTAGACATGTTACATAAATATATAACACAATTTATAACTTTTTACATGTTTAATTAACATTAGTTCACCACTGCTAATGTATGACCTCATGTTAGTTAGTCAACACTGAATGTAAAGTGTTACTTATGGTTCTTTAGAGAACATTTTAAAGATGCCTTAGTGCTGAACAGGGTTCTGGTGACTTTCAGTACTACATAAAAGCCTTCTGCTAAGATGGTTGGTTTTCCTTTGTCCTTCATTTGCAGAAACTTATTTACCATCAGCAGTGTTCATTATCAGTCAGAGATAAGGACAAACCCCTCAGCCTGGCTGTCATTCGCCCAGATTTTAGGAATAAACTGTAATTATGAATTGGATTATGTGCTGCTGGCTGAACAGAGACAGAATGTGTACACTGATAGCATTTATCAGAGCTCCCTGGGGACATGGCATTATGCGCTCTCATTACCTTTGATATTTTGGATCTTACTGTAAATGCTGATGAAATTTATGAGGTCTGAATTTAATCGAACGAGACGCATGGGCTTATCCAGGCTCACCATTAGACTGCAATTTCAGACCCACTAATGCTGTGAACTCAGATTTTTGGAAATATTTTAGACCTCGTTTTAAACCTCAGAGCATTAATGGCAGAGCTAACGATTCCCAAACTGCTCCTTCCACAAAAAGGATATGTGCTCCAAATTTAGAGAAAAGAGGCAACGGTTGATTTCTCATGGAATAATTACCCATGACTTAAAAGAGAAGGTCAATCATGGATATCCTCCTCATCTCTGGAGCTCGCTTCGATTATTATTTTATTACTAATAAATGTCATTCTTTTATTTGCTCCTGTTGTGCTGAGAGGGAGTGGTCTCTTTAAAGTTCTGCTTTGGTCTGATTCAGACTGTTTTATTATACTTTTACTGCAGAGGCGATGGACCAACATCAACGTCCAGCCACAGTTACTTTGTCCATTGCATCTCTAGACTGCTTATTTGTCAGCTGACAAATCAAGGCCAAGGGCTCTCCTGTGCCAGCAAAGCTCTCTGGACTGTTTCAGTTGGAGTTTTCTGAATATGGCACAGGCGTTGAACTCAAACAGCGCCCAGTGGCCCTTACATGACGAACGGCCCATAGACTGCCAAAAACATCAGCGGTATATCACTATCCACGGCAAGAGACAGAGAAGGAGCGAGAGGAAGAGAGAGAGGCCTGTAATACAAGGCTGCATTGCTGCTAAAGGTGGTGGATTACAGCAGCACTTTCCTGTAACGAGCAGACAGACAGGATCACCTGAGTGAACTTTCACCCGACCAGCTGGAGTGCTGGATTTGCCCTCGGTGTGAAGGCCCTGGAAAGACCCAAGACAGCCACAGGCCTGGCCCAGAGCCTGCAAGTCACTATTCAAGTCTCTATTCATATTCTCTATTTATCTTTCAGTGGCATTGAATGAACTTTATGCAGGAGAATACCGGCCATCAAAAGACACCTTGCCTTGCACTGACTCGTTTCTTTAATAACCACTCTCAGCTCTCAGGTAAAGAGGAATTGCACCATATTTCTGACTTTTTAAAGCGGTTAAGTTTTAAGAGAAACATTAAAAATGTTTTTATGTGAAATTTATAGATTCAAAACTGCATTTGCAGAAATGTATTACATGTTTATGAATGCACTGCCTCACGACAATGTTTTTATGATAGCTGTGGAAGGTTTTGGCCTATAATCTAAGGTATTCACGGCATAGAAGTACATACAGGTGTTTTAAACCAGATTAAAACAAATAAACTTTTTTTCTCAGATCCAGGATTTTTAACATTAACAAATTAACAAATGAAAACCCAGACAACATGTGTATATAGTCAATGATTGATCACTGTTCACATCAAACCACATGGAATGACTTTATATTAACACATTAACATTTTAGCAACATCCAGCTTCATATTCATACGTCTCTTCCTTACTATGAAAAGACGTTTTGCAGTGATAATGAAAGTCACAAGCACTTACTGAAACTGTTTTGCTCGCTATTTTGTTTATTGTCTTAAACACTTGAAATGTTTGAATTCTGTCACAACAAGAGGCTTAACTATGAGGGCTTGGAATCTGGTGAATATCTACCACTGTCTGGGCTGCCACACCCATGGCTCATCCAATCTTGTCATCAGTTAAAGTGGTGACAATGGAACTAGCAGTTAGTGTTCTCCTCTGAACACATTGAGGGAGTTTGAAATATATATGCTGGCTCTTCACTTGCCCTGGAGGAAGTGTGTCACCCTTCAGCTGTCCGTCTTGGTAGAACAGTGCATTGGGGCAGACCTAGCCAGTGGCAAAGACTTTGGTGGAAATGTCGGGTAAAGTCTTCCAATGCTGGGTAGTTGTCATGCCTGCTGGTTCTCCTCCCACCTCCGATCTCCTGGACTCCATTTCTTATGATCCACCACCCGATGTCACGTGTTCGCTATTACCCAATCACACCCTGTTGCCTCGCCCTAGATTTCCAGAATATTGATTGGACCACCTGTTGTTAATTTATCCCTTTGCTTAAATACTTCCCTCTCGCACTGGCTCATTGTGAAGTATTGCCATTCTTTTTGCATTTTTGTTTTGTTTTGATTCTCTGGTTTACGCTCCTTGTTTATTCTCTTTGGTACCTTTGCCTGGTCTGATTGTCTGTTTGGTTTGACCCTTGCCTGTTTATTGATTATGATTCAGTTTTGCCCTTGATTGTATCTCTGTTCTTGGTGTTGTTGTGTCACAGTCCAACCTCTTTAATAAACTGTGCCTTGCTTTTAGTTCAGCGCACGTCACAATCTGTTTGTCCACTGTCACAGTAGTATGGGGTATTTCTGAGTTCTGACCATGTAGACACATAGAAAGGTAAAACCTTTATTTGTTAGACTGCAAAATAGGGACCCGACTAAACAGTAAAACCTTGATATAATCAATTCGGAGAACACACTAGAAGAACTGAGTGAGTCTAAAATTCTGTATACTGTTTTGAATGTAATGCTGTATTAGAATTTTGCAGAAATGATAAATGTTGTATTATTTCCTTGAAATAAACCTTTCCAATCTTTAATATGTCAAGTGCAACTGCAACCTGATAAAGAACAAAAGCTCAAAACAATTTGTGTAAAGCTAGATGTCCCTGATGTTCCATGTTTGGACATCACTGTTCAAGTGACACGTTTTGTCCATTTGTGAAGATAATTTATCCTACATATTTTGGATTCTCATAGTGATCCATAGGGACCTGCAGATGCTCCACATTTTGCTCCAACCCAACTTTCAATGCATAGTAATAAGGCAAAAATGTGTGGCACCTGGGAGTCCATAAAGAACCCCTCGAGAACCACTCCTTTAAAGAACATGTTTAGCAATGGTTCTATATGGCACCAAAAAGGGTTCCACTCTTCCGCTTGCTAACCGGTGGCTCCTTTCTTTCCTCGCCTTAATAAACTATTACTACTGAATTTCCGTAATTTCTGTATTTCTGCTTTGAGACAACATCAGTTATAAAAAGCTATATAAATAAAATTGATTTGATTTGATTGGATATGAGACAAAGAACCTTTTTTCACTAGAACTCATTTGCTAAGTGTGTATGACCAAACACAGCAATGTTAGGGAGGGATCTCTGAAAAGCATTTTGTCTTATAAAATCAAGTTATACCTTTAACCTGCAACTAGTGGCAAAGCAAACAAACTCTACATCGGACAGAGAGCCCAATCACACAGGCCCTTTCAGCAAATAACAGATCCCACAAATAGCTATGAGTGATAGTGGTGAGTAGCCCACTGCAATGAAAAAGTGGACCTAAAAGAGGACAAAAAGGGAGAGTCTGAATTGACTTGATTCAGATGGATGTAATGTGTAAATAATATACACATATAAATCAAGCAAATTCATTACTTTGTTCCAGTGATGTGGTCAAAGTATGAAGTGTGAGTGAAAGTGAGGCTTTGCGTTTGAGTGTGGCTGGACGAAAGAGGAGGTCAGACCACAGACACAGCGCAGACCAGCCCTCCTCTAAACACCACAAGAGCAGCACTTCCATTCCCCACCACAGGTAATGCCCCATGGGTCAACAAGCTGTCACATGCAGCTTCTCCACAATGACTTTAAAGAGAAGGGGCTCATAAATAATCCTGTGACTAAAACCTCCCGGACAGCAGGCTGGAGAGTAATACACATAGGTGGAAATAATACTGGACACTCAAACACTGTACAGAACTGAATCACGGAGCAGATTTACTCCTATGCTTGTTCTTTGTCTTTCATATCTACTGCTTTTGCTTATTCTATTGTCACGGTTGCTTACACATTAGACAATGAAGGACCGAGGTCTGTCTAGCAGGCATGGAGATGAAATGGTTCGGGTTTTTATGATGTACAACAGAACATTTGTCGAACTCTCTATCTATAGGTATGTGGTTGTGTAGCGCCAGCTAACCCAGCTAGTGCAGCATTAGCATAGGAGAATTACCTTTCACAGAGTCGTGTTTTTGACACCATGTCGGCTTCTAGTGCGAAGGCAGACCCATACAATTTTCTCTGAGTGTGGTCATTCAAGGTGAGCTGGACTTAAATAACTGACCTTATATGTCTAGCAGAAATTCAGCTGCAGAAATGAACACAATCTTGGGAGCATGCTTCGTGAAAAAGAGGCTCTTAAAACTTTTAAAAAGTTGTTGATTTTCACATATCTTATTTACACTATGTGAGAAGTCAACATCTATTTGCTCATTCATAAATTGTGAACATATCATGATTAATTCCCAGCCCTACTCTAAATATCTTAGTAGGCTAAAGTAAATTATATAAGTTCCATAGTTTTTAATGTACCATTTTCATACACTGCAAATATCTTATGCAACTGTGATACTATACGTTATTGACTGATGTCTGAGATCAATTAGTCTTAGAGCAAAGAATTGCATAGTTGCGCAGGACGCGTCCATATACCTGCAAATTCAGTTACTTCCGTCACACTATGTCCTTTAGCACACCCAAATGCAGTCATTTACGTTTACGGCATTTAGCTGACGCTCTTATCCAGAGCGACTTACAAGGTTAATCACATTACAGGTAGGCCAATGTAGTGTTAGGAGTCTTGCCCAAGGACTCTCATTGGTGTAGTACAGCATAGTCACCCAGACCGGGATTCAAACCCCATTCTCCCACATGTGGTGTTGACTACTTGGTGGGTAGTGGTGTTATCTGCTGAGCTACACCAACCACTAACACCAACCAATCACTCCTTCTAGTCATTCATTAACATCTGCTTTGGGCCCATTTTTCACCCATGGAATAAGACATTCAGTGCTCTGTAGCACCGCTTCTCAATCTCATCACACACCCAACAGGTACTTATATTCATAGAATAAGCATTGTTTAGATGTTTAGATTTAGATTGTTTAGATTTTTTAGAAAAAGCATTTTTTTCTTTTCCATTTTTTGAGTATTTAGAGATACAATGCTTTGTATAGGATATGATATTTATATATTATGACATACTAAAGTAAAAAATATATATTTTACAACAAAGAAACTTGAATATGTAATTTTCAGCTAAATGGTATATAAACCAAAATGTCTCTTACTTGCAGGATTTCACATACTAAAGCGTGTGCAAATGACATAAGCTTATTCTCACTTTGACATTACATTTAACTGTATACAACAACAACAAACATGCATTCAATTTAAGAATCTGAAAGTTTTTTCAGGGCACTGCACTTCATAGAACCCCTTCTGGCCCCACTTAGTACTTTCTTTAGTAAAGAGTATGCTCATGGTCCTGATCTACACCTACTAAATGGATCTACAGCTACTAAATGGATGTCTAAAGTGTTGATCCTTTGTAAGCATGTGTGAGTTAGTCTCACTATAAAAGCCAACTCGGTTCAAAACAATCGGTAAACTGTACAAACAAAGCTCATTTTTACACAGTAGAGCTTTTTCTTTTGTTTAATCACCATCAGAGCAACAATAGTCTTTTATTTTAAGCTGAAGTAACGTAACACATTAGCCTTTGGGTCTCGCCTTTAAGAAAGCGAGAGCAGTGTAATGCCAAAAGGATTACAGTGATGATTCCCATTACAGCTACTCGCCGTTCTGCTGATTAAAATAAATAATGAGATGTTATACAATTTACAGTTCAGCGATGCGCGCTGCTGCCCTTTTGAAAGTAATAATACGTGAGTCTGCGTCTCTATTAATTCTTTAACACCTACTGGTAATCATATACCAATCACTTGAGAAACGTGAAAAGTATGTAGCACACGTTGCCAAGCTAAGCCTGCCAAGGTGTTATGCTTATTACAATGGTTTACTGTTGTGAAAATGTTTTACAGGCCCCGTCAAGCAACACAATTTTTATTGTTCATTTTTATGATTCGCTCTGGCTTTGACCATGACTAGAAAGTGTTTTATTCATAACAGCACCTAAAAGGCAAATCAATTGGTAGTCTAAATCCAACGCTGCGGTCAGAGGGGTGCTCCATGAATTGGGCATATTCCTGAGTAGGAATTAAATAACCAGAGATGATAAAAAAGACTGTTCCAAGTATGTGGTTTTCGATGGACAATATATGTGCCTATATATATTACATACATACAATGTGTGTATATATATATGTATATATATATATATATATATATATATATATAATCAAATACCTAATCTAATCACTAAACACTATTATAGTGGCTGATGTGAACATGTGTTGATGATGACTTCAAGCAGGGAGAGCAGGGAAGGGGTTGCAGTAAAAGTATTAGAGATGCAGCAGTAAAAATGTCTTTAAAAACACTAAGGATAAACCCATGGGCTGCTGGAGGCCAATCCTGGCACAGGAAGCTCAAATATGGACCAGATGTGTTTGTGATGTCGGGGAGCAAGGACAAAGGAGGTTGTGTTAGTACGTTCCCAGTGGCTCACCATTTGGGCAACAGTCTCTTATTTCGTTTCCCCCTGATGGGCTACTTCATCCATTCGGTGATGATTGAATGGATTCCTGTGTTTAGATCCAATGTTACCTCGCTTAGAGCTTTGAAATGCATTTGTCTGGTTCATAAGTAAGTCTGCTGGAGCCAGGAGAACACTTGTTCTATGAACCTCCTTCCAAAGCCCAAACAACATTATCCTGAATTCTGGAATTTCATCATCTTGATCGTATTTAAAGAGCATCCCTCTGCGACCCAGGTTTGCCAAACCCAGGAGTGGGCTGGTTAGGCCATTTAAAGCCAACCCCCCCCGCTACCCCTACAACAAAGATGTGTATATCGTAAGTTGGCTTCGGTTGATGAATGTGAGTTGGGATGTGTTTGGAGGCAGTGATAAAGACGTCGGGTGTGTTGATACTGCCATTGATCTTGTAAGAAAAGCTTTTACCATGACACATCACTGATGGCCAGAGGAAGCCCAGCGTCACTCATCTGGTAATCCTATCATGGCCAGTGCAAGCTTTTATCGCTACTAGCGCACGTGGAATAACTCATCTGACATTCAATACTGTCCGTACAACACAGGAGAGAGCCAAACAAAATCAGATGAACTGTAAAATGTTGCTCCCCTGGGAGAAGCTCTCGTGCTGCGATTGAAATAATTGATTTGAATCAATTCATTCTTGGACTGCGACTATTTCTAGTGAGTGCCCAAGTAAAGAAGTTCGGGATGGGTGCATGTGAATGCCTATAGTTCTTTAAATATTAACACTGATTATAAAACAGACACTGTTAGTCAGCCACACTCAAAGCCATAAGATTCTAATTGTATGCACACCTATGACTGCCTCACAATAACTGCATTCTGTATTAATGCACCAAGGCATTGTGCTTTGAATATCCAGGGTCCAGTTTTGTTTAAACTGAGGGGTAGATACTATATTTCCTTAAAAACTAGGGAAAAAGATTAACAGACTAAACGATATTCATAATAGAATAGAATAGAATAGAATAGAATAGAATAATATTTAGTGTCTAACGCTGAGTGAAACTGCTCGACATAGCCCAAAGTTTGAGCCTGAAATGTGCAGAGCACACTTACAACTTTTAAGATTTAAGTTTGTCCAGAGTCTTATTGTTGAATGTCTTGCAAATCGTCCATTCCACCTTAAATAGCAACGCAATTACACTACCAGTAAAAAGTGCAGACTTGGCTACTCAGAAAAGCTTCTCCTTATTTTAGTAAAAGACATTAAACTATAAAATAGCACTTACAGAATTAGCCATGCAGTCCAATTTAAAAAGCTCTACAGCAGGATAAAACATCTTAACTTGCAGCAGAGGACACCGAGACTCTTTTCTAAGCAATTATGGGTAAATTCTTTTGGTCTGTCCATCATGAATATTCACTCTAATGTATCTAAAGCTTTTACACTGTGCAAAAAGATTTAAGATTAAGATTTAAGATTTAAAAAAAAAGTTTTTGAGTTTTTGTGCAACAACATGTATATAAAAGATGGTGATGTGGCAGAAATATAACACATCAAGAGTGTTTGTGGTATATCAGGATATGTATTGTTTCAGACATCTCATCAGCTGGAACTGTTAAGTGTAAACCTGTAAAGACCTTAAGATACATTTAGTTAGGTGTTTGTAAATGTTTGACTGGTAGAGTATAGTCTGGCAGCTGTACATGTTGTACCTTTTAAGGTGGAATGGAACATTGAGTTGAGAAGCTGGGGAATAGAAAGTTAGTCTTGATTAAAAATGAACATCACTGAAGGTTTGGTTTCTTGGAAAGGGTACGAAAAGTGTCGACTTCCCCTACACAGCCCCGCAACGGTCGATTTCTCAACATAGTCCAGCTTTTCCAGCAAGAGACAAGGCTGCTGCATAGCTGTTTAAGATTATACAACTGGCCCATTTTACTGCCTTCTTTTGTAAGTGTGGGATTTGAATGAGACAGAAGAACAGTGTTTGAGGTTCACTGCTGACTCTCTTTATTCAACTGTGACAATGTAAATACAGGTTTCCGTTTTGTAGTACCTTTAATGCACAACAGCGACAAAATCAACAGTAAAAAGACCTTCATTTTCAGCAGTGCACTTTCATTATTGGCAGATTTCGAGGTAACATGTAAGGAATTCCACTTCCAAATACAGCAACGGTGAGCACACTGTGAGCCTACTGTGTGTTAGATCCTTTCCTCAGCCCTGCCTCTACCCAAAACTCCAAAACTGCCATTCCATAGATTATTAAAGACCCACAGCAGCCAGCAAAGGCATTCCGCAAGATCAACCCCCAAAACATTAAAGGCCAAGGTGTCTGCCTGAGATACCGAGAGCATTCAAGCTCAGCCTGATGTCGTAAACGGAAGGCATTTCACCATAAACTGTGCGCGCTCTAGCTCTTTAAATCCTAATACGCTCATTACAAAATCATTAAATCGTAACGTTTCGCTGATCTGATTCATATCCAGCATACTGGAACCACTCTTACTGGAATTACTCACGTTACACCACAGCTCCTACAGCTTCTGCAAGTCATTTAGCAAAACCGATTAGCGATTATAACACAGACTACTCCAGTAACAGGTCAGGCTATAGAAAAACAAATACAGAAATATGCCTATGGGGTATAAGATGTAAAGTGAAGCAGACTGCACACTCAGTTTCTTGGAACAAGGAGGTAGCATGAGGTAGACTTATTAATTGAACTGAACTACAGCATTAACATTTCCTTTTTAAACTACTCCAAATGTATTACACTGTCCAGTCGTTAGGGCCATTTAGACTCCGGTTACCCATGAACATATCACCTACACTCTTTTGCTACAATGTAGTTCAGTCCTCTCTCCATTAGAGCCCATTACTTAGGCTCCATATCATCACTGTCCAAAGTAAAACAAGTATCTCCAGAACGGCAACTTTACAGGAGCGGGCAAAAACCTAATTTAATTTGAATGTAAGTCAATGGAACCAGACTATATCTAAACAGTTTGAGGAGGATTCTTATGGTCCACTCATCATGACATTCTCACACAGCGTAAACAGCAGCTAATGTGTTTAAATGTAGCACAAAGGTAAAAATCGACATGGAAATGGAGATATATATGTTTCTTTGGACAGCGATGATATGCTACCTTTGCACATTTCTGAAGAGGAACACCCTGGAATACACCAAAAGGAAGGGTTCCTCCATTCATCATCATGATGTATGACATGGAATTTAATGTCCTTTTTTAGATCTGCTTTTCATTTCATTCCATCCGAACTTCATTTAATCTGGAGGATTCTGCAATCATCTAAAAATTGGGACTGACATGAAACATGAAGCCAGGAGAGGAGACACTCAAGCAGCCCTTAATTAGGTTTTATGATGTGACTCACAGCTGAGATATGCACTCTTCTTGAAGAGTGTGAGAGAAGAAGAGAGAGAGAGAGAGAGAGAGAGAGAGAGAGAGAGTGACTGAGGGGGAGGCACTAAATCGCTAACAAAGACTCACTGCTTTCCCTGCATCCAAAACCGAACGGCCCAAACGAAAAGGGTATTTCTCTGTGTTGTAGGCACAATTGCTGGATATTTTTCTAAAATTCCTCTACTGTTTACATTTAACAAAGAAATGCTGCTGCTTCCAGAATGTCCATTTAAAGCTGAACTTCTACAAATTCTTGCTAAACCAAATATGTAAACCAACAAAACCAGCAGCTTCATATTAAAATCTTCTCAGGGTTAACTGAGATGTACTTTCAGAATAACCACTTCTGGAAAGGTGTTAAAGGAATGATGAATAGTATAAAGAACCTTCACCTAACATCAAGATTCTACATCTAGTTAGGGTAGAACCTTTACATCGTATGGTGGTTCTTTAAACCTTTTAAACTTGTTCTCTAGGGAGCTAACCATTGGTTCTTTAGGGAGGCAAAGTAGGTTCTTGGCACTGCACAAAGAATCCTTTTTGGCACCTGTTGTTTTCAAGAGTATAACAAAAAAGGTTCTTGGAGCGAATCACCTTCTGGTTCCCTCCCATGCTTTAGTATATGACGTCTGACAGTAAATTACTAAATGTGTAATAATATAATAATTAATAATATAATCCAGACATTACCAATACATATAGAATACAGTTTGATAAGTGATGTAAGTGTTCCTTGCTTTTACTGGTTGGTAGTTTTCTTTCATTGTTCCTTAAATATGAATCATAAAAAAAGATCACATTTGAAATTAAATTCAAAACTCCCAACTGTTTTACAATGCTAAGTAACCTGTGCATCAGGCTTCAGCCGGAACTTCAGTGCGCCAAGAAGCTGTTAATTAATAATAATTCTCTCACTCTCACTAGAATGTGACTAATTAGCATGCTACACGCCTTCCACAGATTTAATTATTATCATACAATTAATAAACAAGCTTCTTTTAATGATGGTATATATGTATATATTTATGCTTAGTCAGTAAGCATTCTAGCATTGCTCTCTTTAAACTGTACATGTATTCAGAGCACTGCCTTACAAAATGTTACTAGGGCTGAATACAGTTACCTAATTTCTGTATTTCTAAACATGCATTCCTGATATTTGTATTCCATTACAATCCAAACATGCTGAAGACACAACCCTAAAATCCCTGCTGTAAAATCACAGTTATACACTGTTATTACTCACTTAATAAGTCCAGTCTGGCAATAAATAAATATACACAAATAAAATAAATAAATAAAAAGTAGAAATAAGAAGTAGATTTCTGTAATTATTATTTAATCCAGGTTAATATAAAGAAGAACTTACTAATGTTTGAGGGGTATAGATACAAGATTTAAAACTTGTATAAAGTAATATGAAAGTCAAAGCAACACGTGAAAAACAAAAAAGCTGCTGGTGCTCTCAGAACAATGGACTGACCATTCCAGACCTCAGGTATCATGGAATGTGGCATTACTCGGATTGGGAGTATCAAAAAATCCCCCAAACTTTCAATGACTGAACTGTATAGGGGTTAAAGGAAAACATCCCTACAGATTTTCTATTGTATATACATATATATATATATATATATATATATATATATATATATATATATATATAGCTTATAATTAGTTGTTGGAGTGTCACTGTTTCCTGTTTATTTGCTGAAAAATGAATAACGTATAACTTGACTAGATTCTATGAATACATGGTAGTGTCTGTTTTTTGCACAGTACTGTGGTCCGGTACCACCCAACAGTGGTGATCCTTTAAAGAAGCATTTTGGAAATAAGATCTACGACAGAAGGGCTGTTTTTAAAGAACCTCCACTTACGGTTAGGGTAGAACTGTGCACCCAGGGCAATAACCAAAGTCTTCACTTTTGAGAAGGCAGATGACTAAGCTGCACTGAAATCAGTGGGATTCAAAAGCGTGCAAGCTGCCTTCCCTTGTAAGGCTGATGAATCATCATCTTCCTGAGGAAGTGTTGTGAAGCAAGGTTATGGAGAACCGTGCAGGTCGGGGTCCCTCTCCAACGACCTCTCCATTCTGCTCCGTTTCCTCAGGAAGCCATCTTGTCTCCTGCATTCCCTCAAGCGGACAGATTACGTCTGTTTTGAGGAGAGACTTGCAGACAGCCTTGCGGTCCAACACTGCCGTCTTCCTCCCTTCAGGACAGGAAGTCCGACCGGTCGCTCTGTTTACAGACTGAAGTGTTTTCTGGAGGTGGGAGTTGAGACTTAACTGATGTCAAACTTAGTACAGCACTGAAAAGTGAAGGTCAGTGTCTTAGACAAGCAATCCTTCAATTTAAAATCAGCTTCTGAATGTTTCCCTGGTAGTGTAGTATAATATATCTGTTGTCTAAATTTTTAGGCTTTTTAATAGTTGATTAGAACATGGATGGTAAGGTCTGTCATATCCAATATTAGCTGACAATTAGATGCCATATAAATAATTAAGCCTACAAATTGGCTTTGTTTGTTTACTCTATACAATAAGTATACAAAAGTAGATGCCCATCGGTTCTTAGTAGCTCCCAGACTGAGAACAGATTGAAGAAGTTGAACTCTAAAAACTGCTGCCCTCTAAAGCTGCTATAGCACTAAGTCAGATGTTTGAAGTTTAGCTTTTGTAAGGCCTGTTAAATGTTAGTCTTAATGGCATGTATTTGCCTCAACCCAACTGATGACAATGCACTCAATACACAACACATTATACACATATGATTCTGAAAGCTAATTGTGGAAAATTATCATCTTAAATAATTGCTATTGGGCGATTATGCAATACAAGCTGCTAAAAGTTGCAAAAAGTTATTTGGGAAACCAAATGAGGTTCTTTTGCTTCAGGTTTCTGGCAACATGTGGCCTTTTTACTGCTCACTGGTGCCTCCACAGCAGAATTAAAACATTTAGGACAAAATTAAAAATAAAATATTCCTTCTTTGCACTAATAAAGCTTAAGTAATAGATGCTCCTATATGCAGACCTTTAATCATGAAGATTGGTAAGCAGACTACTGACATGCCTAGCTAATAGCTAACGGAATATCAAAGAAGAGAAAAGTTCACACCGAGAGACAAATAAACAAATTCATCTGCATTTATGCAGTCAAGTCACATTATTGTGACCACCAGCCACTATCCAGAGCAACCTGTAGGTAGATCTTAGTACATTGTCACAGGTATCGGAGTCATGCTGGGGAATTAAGGGGCCAGGGTAGCACTTGGAAGTCTTGGTCTTGCACCTTCTGCTGCTCAGGAAACTTTTTCAGAACTTATGCTACCGTTGACCCGAAAGCTAATAATCATAATTTTTGCATCTCTGATAATTTACCCCTATTACTCATGTCAGCAATGATAGATGTGTGTGCAGACAGCCAACCACACACCTTATATACCCATCAAGTCAGCTCATGACACGTTACTTCTTTCATGAACTATGTGCTGCGGCTGTCAAAAGTAGGAAGTGGTCATAATAATGTGACTGGACTGTGTATATGCACTCCAGCTGGTTTCTCAATATATTTAATCTGCAGTGAGAAACTGTCCATCACCAGAAAGTCAGAGAAGCTTCCTGCTGGAGATGTGAGAAGGGCAATAGCTAAGCTAAAGCGTAAAGCAGAGCAATGTATGTCTGTGTTTCCGTTTATAGTATACTATATGTTTTAGCCTATTCCAGGACATTAGCACATACTGAGACTGTCAAGATGTTAAAACCTTACACCAATAAAGTGGACATAAAACGTTGTGACTCCCGGGGTGGTTTGATTTTTGTTGAAACGGGACAAAATGGCTCTCCTTTACATTTGGGCTGGTCTGGGGCCTCGCTCCAAGGAAACTTTTTGCAGACTAAATTATTGATAGTATAACTGGTGGACCAGCTGAACCCTCTATAATTTTCACTTCAATTGTACCCAGGCACATATTATCACCCTCGAACAATTCTGCCTCGGGAGAGTTTTTCAGGAGCTTTGGCTTTATAATTAATGGCCAACATCTGGCGGTGGTGACGCAAGGGCTAGCAAAGGTGCACCAGCAGAGCTTGACTCACCCCTTTCCTGCTCTACTGGAGGGTCATAACTAAACAAACACCCGCATCAAGATGCCGCTAGCTGAACAAAGCCACAGGCTCTTTGGGCCTATTGCCCAGCATAAATCTAGAGCTTCACACCCTTCAGGGCGAAGGTGTCTAGCAGATGTCTGTTTAAGGGTCTGCTGGAGTAATTTAAAGTGTTGGGGTTCTGTGTTGTAAAATACGACATAAACTGATCTGCTGCGAAGACAGAATGACTGGGTAAAACAAGTAATAGCAAATGTGAATACCATGCTTGCACTGCACTGTGATTGACAGTGATTAAAATGATGTTGAAGGAGGCTGCAGAAATGCAGATGTTTAAGACAGCAGAATTTGCACTGGTTAACTCTGATACGACCAAAACGTAACTCCCATTTGACCAAAACGTACATAGTATATCATATAACAATGTCAACGTTAAATATGATCATTATATAGCAGATATTGTTCAGGGCTGCTGTACTGATCACATATACCTTGCTCTTCTGCCACACTGTGGTGTAGTATAGTCGCTGAGGCTGGGGTGGTGGGTGGGAGAAGCATGGAGGAACGACAGCTGCAGAAAGGAAATGTCTCAATCCTCCCAGCCCAGTCTCTGACTCGCTGCCCCCGGGTTCCTTACTCCACCCCCCAACACCACCCCCTCACCCGTTCTGTCTCAGGCTGTCTGTGATAACTCTTCCCAAGCTGAGCACTGTGATGTGATGGCCTTCCATGCCTGCTGTCTCTTTGACTTAGATCTGCTGTGTCTAGTCACTCAGTTCTCTTCACAGGACTGCATGCAGAACTGCTATAATCTCAACAGAACCTACTCTCTACTCGTCTATGCTCACATTAGTATTGACAGGTGCAGCACATGATCTTCAAAAGCATTTTATCTTTTGTCATGTAACATTCTAAATAGGAAAGCCCAGAAACAGGAACATACTTCACACTTTACTTACCTTCTACTGTTACTCCTAGCCATTACATTAGCAATCTGAGTCAAAGCCAAAGTATCCTCCAGCTCACAGAGAAAATAGGAGGCTTTGGGCTTATTTGCAGTTGTTTGTCAGTTGACAAATATGGGTCATACCACACCATAAAGTGCACATGCTGCAGACTGACGTAGTCATATATAAGCTGAGCTATATCTCATTCTATTGATAATGTGGTGTTTATCTTGTGGAGCTTCAATACACTCAGTCAGAGTTGCCTAACCCAGTCCTCAGGGACCCCCAGGCAGTCCACATTTTTCCTTCATCCGTATGTGTTGTCAGAACAGTTGGAGCTAAAGTGTGGAGTGTCTGGGTTAGGACCAGGTTGGGAAAAACAGCGCTAAGTCACTGAGTTCACTGAGTTCACTGAGTTCTATAGATCAGGGAAACGTATTCAGACGTTTAATTAATGCAGCCATTTATGTGTTTGTTCATACTCTCACGTTTTCCTGTTTTTCCCTTTCTTCTCATATGGATCAATAGTATGTCATACAGATTGAGAAACCACACAAGAATTTTGAGTTTACTTAGCAGCTCAACATAGTTTAAGGTAGGTGTATGGTAAGAACACACATGATCCACTTTCAGGACTTTCCAGCTACATTAGCCTCATAGCCCCAACTCTAAAGAAACTAACTCTAAACACTTAACGTATGTCTTCTGATTGGCATTTGGGGGAAGGGGTAAATTGTATAAATTAGATTTTTTTGCCTTGTGATGACAAAACTAATTGGGCTAAATAAACTCTGGTGCAGAAAGCAGAGATAACTGAGCTACAATGGGACTCGTTCGCCAATACCTTCCTACGTTTCCGATAAAAGGTCCTAGAAAAGACTCTAAATAAGACTCATCATGTGCTCTCAAAGCGCTGAATCTTCTTACAGAGTCTATAAGAGCACAAAGGTTCAGCGCTTTGAGAGCACATGATGAGTCTGATTTAGAGTCTTTTCTAGGACCTTTTCTCGGAAGGTAGGAAGGTATTGGCGAATTAGTCCCACGATAGCTTAAGAAAAAATCCAAAATAAGAAAACAGTGAATGCCAGAATCTTCATAAAACCTGTGTATATGGGCATTAAGAAGAAATTACATTTTAAGAACGAGAAACAAATGAAGCTGAATAAGGAAGATGTATATATTACACCAACTGTCCATTTTCCCATGGTGTTGTCTTTTTATCCATCATAATGCACCTTCTCTTTTCATTTGTTTCTTTGCCATCCATCCATTCTTTCATTAACCACCTTTATTGTTCCATAATATGACTGAACTCCAGTTACCCTGTTTAAATGCATTTAATTTGGCCACTTAATTATTAGTTTAATAACTGCTTATTCACATGCTCATTTTGAGCTGGTAATACATGTTGAACCCTGATAGTTTCACACTGGTCTTTCTCTCTCTCTTTCTCTCCATGTTTGCCTGCTTTTCTCTCTTGCATGTCCATCCTCACTGATTACTGGATAACTATACATTAAACATACATTTCAAGTCTAAGTCTACCAAAGCCCAGCTAACGATAAAGATAGACTACACTGATTTCTTAAATATATTTGATAATAGTATTCCACCAGCAATTTTCTCATGTTGGTTGTAGTTTGTTATGAGTAAGTAAGATAGTATAACTTTAATTTGTCATCTAAGCACTAATGTAAGCAAGCGCAGAGCCTTAGCCACACAAGAGCGACTTGGCAGTTGTTAGTGGTGGTCCAAATTAAAAATGATTTAAAAAGTATCTGTTAATTACCATCATAAACTCTTACATGTACATCATAACTATACAGTATGGTAGCCTACAGTATGTGCAATGCATACCTGGACATCTCAAGAATCTAAATTTCCTGGGGTAATGTAGACTCTAGTATAGTAATAATATTCAGTGGGTTGTTAAGTTTATGGCCAAACCACAGCTGGTCTGAGGTCAGCTGAGAACCAGCCACTGCTGATTGGTCAGTTTGGCAACACTAAATATCATAAAACCCTGGTGGACCTTGGTGTCCAACATGACCGGTGCTGATAGCTAATAAGACAATAGTGGAAAACAGTGGTTGCTAAGCAGTGTGGAGGCGTTTCCTGGCAGATTTTCATTCGAAATAAATTTCAAATCAAATTTTATTATCTTTAAAAAATCAGCCTAATAAATTTCATTAATAAATTTCCATCTTTATTTGATTGCGTAGGCCTGTGGTTCCACCCCTGAATAGGTTACTGCATTATCAGAACGGTGTTATTTCAATCTCTTGAATGCAGACCCCTTCTGAAACTACCGAGCTCCAGACCTTGGTGTGCTCATAGCTAGTTACGTCCATGCATGTGCTACATGTTTCCACAGGCCTTGAATATGCTTCTCAAAGAGACCAGAAACTGCCATCACCTCGGGTATTTCTTAGCCAGCTCTTCTAATACTATCAGTCAGTCAGTTAAACAAACACTATGTAAGCTCTGCGGGCATCCCCAGCGTAAAAACACGTCTGGATTGTCAAGAACCCTCCGAATTGGAGACCTCTTTGATTGGATATCTGTCTCGACAGGACATCTGTGTTGTATACAGCTAATGCCATACCATTATCAACAATCCATCTATCACTCATTGGTGCTGGATGGTTAAACACAGAGGCAGAACTATGATCTCACTCCACTTCCCCTAAACATCCAAATGACTAGATAATACAGGGACAAAATGCACAACAGTGGTCATTTTATTTATCAAACTAATCATGTTTACTTCCCATCACCACATTACATGGCAACATTAACAAAGATAAAGCAACTGTGACATATATGACAGCTGCATCCAAAGTCAAGGATTTAATTATGGAGATAAGGCTAACCAATAAATAACACAATAGGATGAACTCAAGATACAATATGGGATAAGCTGAAGGTAAACCCAGGTTAAATTATGGGATAAACTGAAGATGAATTATGGGATAAGCTGAAGATAAACTAAAGATAAATTCTGGCATATACATTTAGATATTTTGCATGTGTGTCTTGTTGAAAATATTTCATATCAGAGATCAGTCTAGGAGGAGTCATGCTATTTTTCAGACTTCAAGAGAAACAGGGTTGTGTTAAACGCTGAGCAGAGATGTTGGCCTTAAGCCGCTGCGCTGTTCTGCAGATAACACTTCTTGGCTCGGGGCTGAAATACGTCTGTTTTACAGTGAGGGAGTATCACGCGCACCACTGAAACAAGTTGTGGATCTGGGGCATCAGAAAATTCATTAACGCTAATTTACTGGGAACAGTTAACTCTGAATCCAGCTCACAGTGCACCAACGTGGCCAGAGGTTCAAACAACGGGCATGATGAGACAATAGCTGAACTAGTGAACTGATGACACATGTGCGGGGGTGTTGGGGTGAGAGGAGAGCGGAGACACACACTGCATTCCTCTCCTGCTCAGACTCTCCTCCCCTTTGCACACACCACTCAGTCTGGCTATCAACAGTGTTATGTTCTATGAAGGCTCTGAAAAGCTCTCATTCATTTCCTGACCCCCCGACATGCAGGTTTATTAGTAAGCCATCTTAGCACTCGTTATTCAGGAACTACGACAACTTACTAGTTACTTTAGGATGAATGGGGAGGTTATGTAATAATAAGAATCTAGGCCTAAATCCTGAAGAACTAAGCACTGAGTTTGTACAGTAATATGCACAGTGCATGATGCCCTTTAATTAAAAGTTGTGACAGAAAAAATGATGTCAGATTCCAATAAAAACAAACAGGAACAGGTAATACATACCTATTAAATACATATTAACAGTGGTCAAACTATAAAAGGAAAATCAAGGATGATTGTGGGTAACAGCAAATAGGTACATCCAAATCAATTTACAGAGTAAGGCTCATATATTGAATTTAATTTGAATGTAAGGCAATGGAACCAGACTTTTTTACTAGCAGATTTGGGCCATTTCTGTTGTCATGAATTGAATGGGCTTGAGTATGCTTGTCAAAGAGTCAAACTGCCTCTGGTATTTCTTAGCCAGCCCTTCTAATACTGTCAGTCAGTCAGCTAAACAAACACTATGAAACTCTGCGGGCATCCCTGGTGTAAAAACACGTCTGGCTTGTCAATTGGAGACCTCTTTTATTGGATATAGGGATCTGTCTCGACAGGATACCTGTGTTGTATACAGCTAATGCCATACCATTATCAACAATCCATCTATCACTCATTGGTGCCGGCTGGTTGAACACAGAGACAGAACAATGATCTCACTCCACTTCCCCTAAACGTCCAAAAGACCAGATAATACAGGGACAAAATGCACAACTGTGGTCATTTTATTTATCAAACGAATCATGTTTACTTACTGTAACCGCATCTGTTCACCTGTTGATTGGTGAGTTGCTTCATTCCTTCATTATGTGTGTTAATCTTGTTTAGCTAAATATCTGTTTATTAACACTGATACTCGAAAAGCACCCTTACACCCCATTACATCTCTAAGTCTATGACATTTCAAAGTCTCATTGTGAACAGGAGATCCAGTGGTGGTTTATGGATATGTGCATGTTGGAGTCTCACCTTGCATTGTTGTCTTTGTTGGCTCTCCAAACAACGGGATTAGCAGGAGGTAGATGAGGTAGACGAAGGACAGCAAGTTGTACCGAAACAGACATGCTACAGAAAAAGAGAAAGCAGAGTAAATTAGGGAGAATGTTTCTCTCTCCTTCCCACAGACAAACAACAGAGCCTCTACTACATCTATTACAGCAGAGCCTCTAATTAGACATGGCAGGAATAGCACCAAACACTCCATGGTTTGAAAGAGCTCATATACAGTATTGCTGAATCCCTTCAGGACATTTAGCAGAGGAAGGTTAGCCAGTAGGCTTGCTGCAGTTAGCTCTGAGATGCTCATGTGCAGCGTTTGACATTCAACATTGTCTGACTGCAGATTTTTGCGCTGTCCAAAACAAGAACAAAAACCGGTAATTTCCTGATGCCTATTCCAAAAACAAATGGATAGATAGATAGATAGATAGATAGATAGATAGATAGATAGATAGATAGATAGATAGATAGATAGATAGATAGATAGATAGATAGATAGATAGATAGATACTTTATTGATCCCAGAGGGAAATTCAAGACTGCATAGATTAATAAACTGCAGAGAATGCTTTATATTATATAGATATGAATGAGTGATGTCATTTTGGTTATCAATCATGAAATGCTCCATTAAACAGATTGATGCATGTTTGTGAAATATGACACAAGCTACATCTACATTGAATTGAGCAGGTGCTCAGATTCAGTAATTATCAAAGAAATTAAATGGCATTCACATTTAACACAGTAATTCAAATTCAACTTCTGATACGCCTGGGACGCTCAAGGCATTTTGCTACCATGCACATGGTCATTGAACTCCTCACATTTTGTCTTTGGCCTTGACCAAGAACAGTTTTTCTGACTTGTTGGTAGAGAAGAAGAAGAATTATTGTTATGATTTGAATTTGATAAAATGCACCGTCGTGTTTTCTGGGTTTTGTTACATTGTATTTTTGCCTGGTTTGTGTGAATTTCTGACCCTGAAACAAAAGGAAAAGATAAAAGTGCAGACATGAGGCAATATAGAATATAAATATGAATATAATATAAATATGAAGTGCAAATGTAATTCCTTACAACATCATGTAACTGATAATATAATTATATATTTCGGTTTGAAGTTTGTATTAAATCAATTAATTAATATCAATTTTAGTTATGGATTGACCTCAAAAAGGACCTTTTGGGTCTCAATCTGAGTCAACTGCAAATATAATCATACACCATCTAGAAAAAGAGAAATAATAAAATCTTCCATTTCGTCCAGAATGAGGTTGCAGAAGTGGTTTGTTGGTGCGTTAAACACTGTTTGCTTATTTCTGGTGGACATGTGCAGATTGAGAACATCAAAAGAAATCCATATAAGAATACATGCGTGAGAAATCTGAATACTGAGTCCAGCTCTCTTTATCAGATTTCCTAATCTGATTCTTTCACCTCACTGTGATCTGCGAAATGGGAGTATGTTGTTTACATGATCACTTGAATAATCAGATAACCACAGAAGTCTGATCATAATCAGGCATGAAAGTGCATGTAAATGTGTTGATTGGATTCCTGACAAAATCAGATGGCCTGCTGTATGGGATTATTAAACGCATGCTAACCCACTCGTTACAATTAGATTCCTTTGCTCAGATGCGATCCCTCGACTATGATGATTCACGTTTGTGTAGGCATACGACTCAAGGCGTTGTAAATGAACCAGCGTCCTGACACAACCCACATGTGCACCTCCTAATCAGTAACGTTACGTGAATGAATCACATGCGTCATGAACACCAAACAAGCTAACCAGCAGAGCGAGCCTTCACTGCAAAGATAATTAGCTCTGACCAGCTCTCAGCTGTTCATTATTACAGCAAGACGAAGATGAAAAGGGGTCAGATGTGTTGCTTTTCCATCGTTTACTGGCTGAAACTGCAGGTTCGGCATTGCTGCCACGTTAACACTGAATGATGGTGCATGCGCAGTGAATAAGAAACACATGGGCAAAATCTGAAACCAAACTATTCACTATATGGTGGGCTGTTTTGGGGTTTTGCCATTTTGTAGTGGTGTCTGGAAACTCAAACAGTCCCACAATATGCAACCATAAGTAGTATACAACTGATGTACCATAGCGAATAGGGGATACCAATAATGCAATGTGTTGTTTGATTTGAGATTCGCATGCAAGTTCTCATGAGTAGGATTGTGAGACCAGCTACAACTGCAGTGTCTACACAGACCTCTCTTCGGACGTGTTGTAAGCTATGTAATGTAAGCTAGCTCTTTGAGTGCAGTCAAACTCTTTAGTGGCCTGGTGGCGTCACATTTATAGTGTTTATGCAGCACAGTTCCACAGTAACAAGCAAACCCATATGATGTAGTGTCGCTTACTACTATCACAGTTCATGTTGCTTATAATAATACAGGATGTAGTTATTAGAGGACCATTTGGGAATCAGATTTGGAATTAAAGGATACCAATCTGAGCGTTCTCATTAAGGCCCACTGGTCACAAATTTGATATGTATCTGATCTAGAACCACATAAGAAAGTAGCTGAGGCTGGATTTGAGAAGGTCATGTCAGTGTGTGCATGCAGCTCTAAAAACATCAGATCTGTGTCGTCTTCGAACTAGAAATTGGATTCGCACCACTTTCGTCTGATAATGTGAGCATAGCCTTGGACTCAACAAAGGTGGTCCTGACTACAGTACGACCTATGACATATCTGGACTGATCTCAGCATCAGATCTAGTCTCAGAATCACATAGTGCAACTTTGCAACTGAAGTAGTGCTGTGTTGATTGAAGACTGCCAGCGAAATGTTGAGTTTATGACATGGGACAGTGTAAAGGCTTGTCATCTTTGGCATGTTTGTGACCAATGTTTTTAAAAGCATGCTAATATCTTAACATGTGTAGGATGTGTAACTGTGTTTATGTGTATGTGCCATAACTGAACAGATTTCAAACCTTAAAGAAAAAAGGAAAAGAAAGAGAAACAGATAAACAGTTCACCTCACAGTCCTCATTTCCTTTATACTAAGCATATGGCGTGCACCCAAATGCTAGCAAGCTTCAGAAACTGAACTGTGACAGGTATGCTAAAGTAAACCCCTAGTCAAAAAACTTTTGTCACATCTGTATTCTTTTACAGGTAAAAGACAGCCTACCAAATGAGTTATGACAGGCCGATCAAACATCCTTCTTACAGGATGCAGATGCCAGAACTTAGAGTTTTTGTTTTCCTCTGAAGTCAGAAGGAAGTCACAGGAAAAGTTTGCATCTGTCAGTCAAGGCGATCTTTTCGAGGTTTTTTTTTTTTTTTGATTACTGAGAAGATATAAACGCATTGTCAAAAGATAGACGAGAAGAAGGTGTGGGATTACGGTACTTTTGGGAAGGAGGATAGTTTACCAGGAACATAAAGGCTAATACATTTAGACTGATATGGGCAATATTTACATAGCTACACATATGATAGTCTCTCAGTATGGCATTGGGCCACCATGCCACACGCCAGACATCTCGGCATGAAGTTGTAGAGGTTTCTAATGGTGTCCTATGAAAATCCAGACCCTGCATTCAAACATAGGGGTGGAGGTAGAGTGACACCAGGCCTTCTCAAACCGCTCACCTTGGTGCTGACCCTGGTGCCTCCACACACAGATTCGTTGGTCGTCTCCAACAAGACAAAAGCAGGACTTGTCACTGAAGATGACCTGCTGCCATTCTGAGTCACTTCATGACAGTCTGGATGTCATTGCAGTCTATGGTGATTTTGATGTGGTCAATCGTTGTAACAGTCTGTGGGCATGTAGTCCTGCATCATGCAGCTGCAGGTGCACATACAGGATGACTCATTTAGGACATCACGCTCGCTGAATGTCTGCTATCCTGGTTGTTGGGGAGTCAGGTATAACGATAAGGCCTTGCTTATGTCACATGTGCGGCTAAGCGTGAAACTTGAATCATTCGCATACCTACCCACCACGTTTCATTATTGCCGGTTGATCCGTCTTGGGTGCAGCTATTCGTGCAGGTTTTGTATAAGAGTGTATATTGGGGAGATGGGTTTATGGTTAGAGGTTAGGGTTTAGCAGACTTTGCAGTGTTTGTCCACTTTCTGCCTCTGCGGATTCTGCAAGGCTCTGGTCTGTACTGTACATGTTCCAGAAAACTGCACAAGTGCAAGATCTGCTAAACTGCACTTGACTAAATGAGGCTTATCGCACTTCACTAACTAAATGAGGCCGAGGCTGCACAAGCACCGTTCAGACTCACTGCATGCACTTCCTGTTTCTGAGGCCATAGGAGCCAAAGCAGTGCTGAGGCGACAGGCTGAGGGCTTCTGACACTGGGTAATTATTTTTGCTCTGTTTTTCTCCACTCCTATTGAAGAGTGTTGCGAGCTATGCACCATTGTGTGTTTTTTCAAGGTTTGTTTGTTTTCATCGATTTCCTTGCGAACATAAGCCTTGTGTTTTTCTGACAAATTGTGAAATGCTAATTGTGTGAAGGCAGGCGAGGAAAGCAAGGCCTTGGTTTGTCTCATTTAAAGCCACATCCTGGCTTTTCCAAAGTTGGAAATTAAACACAGCTTAAACTGTAATGGGCAACCTCCCAACTGTCCCCTGTGGCCTGCTGCTGACCGCATGAAAAAACGTTTTCTCTAGCTCTGAAAAACCAGGGAACCCAGTGCTATTTCACATGTGAGGGATCATTTGGGCTCCTTGATGATTTATACATTATCATAAATTGAAATCTCTCTCCCATCGACCCAACTCGAAATGGGACTAAACACAGAACCTCCTAAAATGTAGACGCAGAAAAACTCCTCAACACGAACTCATCAATAACTCTTGAGGAGGTATGTTGTTCATGTCAGGTTTTGGGCTTCTTGTTGAAAGATTCAGAAAATGATAACTTAGGATACACACTATTTTCATATCCAAACTGACCCTTATTGTTGATGTTTATGTCTTCAGTCTCACCACATGGTGCTTGTGAACAGGGATAAATATTATGTCAGCTTTGGGTTTCAGGACGGTTTCCATATCAATGAGCAATTCTTTATTTTTGCATAGCAGGGATCCAGAGTGGGATTTTTTCGTATCTCCAAGGGGGAGCTCGTTGCTGCGGTATTAGCGGGATTAGCCTGCCATTAACACTTCCCAGATGGTGACCTCATTTTGGCAGCAGCACAAGGTGTTGGTCAGGGGTAGTGTTTTCACATCAGCTATGTCTTCAGGTTGGACTGTCTGTTTAAAGAGTGAACATTAAGCCTCAAGACGTCACAAATAACCATTTCTCTAAATTCTACATGGTTATTTTCAGTATCGTATGGAAAACACAGGCATGTATTATCCAGCAATACATTTCACATCTATAGCATAGCTTGACTGGGACCAAATAATTAGGTGCTTAGCCAATGATATTGTCTGATATGAAGGTCTCACAGTTTTATTGGTATTAGAGGTGGGTCATATGGGAAAAATATAATATCACAGTACCTTAAGGCTTTTGCAATTCATGATATGCCTCATGAGCGTGTAGTAACACACATATAAAATACAACAATAATAAACCTACGACTACAATGACTTTTATGCAGTATACTTTACTGAATCCAATTAGGTCTAATTATGCTCACTTTGTAATGAAATATTTAATTAGTCAACTTTAAGTTAACTTAAAGTCAACTTTAAGTTCTACAATATCCTCAGAAAAGCATATTGTGACATATGTATATATGTATATCATAGCAATGATATTATCATCATATTCCCCACCAATAATTCCCCACCCTTCAATTCAATCTTCAGTTTATCTGATAACATGTCTTTGGACTCAGAAATCAGAGCACCCAGAGGGAAACCACACAGACACGGAGAGAACATGAAACATCTGCACAGGAGGACTCTGGACGCCCCAGCCAAGAAGCAAACAAAGACCCTTCTTTCTGTCAGACAACAGCAATACCCACTGTGCCACCGCACCACCCAAGTGTTTAATTTCAAAAATCGAAATGTGAAAAAGTTGCTACCAGTAATATGTTGATTTCTGTTTTATATATATATATATATATAAAATACATAAAATATAATATATGTATATGATATGTAATATATATGTATAAAATAAAATACATAAAATATATATAATCAGCTACACAGCTGTTAGGTGAAATGAATCACAGGGAGTCTCAGACTGATGCCTATCTAAGAAAGAATTTGTGCAAATAAACCAAACTTCATGAGAGGAAATCAAAGAGCTGGCTGTTCTAAGTCAACAGGAATGCCACTGTGGATCTTTGCTGAGTTCTGAATCATTCTTTTACTTGTTTTTGCCATTACTGCTCCATCCAGAATCTTAATTTCCATGGCCTTTTGCTTCTCTTTTTTGTACCAAGCAGTCTGTAGGAATTTGGACAGTGACCTAGTTTTTGTTTTTTGGCTCTTTAATCCAGAACAATGACGTTCCAATGAAACAATGAGGTCGAAGGGCTATGAAGTTAAAGTATAGAATGCCATTGTTAATCTGGGAGCGTTCACCGCTATATTGGTTGAACCACATAAAAATCACAGCCTTTTTATACACAGTCCCCCACTTCAGAGCACCAGAAGTAATTGGGTAATTGGCTGTTCAGTCATTTCGGGGCCAACTCTGTGTTGCAGCATCATTACTTCATGCACGAAAGAAAACTAGGTGCGGCACTTGCATCGTCTGTTGCTATTGTTTCTCAAAACCAAAGGAAGTGCAGACCAAAGAAACGCCAGCATAAGTAAAGGAGGCTACAATGAGAATAAACAGCAAAAATAAAAGAAACTAAAATCAAGAATGCTCTTCAGGATTTGAAATAGATGCTCATGAAGTGACAAATACACCAGCATGATCTCAAAGCGGTTTCCACAATGTACAAAGCATGAACAGGCCAAAAACAGAATAGCTGGACAGTTTGATAAAAAGTGCATAATAAAGCTGTTGGGAGTTTCATGGACAGATGAGACAAACATTACCCTGTAGCAGTGCAAGAAAAGCGTTGGAGTAAGAAATGAGGTGAACAGAAACACCTTAAAGGTGGGGTAGGTGAGTTATTTTAGAAATACACTCATCATTAAAAAAATCGTTACACAAATAGTTTCACCCAGAAGGAATCAACTGTCAGGAATAAAACTTGGTGGGTAGGTGTGACACTGGGAGACGAGAATGACCCAAGTTTTACGCTTGACGGCGCATGTGCCATAAGCAAGAACGGGTCTTATCACTGTACCTGACTGACCCAACAGTCACGCTTGCAGACATACAGTGAGCAGTGATGCACTTCATAAGTCGTCCTGTTAATCCCACCACCATTGGCAGACGGCTACACCACACACGACTACATGCACACAGACGTCGCCAAAAACTGGCATTCATCTAACATTAGTCTATATCAGGCTACAGTTGTGTCTCTATAGTTTCTAGAGTGAGACTGTTTAGTTCATGATCTAGGAAATCCCCCTTCTGAGGTTGTTTTCATGAAGGTGGACCTTTTGAAAATATGACAAGGGCTTTAGGATATATGAATATATGAAGGTGGTTCCTTTAATTTCATTTTGTTCTCATTTCTTAGCTCGCTAATGCATCAGGAGGCCAGGCAGCAAATGTTTATGCCAGAAAGCTTCTTTAGCACTTAGGATTTCTTATTCGCCATGTTGTATTTTTATGATGTACGCTGGGTATTGTAGTGGGAGGACCCTGAGCCAAAACGGATACAAAGCCAAATTCTGTCTTACTGTCTTCATAAAGGTCAAAACGCATTGGAATACCCTCTAATGCAACATCCCACTGCCTCTACATATAGAGGAAGTTCCTTAAGCTGACAGAGTCAGAGTCTCTTTAGATTAGAGTGCCAAATACAGATAACCTTTAAGCCAAACTGGGTATTGGGCAGATAGGAACACTCTCCTGAAGGAGTACTTTTCTAAGTACTGTGTCTACCATTAGGCTTCACATTTGTGAAGGTGAAGTGCCAGCAAGAGGACGGAAAGCTTATCAAGAGCAAGAAACGAAGAGGACAACTGAAACAAAAAGAAGAAGGGTGCAGGGAGGGAAAAGGAGGCGTTCGCTGTCATTCCTAGGCAAAAAAGCACAAACGCACATAAGCTGCAGTAAACGCCTTTAATGAATGTGCTGGTGCTGTTAAAGGATACTGTGCAGAATGGACTGCTAACAGCTGCACAGCTCTGGTGCTCTGGTGCTCTGGTGCAGGATCTGAATGACTGAAATAAGCGATTTCAGCCATTTTTATGCAACCTGCAATTCCACTTCTCAGTTCGGGAACAATCACCTCTACATAACAATTACTATTCCACACTCCAATTACAAACACATATAAATCAGGTTTACTGTATCTGCTCGACATTATAGCGGCATTACGGAGGCAGTTGCCTGGCAAACGAAATGGCATCTGCCGCCAGCACAATTAATCAAAAACACGACTGGATACAGTAAAGCTGAAATTCCCATCTCAGTCCAGATTTCGTCTGTTGTGCAAGACCTTGCCCGCTCAGGGTGAGAGATAAATTAGGGTGTAAAGTACATGCTTTGAGGCTGTTTTGACTGAACCCCCAACTTGTGTGTATATGTATCCCTTCAAAGGGCCTTTAATCAGGAGTTCTTGTTTTCTGCTTGTCTTGTTAGCTCCCCAGAGCGTGCATAATTGAGACGGTGGACAGGTAATCTGTATCGGTGCGTAAAGAAAACAATGTGCTGCTTAATCTTCGATTTTGATGAAAAGAAAGCGGACGGGAGTTTGACAGCGCAGCACTCTTGTTGGTCTAACAGTCACTCATTTCATGGCACTCAAGAGAACTGCTACAGTATCAGTTACGGCGGAGGAATGACAGATGAGCTATTCCACGATGAAAAACACAACGTGCGCCTCTATGGTAGCTGCGTCGGTGGGAGGTGCACTTTCACAACATTCATTTCATTTTTCAGCAGTAACTCTAAGCCTTAGTTGAAAGGTTTGTTTGAACGTAGGTGGCATGCGATTTCGTGATGGCTATGATAAGAAGGGCCCTTTTGTCTCCAGCAGCTCCAAAGTGCTGCACACCGCAGCGTGCTCAGGATGTATAGGACTGACATTCATTATCGCATGTTTTGACTTTGTGTAAACGTGCCAGTAGTAATCTTCGCAAAACATGGCAGTGACGAAGATTCATGCGAGTTTTTTTATCCCCTCCAGAACATGTGTGCTCGATTAGAAGTGCCACGATTTCAGATAACTAACGGAGAAATATACATCATAATTCAATTATATCAGATCGTTTTAGCTGTCGGTTTGCCCCGTGGAAGCCTGGTGTCATAAACACAGCTCGAAGCCAGTGAACCAATTTCAGGTCCTTTGGCTTTTCAGTGGCTGTTTAACATTTCAAACCTCAATGGTTCTCTTCAGTTTATGTGTGAGTCAGAACAGTTTTGGCGTTCTTCGTCTATGTGGCTCTTGTGTGAAGGAGCTCTGGCTTCTAACAGTGTCGGAGAAACTTTCAAAACCTCCTGGCAATAGTACAGGCCACTGTGCCCTTTCATTCAGATGAGTCACAAAACCAAGATTACAGCCAAAAGCACAAAAAAGCCTTAAGCCTGTCAGAAACAACAGACAGACCGCTAACCATTTTGGAAACAATATGGATAGAAGTAGGTCATTGAAAGCATGTGGCATGTGTGGAGAGATATGGGTCACTTCAAATAAACTCATATAGGTCCTGACGGGTCACATCACGGATTTCAACTTCAAGAATTTCAGCCAAAGCTACGGTTTAACTCATGGAGCCATTATTAAATAAGTTTTGATCATGCATTTTAAAAGTTCACTCCATCGAGTTCTAAAGTTCATTTTAAAAGTTTTTAAAAATGAAAAAGCCTGCTTGTAGAATGACTGAACTGAACCATGTATAAATCCAACAATAAGACTAATAGTCTGATTGAAATGAACTAGTTAGTAAAGGTACATGCGTCATCAGAGCAATCCTTCCGATCAGTTACACCGTGTGTCCTTCTTTATATCAGATTTGTAGTTTAATTAATCTGTGAAATTAATGTTAAATGATTGCATTACAAAATTTAGGTTCTATGTGTTATTCCTACATTTCTAGAAAATTAAAAATAGATTTCTGATTGTAATAATTCTTTTAAATGACTTCACAGCCAAAAATATATTATTTAGTTTTAATCCTATATTTCTTTTAACAGCAACAACAAAAAAATCTTCTCCAAGCTTCTTCCTGAATAAGGATACTGTCTGATTAACGAGGTAACCTAGGTAACTTACTTGATAACACTGCAAGGTCCAGTTCATTAGGCTACTTAACACCTACATAAGCTTGTCAAGACAACTGACATAACCCTGCTTATTAATGCTTCAATAATTTTAATAATCACCGCTCACTGTTAAGGTTACATTTTTCCTACTGAACAAAATGATCTTAGGTAGTTTCATAACAGGTGATGCCTTTTGAAATAAGCATTCAGCATTTATGGTAGGTGTCATGACAAGCTTATGTAGGTGTCTTATAGCACCCTACAGTAAAGTCTTCCATATAAACATGTCATAGCAGATGCCTTACGCAAACGTAAGTTGTCATGAGAAATTTTGTTAAGCACTGTAACTATGTTACCATAAACCAAGTAATGGTTACATGACACTGTTAAAATCTATTCGGATAACTCAAAACGACATATGACATCTGCCACAACTTCTTTATAGCATGGGTATATACATTTATGGCATAATTATTTCATTTCTATCAACATAGCTCATTTACTTTTATATATCGTCACTGTCCAAAGAAAAACATGTATCTCCAAAATGGCAGCTTTACAGGAGAGGCCAAAAACCTCATTTCATTTTAATGTAAGTCAATGGAACCAGACGTCTTTCCAAGCCCTTTTGGGCCATTTCTGTTGGTCCATTCATCATGGGATTTTCACACAGTGTAAACAGCAGTTGATGTGTTCAAATTATGTGTAAAAGTAAAAATGGGCAAAAATGGAGATACATGTTTTTCATTGGACAGCGACGATATGTATTTAAATGTCTTTTATACCCCAGAAATTCTGCATCCTTTCTTGGACTGTATGTCTTCTTGTTGGCAGATATTATTATATTTCCATAACATCTCTGATAGCATACATATTTCAAAGTTGATTCCTGTTTGGAGCCTCTTTGCATTTACTACTAATGACTTCATCTGTCTTGAAGAAGACAGCACTGTGCTCCAATATGAACCGTGCTTACCTGGAAATACAAGCTCATTTCAGGCTGGTCTCTCAGGCTAAAGTTTTCTATTTGGTTAGCTGTTAGCTCAGAAGGTTCCAACATTCCTGATGCAGTCATTTACATCCAAACCAAATACGTTGGTGTTGACTTTGAAATAATACCAAAGCAGACAAAAGCGTGTCCAAAAAATATTAAAAATACCAAAAAATACCAAAATTTTATACAAGAGCTAAATATTAATGTCAAGCATAAATGTGTCAGTTCATTGATGCTGGGGAATTTATGGGAGGTTGAGAGGACAGAAACCTCAGGCAGGAATAGACTCTCTGTGTGTGTCTCTGCATATGTGTGTGTGTGTGTCTCTGTCTATGTGTGTGCATGCGTGCAGAGTCCTGCTGATTCTGCTAACACACACACACAGTGCTGCCCACACACTCAACGTTCTTTGGCCCTCTTTTCACAAATTACTGGCTGAATTATTTTTTCACGTTCTGTTTACTCCTGGACAGAACACTGCAAAGATGCCTGCTGCTCCAACCAGCTGTATGTTCTGCCTAAAACAGATGAACAAATGGATGAAAAACAGACATAAGACTACTGCCTACACTGGAAAACACTGGCATGTTGCGTTTACATGATGGAAATGTGGCATATAGTAGAATCGTGGCACATAAATGAAACGTGTTCCAGCAACACAACACAAACTCAAACCCATTCATTTAAATTGATTAATAATATACTCAATAAAAGCATACACTTTTCAACAGAATACACTACAACCACAGAAACTGCCAAAGCAAGTACACCAATTGTGTTTTCTATGTTTTTAGACCCAATTGTTTCTAAACCAGAGTAACCACTGCTTGTATTACCATACATATCTGCTTAATAAGTTTAATTCACCCTAAGAACACAGTTTGTGGACCACCCATAATTGACCAATCAGAAGCAACCAAGGCTACACAACACAACCACCACTAACTGGCAGTTTAGCATTCCGCCCAGCCAGCAGGGAACATTCCCACATCTTTGGCATATGTTACCTTCAGGTTCTAATAAAGTTGAATAGAAAATGTTTTAGCCTAATATTCAAATAATGTTTTAAAGATGCTTACAAAGTTAAATAATGTTCCTTTAAGGTTAAATGTTAATTAAGACATAACGTTTTAACTGCAACCTTCACAGGATGTTTTCTCAGAACGTTTTTAGAACAAGCCTCCAGCCAGAAAAGCTGATCATCAAAGTTGGTCACCATTAGAATTTAGAATAATTTGCCAGTTGTGTTTGCACACAGCGAAATTCGTCTACCGCATGTAACCCATCCGTGCAGGGAAACACCCACACACAAACACTAATGAACACACACACTCTGGGGCAGCGAGCAGCCCTATGCACAGAGCCTGGGAAGCAGTCCAGGGTTAGGTGCCTTGCTCAAGGGCACTTCGGTTGTGTCCTGTTGGTTCAGGGAATCAAACTAGCGATCCTCCGGTTACAAGCCTGGTTCTCTAACTTCCAGACCACGACTGCCTTAACTTGCTAAACATATTCACAACTGCAATCATAGTATCACAATTACACGTTCTCCACAAATTTGAGAACCTAAATCTCATCACTTCATCACTCTAAATTTGTGCACTGTGCCTGGACCCCGGTAATCGCTGTTTGTGATGTCATTTCTAGATGGGTGCTAAAGTTACAGTTACATATGACAGTCCACAGAAATCAACCAAAAAAGTGCTGGATGAAAGTGCTGGCTGATTGTGCCCCGACTGTGCCGACATCAAGTCCACACGATTCGTGTCAATCCTATACTCATCACTCAAATCACTCACATCAGGCAACAAGTTTGCATGTATGGAAACAGCCACTAAACACTTCCCTCGCAAACGTGTCTACTCCAGCCATCTCACTGTCTCTGTTTAGATCGATTCCCAAGAAGAATTACTCACAACTTAAGGTCAGCCACAACATATGACTCACTGTAGGGCTGATCCTTTGACAAGGTGTTAACGTAAACCTGAAGTGTATTCAGTTCAGGAAAGGGTCCCTCCACCCTGTTATACAAGGAATCCTCTTCAGCTGATTGAGAGGAGGAGGACATGGGCACCATCACTTGTAAACAGGATCTTCATCCTTAAGTAAGGATAACCATGTAGCACTTTATCAGCCTATTTAATTTAGGCTTCTTTACATTTTAACAGACGGATAAAGTATAACAGCATTCCCCTATTCGTTATCAGCCAAAAAAGAAGCACAGTAGCCCTTACTGAATTTCACGTTTAACTGATAATAATTCATAATAGTAATATAATGATAATCATTGTTCAAGAAATAGGCCAACTGCTTGATAAGATGAGAGTTATGGTCACATTATAAGAGGTTGCTCTTTCACAGGGAACAATGTGGTGGATTATTTGGAGATGATTTCATCATAACCTTTCTCTGCACTCCTAACCCAAATACTCAGGTTTGATAGCGTCCTGCAGCTTCCAGTCAAATCAGTGGTCAGAAAGGAAATCTGAACTGGCTGACGATGCAGAAAGATCCTTGGTTAGAATCCCATGCTATTTTGAGAATGACTCAGATCTATGCGGTTCATTGAGCCATCTGACTCAGTGCACATTTATGAGAAACCATAATGAGTTGGAAAGCAGATTGTAATCAGAGAGCAAAAATAATAGATCCTTTTGTATTTAACAAGACTCTAACCAAAGATCATGCCACAGACCTCTGTGAATTGTCTAGCCTTAAAGCAACAGAATGGGAGGTAACAGGAGTCTATTAGTCACGAAATGAGTACACCGTCAGCCACTGTAAAATACCCAGCCGTTAGCAGCACCAACTCAAACCTTCATTATCGTTAAAACTGTGGTGGATTACTCACGTTACATACTGTCCAGCATCAACCAACAGTTGGCAACGGTCTCTCAGACGGGCGCATGCAGGTGCAGCATGCAACGCAGATTCGTTTGTGTGGAGGAAACATGGAGAAAGCCAGTGATGGTGCTCCAGAGACTTTCATCTGTCTAAAGGAATACTCACACCATGCAACCCATACTGTGCCTCCAGCATGTTTGACCACCAAAGTCACATTCATTTGCTAGTGTGCTCGCTTCATGGACAGGACCCATCTAATGTGATCCCTAACCAGGCCTGAGCACAGAACTAGAGCACAGACGGTACCAGTCAAAAGTTTACACACCCAACTAAATGGATGTTGGTGGTTATCTTAAAGACTCTACAGGTTTACACTTAACAGCTCCAACTGATGATATATCTGAAACAATACAAACACTGATATACCACATACACTCTTGAGGTATCACAGTATTATATGTTTGTCATATGACCACCTCTAATATATTATCTTGTTACACTTGTTACACACTTGTTACACACTTGTTATCTCTTTTCTTGCACAAATAATCTATGAGTAGCTGTGTGTAAACTTTTGACTGGTAGTGTAAATGCTGTGTCTGTCCCATTAATCGAACACAACAGCGAAAGGAACAGAAGCTAAGGCGACATATGGCACCAGGACATGTAACTGCTGCACCATTTCATGTGGAAATTCATACAAGAAGTTGGCTAATAAGAAGCAAACTTCAGCCTCGTATAAGATCAGAGCATCAGAGCTTTGGATGAGTCCAAAGTCCTAGGAATCAAGGCAGTGAATTCTCAGAGCAAACACATCTATAGCTCTTCTGTTGTTGCAGTAGTCTCTGTGAAATTATATGAGAAATAAAAAAAATTAATATGATTAAAATGTCAGATTAATATATAATTAAAGCTAATAAAGCTATAATAAAGCCTTTCTTCCTGTTCAGACATACAAGGTCAAGTTAAAAAATGACATACCGGTAATGCTCATTTAAATTAAAGAACATCTTCAGTGATATTTACTGTTCCGTGATATGTATGCAGTTAACATGACAGCAGCCACTAGCACGGTGCCATGTTTGTTTTGTCTGCAAATGGAACCAAAGGTCTCACGCATCATTCAGTACAGCCCATGCTGCAACAGCTCTGTATTGTTAACCTTCAGCGTCCGCCCGTCAATTAACACGTCCCACAAACATACAGGGATCGCAGCTGCACCACACAGCCGGCCGGTCTACTCCGGCCAACGCCGGCACGGAGGCTGCACAGGCTGTTTCAGCACACATCAGCCAAGAACACCAGCAAAAAGCAGCAGCGAACATCTGCCCCTTGTCTGCCGTTCATTTACAAACACATTTCTGGGCCTATTTCAGAAACAAAGAGAGTCAGCGTTCGCTGTGCCACTCAGGAGAAGAAGCTACATGAATATGTTATTAAAAATACATTAACGGTCCTGCAAAAGTCAGCAGGAGACCACCCTTCTTTTATTTATTTCCAGTCAAAACAGCCATTCAGGAGATTTCTCTGAGGAAATTAGATAAACTGAAGATAAAAGGGGAGAATGAAACTTAAAAAATAATTCAGACATATTGAGAAAATGGAACTTATAACAACCATGCAAGACCACCAAAACCATCACCTTCAGATAAACAACACTTAAAACTTCAATCTATCAGAGAGGGGAGAAAATCAAGCTCCACTGAAAACATTCACAAGAGTTTCTGTCGCCCCTTCCACACTGTCAGAAAAATAAGTACAACCCAAGTACATTTTACAGTCACGAAGGCACACACAATGTGAACGTACCCTCAAAGCTACAGCAAGGGGTCTACCTTCATTATTTTCTTTCCAGAAATATTATGTACCTAAATATGTACCTCCTAATAACCCAATATTAAAAACAACAAGAAAATAATTTAATATTTTTATAAAATAAAAAGATAAGACAGGGTGTGTGGAGCCACTATATAAATATACTGTAATTCAAATTAGACATGGTACAATTAGGTTCCCTAAATAAATGTACTGTGGACATACCCTTGGGGGAACCACCCTCATGACCAGAAAGGTTCCACCCCAGTGACCTTCGTTCTGAGTAAGCACTGTGAAAAGACCACTCATCACTTTGAGTCTGAAAGGATGTGTAGATGTCAGGAAGCCCTCAATGAGAACATGAAACAGGGACATCAAACAAAGAAACGGCTGGTGTTCTCAGAACAATGGACTGACCACCACAGAGTCCAGACCCCAACATCACTGCATTGGGATTTTTGGATCATAAAAAGCAGAAGATGCACACCAATGTCTAAAACTGAACTTTAGAGGTGTGATAAACTGAGAGCGGGTCTAATAAAAGGAAGCTCCATTAAAGAGTGGACACACCAAAGACTGAACATTTTGATATGGTGTTTAGTTTGTGTGAAATGCTTTTTATCTGCTAAAAACTGTCCGTTTTGACCAACATCTTAAACCATTTTAAAGGCTGGCCGAAATCCATGTCCAGAGGAGACAACTCAAAGCAGCGATGTCATTTCTAAAGGGAGAGGATGAGGTTATAAGGCTGCAACCTACCTCATTCTATTTAATATGAGCTCCTAGAGGTGTGATATACAGCTGGTCTGTTTCTGGTAGCCTCTCTTTTAATTGCCAGAGTGAGGAAAAAAAAAACTGGATTTAGTGTAGCAGGACGAGCGAGCACAAAAGGTGCTTTCAGGTGACTGAGTGTATTTCAGTGGCTGAACTGTCAGATTACAGGCAGGAAACGGTTAAGATAAAACGGTATGAATAGTGCTACTATGAGGGCCGAGAAGAAAAAGAAACACCCAGAAGGAGCGCACGGGTGATCAAAACTTGTTTCATTCCAAATACGTTTGGCACGGTACTCGAGGCACTCCTGATATTTCACGGCTATCTTGTGAATTGAAATATGGGGTAATATATCTGATATAGTACCTGGCATAATTAAGCCTTGTGACGAGTGCTGTCTTGGGGTTCGTTTTACAAGCTTTAGGACAATTATTTAGTGGATTATTACCCCGGCTGACAATTCCCTCATATGAAATATCACACTGGAACACAGACATACACAGTTATATGCCAAAATCTGGCCTCTCCTGGTCAAATGACATGCTTTGTTGGTTTTCCATATAAAGATAATTGAACACATCCTCTAGGAATAACACACTCCTGCACATTTTAAAGGACAGCTGCTGTTTATTTGCTGAATTTAACAAACTGGGTGGAAATGCATTAAATGCAGGTGATCCAAACGTTGAAGAACATTCACAGTTTATGCCTTTTTGGTTCCAGCATGCTAAATAAACACACAATTCTACAGAAAATGTCAAATTTAAGTGGGGTGTTATCTCTATTTCCACTCAGCGAATCAACCTAATGTAATTTGGCCCCGGGTATTCAAACCTCTGCATGCGACTGAGGATGGTTTATTCCGGGCCACAGTCCGTAGCTACTTGTAGACTCCCTACTTCCTCATAAACATTTGCAGCTGGTTGCTTAGTTGTGTCTCTCGAGCACTTCTAAAACACTTTACGAATGGCACCTAAAATCCTTTACTGTGTGGAAGATGAAGTGGCGCGTAGGTCATCAAAGCTTGGGAGTAATGCTGCTCTTTGCACCACATATCATTCTGGCAGTGACACACTGAGAGTGCTTTATGGACTCCCAGGTCCTCCTGCAGTTCCTCTTAGCCTGAAGGCCCGTGTCTGATGTTTGCTGTGGCTTACTGCCCCGCCTGAATACAAAGTGTTCAGACACACATCTAAAAGAGGAGATGCACAGTCTGTGACTAAGCCGCTTCTAAATGGACCACGGCTGGAAAAGCAGTCTGTGCCATTATCAGCAAGTTAAGACTTTCTTAGTGATGACTGACAGATCGCAGCGCTGTGAAGATTTAGAGCTATTATCAATTGAATACAAAGACAGCTCAGCGCTGGAGATGGTTTCAGGATATGAGCTTGCTTTAGTTGTTGCTGTCAGTCATCAGGAAGATGCAATTGGGATTTAATTGGGTAAAAAGTAAGACAGTTAACCCTTAGAACTCTAACCCATCTTTTGTGGGCAGTTTGTTAGTCTTCATAAGTCAAGAAAGGGTTAGTTTACAATGACAGTACATAGGTGTATCATATCTGTGATTTAACTCTTTCCTGATTTATAAAGCACAGGATAGAGCCATTCAAACTGCAGGTATGCACTTAGGGTTCCAGGGGTTAACATTTGGCCCTGCTAGAGTGTATCAGAGAAACCTTAGGAACTATAGTTCAGTTAATTACACCCAGAAGAAAACGGGTCTGGTTATTCCGACTAAGAACTTTTCTGTCCTACCTACAGACACAGGTTAAAGGGCCTGTTTCATTAATTACGGAGACACTGTTACATACGTTTCATTAGATACCATCTCCTCCATATACAGTCATTTCCAGTCCATATACAGAAACTAATCCGCAACAAAAACAGTCCATTTTGAGTTGACTGTTTTTGTGATGTCACAAAAACCATCTAGTCAAGGGTGTAGCCCCGCCCTTTAATGCAGGATGTAGCCCCATCCTTTAATGCTGAAGTTATAAGGAATGTTTTAGAACTGACTGCTTTTAGAATGAAGCACAGTGTAGCCACACCAAACAGAGGTCATTTGCCTATATCAGTCTTAAAGGCACAGTGACAATAACATTTAGTTTAACTTTAGGAGATTAAAAAAGGTAATATAAAATAAATTGTGATTTTTGCTCATTAATCTGGCACATGTATACTCGTACTCAGATTTATTCTGGGTATTCTCAGTCTGCACATGAACTGCAGGGTGTAATGCAGCAACTGCAAAATGGCAACAAAGCACTTTTGGGGCTAAACTGAAACTGAGTACATATTTGCCAAAATGAAGGGTTACATATTACTGCAAGGATGGGTTAAATTTGGAGGGTACATTCCATTCAATTACATTACATTAATTCCTTTCAGGCGTGCCTCTCATTTTTAAAGTGATACTGTAAAAAAATCGGTGGCAGTAAGTTTGAGTTTTACGTTACATTTATATCACACCTATTGGCCAGTTATTGGCTGATTACTGTTTAGCGATGGACGGTTTCCTATTATCTTAATACTCAAGTGTATTTAAACAAAAAATATTTCAGATAATTTTTTTTATTGTCAGATTATTAACTGCATGTTAACATATGGTAAATTTCATAAGCATCCTGAATAAAGCACAATACATGGACAGCCAATCAGAGAAGAGACTGTTTATATATATCAGCCCTAAAGGCACAGTAACAAAAAAAAAGACCCCATTAATTGTATAGGTTTGGAGGAGGTTGTATAAAATGTTCATCTAAAAATTGCTGCCAAGTTAAATCCACAAAAGCCTTCCACAGTGAAGATCAAGAAGTTAAGCTCTCTTAGTTTTGCTTCTACTTCCAGCCTTATACAAGGCCTTATAGAACACAATAATGCCTGAAGCATATGGAGCTGTTGCATGCTATATGGGGTAATCAAGCATCTAATCACTGGAACCAGAAAATGTCTTTTATAATTTCCATGATGGCTGTTTTATTTCTGTAACAGGGTATCTTTAAGAGACTTGGCCTTTTCACTCCAAGGCCTCCGTGTGCAAACACAGGTTGGCGCTTTCTGTCCATGCACGCCTTAATTTATTAGGTGGCTCTATGTAAAGTTTATAGTCTCTGTATACATCCTGAGCCAGAGGAAACAAAATGTTTGTACAAAGTGAAAACTGCAATAAAATACTTAAGGAAAAACAAAACAAGACACGTCCCACACGAGAGGGACACACCGCAGGGTACAGAGTTTAAAGTAAAGGTCACAAGACTTAAGAGTACCTTCTGGCTGGGTTTACCAATCATGGTTCTAAGTTTTCATTCATACTGATAATATTTATATATCCTCTGGGGAAAAAGATGGTTCGAGATAACTTTCTACAGAAGATCAGCAGCTTGATCTCGAGTGGGTGGCAGGCAGAAAGTCTAGTCAGCGAAGGTCCAGTCTAGGAAGAGTAGTCACTTTTAAACAAACTCACTTGCATTTAATCACGCAAAATTAAACCCCTGCTCCACTCCTCCAGCCACATCTACGTGCGAACGTTCTCATCAGCTGAGTTCCTTCACTGAGCCAAAAGCAGCTCTGCATTAGTGGCGTTTACACATACACTCCTCCAGACAGCTGAACAGAATTCAGAACATGAAACAGAAAAATGTGGCCACTACATGATCTCCTAGGCTCGACTGGTGAGCTCTTTGATGTGCCCAGAACCAGCTGCTACTAATAGAGTACTATCAGAGATAAACAGCCATTGTGCCTATTGTAAATGAGGCTTTCCAGGGCATTTGGGTTGTGGGAAATTTCAGGATTTTCAGTTGTTAAGGATCTCTGGTGTAGGAAGCTTTAGAAGGCCAGGCCCAGAGTGTATCTGTGAAAACAAGTCTGTTAGATAAAAACCTATGAGTCATGCAGCTGCAGATGTTGAGGGGACAATCAGAGGAGAGGAGCAGAACATCCTTGTCTATTGTGAGCATTAAGGATGTGAATAAAAAAGGAAAGAAAAGAAAAGCTCTGTATTTGATAGCAGGGAGAATGACATGCAGGGGAAACTGACAGGAGGGACAGGAAGAGCTGCTGATACACAGAAACCCTTTGGTCTCTGTCTGACCACAGCACGGACGCCCACTTTAGCCCAAAACCCTGGAATAATGGAACAGCTGAAACGAGGTGATAATGAAATCAGTATTAAGACTGAAACAGATGTTATGTGATGCTGTAATAAGTGGGACTTTCCACAGTTAAAGATGACAACAACATACCAACACTGCTGCCTCACAACTACTATCACCAATATTAACAGAGGTAATCTTACCCCAGAGCTTTAATAAACGCTTCTATAACCCAGAAATATATTTTAGCCTGTCCATCTAGTACCTGCGTAATAGGCCTTAGTATTCATTCTGTCTAATGTTGATACTTAAGCATCTATATGACTCAATGAACAGACAATCGCAGGAAAGGAACGGTCAGCAGCAGAAGAGGGGGAATAGAACTGAAGGCGTAGCTGTTACTGTTTGGAGGCTAGTACTGTGAAAATATGTAGTATTATCCAGTAAGATTTCATTCAGAGGAGGAGCAGTCTGTACTGTCTCTTCAGATGAGCAACGGGCTAATCGGTGTCGAACATCTTCTACACATGGTCTCTTTTCTCCTCAGTGGACAAGGTGACGATGTGTTACAGAACAATCTTCTCATTGTTTCAGGACCTAGCTAACACCAGCTACAGCAAGTTAGTTACGCTAGTTAGCAAAAAAAAAAGCCACATGTGAGACAACCACACTCTTCGACACTAAGACATATACCTGGCAACCTGTTAATTTATGACATTTGTGTTAAATAATATACACAAAATATGTGCAATATACGTAACACTTAGCTAACCAGAGGAACTACACAGCTGTATAGATATATACACACACATACATATACATATATATATATATATATATATATATATATATATATATATATATATACACAGATATATATATGACAGTGTAAATATATAGACATATTATAGACCGTAAAGACTTTGTCAGTGGTTTATATATATATATATATATATATATATATATATATATATATATATATATATATATATATATATATATATATATATATATATGTGTGTGTATTTACTCTTCTGTAAAGATTTAGAACAGGCCCAATTGGATATTCAGTGCTACCACAGGGAGTATGCAGTTATGGATGTATAGACTCTGTATATGAAAATTTCCTCAGGTGGATATTTAGAGTTTGATCATGCTGCCAGGCAATTCATTTTATATGCATACAGATTACAAAGAGTATAAGAGTATGCTTTATATTTTATGCGGGTTGTAATTCTAATTATGTAAGTCTCTGTATTTACAGGTATCTGTTCTGAGGTGTCTATATGACATGCATGTGACATTCATCAAACATGGTGAGTGCTGATGCATTGAAGATGGTATTTGTGCTTTAAAGTAATATTTTTGGATTAAACTTTTTTTACACTGTGCGGTGCATTCCAGTTTGATTCTGTATGGCTTACACAATTACAAAACTTTGTGTGTGACAAAATGCAATGAACACCTAAATATTGATAACTAGCCAAGACAGAAACTGCAATACAAACATCCACTGTCTTGGTCCATAGTCATAGCCCGCTACCTCCAAACCACCCCCTCCACCTCCACCTGGTGCCTCCACTTCTGGTGCAGCTTGTTAAGATCTCATTACCCCACTAAAGTAACCAAACTCATTTTAATTAACACTAAAACACATGTAAATCATGAAATGATTAGTCCATTATGAGTTTATGTAAAGTTAGGCCAGGCTGTAAAAAAAAGATAACATAGGCTCCTGTTTTATCACCGTCCAACTGTGTGTGTCACTCTACTACTTTTGTTCCAATCGTGATTAAGATATCATGCCTGCGGTAAAAGTTTGGCTTGTTTAATTAGCTCAAGATGGATAATAACCCTGAGACCGTAGACCTCCGCCACATTTAAGTCAGCAGTTTGGGAACAGTTTGGTTGTCCAGCAGAGTATAGCGATCATGACAATCGTGTAGCATCAGTCAGCGGCATACAATACACATACATTATTTATTTACAACCCACCACTCTGAAAAGAAACAAACAAATTAATTTACTACATTTTAAAAAATGCTTTATTGTTCCAACTTTAAAACATAAAAAATACATTTAAAAATTATATATACCTATGTATAAAATAATATAATCTAATAAACAATTCATAATTTTTTGAGGTGAGTAAAACCTTTTTTTTTTTTGCACTTTTTACATTGTAGGTATAAACCAAAGTGTGACTCAGAAATCAAGGTAGGAAACGAACCGTGGATTTGGTGAATCAGTACACCCGTAGTGATAATGCACAGTAGAAAAATTCATTTCTAAATTGAGTAAAACTAGTTCAATTACTTGTAACAAACTAGGGTAATTTTTTAAGATGCACTTTACAGTGTTGTACTCGAGAACCTGTGCAGACCCCTAGTAATACATTAAAGTGGTACTTTCCTGATGGTTCATTCATTACTAAGTGTTCTCGCAATGTGAAGGCCGACTGGTGTTCTCAAGTGCTGTAACGACTGAACCAAATGGAAAGCATTATTAGTGTTTGACATGACAGCGGTCAGATATTAATCTGGACCACAGTAAACGTGTTCAAAGGCAGAGACAGAGCAGCTCTGTTATCTGTGTGTGTGTGGTTTTAAAGCCCTTAGTTTTGTTGGGAATAATAGACGATTCTGTAAATACCAGCCAAATCACAAAATCACCACTTCCAAAAATCCTGGTGACACACACTCGAAAAACTTTCAGTGACACATCAGCCGGAAAAAAATACCCTGAAAGAGTCTTTGTCTTTCTCAGCAGCTCTACAACGACTACAAAGCTCTGATCTACTGTGCTCCCGGTCCCACTCACACACAGTGAGCTCTTGTCACTTTTCAGGCCAAGTTGCGCATATGAGAAACATCTTCACCGCTGCTTATGTGTGGCTCACAGCCACGCAAGTCCGCTCTGCACCCGAGAGCGCCTGCATATGTTCAGAAGTTCTGCGGTTTTAATGTTTACATGCTATATGTGGACAGCTCAGGAACAAGTCCAGAGGAATTCTTATGACTGAGACACTCCCTCGCTTATATGACGGGAAACCATTGTGCTGTCTGGATGAAGACGTCTACAGCCAGAGTCCAGAGCACCATTTGTGGCAGAGCACCAAACAGGAACGCCGTGACGTCCTGGAGGCGGCTATGAGCCGAGTGACTCTTTCATGCACTGATCTGACTTATCCCTCTCTGTATCAGCCTTGACTGGTAGAAAGCAAACATGATCCCCAGGGGCACCCGAAGACAGCTTCTACCCGTAACACACCAGTAGACTACTAGAGGATCAGACCGTCTATATATATCAGTTATCAGTTACACATAAATCAGATGACTGGCATTAATCTTTAGTGAATGAGCACTTCAGTGAATAAAGCAGCACGCATCTAAGTGTAAGCTGAGTCATTACATAACTTACACTCACTTACATCAACGTCGGCTGATTCAGACATGCTTCTCTCATGCTTTATAACCCTGCACCGCTTTAGTCAGTGTATCTATAGGGCCATGCTTGCATTAAGCAACTGCATTCTGTCCCAGCTTTAAAGTGATTATATTAAACTGACAGTTGAAATGAAAGAACATTCTGCTGCTAAACACCGTACAATAAAACCGGCATGTTCCACTGATTTATATTCATACCATGAAAACTAACACATTAATAAATATGTGTTTAAATAGAGAACTTAGATTAGATTATATTAATTATATTAAAATATAATGAGATCTTATATGTCATCACTGTCAAAGAAGAACAAGTATCTCCAAAATTACAACTTTACAGGAGAGGCCAAAAACCTCATTCAGTTTGAATGTAAGTCAATGGAACCAGGTGATTTTGGGGGGTTTCTGTCGGTCCATTCATCAACATTTCAGAGAGTGTGGAAAATTGAGATTTGTATTGAACAGTGACGACACTGGGATATAATAGAATGAGACCCATATTGAAAGTAATATATCCTGAAGCAGCAATGTGAAGTAGTTTAGAAAAAGCAAACAGCAAATAAATAAGTAAATAAACAAATACAATCTTTTACTTTTAATGGAATTATGAAAGTGAAATATTAAACACGACCTGTCAAATGGACCCTGGTATTCAAAGTTCTTATTGACTAATATTACCACCTAGAACAACAAACTGATTACTATTATTAATATTGTTATTATTATTATTATTATTATTATTATTATTATATGTATATTTTATGTGTATGTATATATGTGTGTATTTATTTAACCACAATAACAATAATAATAATAATAATAATAATAATAATAATAATAAAAATAATTTAGCCAAATTTGGACATAGTATTAAAACAAATAAAAAGAATGACAACGAGAGGAAGAAGAAGAAGAAGAAGAAGAAGAAGAAGAAGAAGAAGAAACTTTATTTAAAACTTTATTGAACACTGCAAACATCTAAATGCTGCTAACCGGAGTAGTGTCTATACATCAGTACAGGGAGAAAGAAAGAAAGAAAGAATAGGAGAAACTAAGAGAGGGGTAAAGTGGTACCTGCTGCGAGGCAGACGGGCAGTATGAGTCTGAAGAGGAGTCCACACACCACCTCAGAGGCCATGTCTGCCTTTATCGGTCACTCAGT